>OY744524.1:124508132-124625632 GCA_963556195.1 Sepiola atlantica | reverse complement strand
TCCCTCTATTTCTATGACTTCTGTCCAACGATCAACTAGCTTCTTGATGCCTTCTTCAAAAAATTTCTCTAATTTTTTAGAGAAAAACAAATTTAAGTCATTTTTGAGTTGGTCGTCATTTTCATAAATTTTATTGTTTAAGTAATGCTGCAACGACCGGAAAAGATGGTAGTCAGATGGAGCAATGTCAGGTGAATAAGGCGGACTCGGCAAAACTTTCCAATTGAAACTCATGACCTTTTCCTGAGTGAGTTTTGCTGTGTGAGGTCTCGCGTTATCATGCTGAAGCACTACACCCTTCCTATTGAGTAATGCTGGTGTTTTTTTTGATAGAGCAATTCTTAGATCATCCAGCTGCAAACAATATTTTACTGCTGTGATTGTTTTATTAGACTCTAGTAACTCATAATGAATCAGTCCTCTCATGTCCCACCATAAAGAGAGCATAACCTTTGGGTGAAGTCCTTACTTTGGAACAGGCTGTGAACTTTGGTTTCGGTCTAACCGTTGTCTTTTGCGTTGAGTATTTTTGTAAAGAACCCATTGTTTATCTCCAGTCCCAATTATTTGCAAAAATGGTTCTCGATGATTTCTGGAAAGCAAAGGTATGTAAACAGTCAATCTTTGATTTTGTTGCGCGTTGGTCAAATCGTGGGGAACCTAGAGTCCAAGTTTTGAAACTTTTCCTAACTCGTGAAGGCATGAAATAATTGTGGTATGGGTTGTATTGAATTTTTTAGCTAATTCTCTGCTGGTTAACTTTGGATTGGCTTCCACAGCGTCTTTAATGGCGTCTTTATCAATTGATTTTGGTCTTCTCGAACGTCGCCGATCTGACAGGTTAAAGTCTCCAGAAGAAAATTTTGCAAACCACCGTTGACATTTTCGATCATTCAGAACATTTATCCCATAGACAGTTCCAATATTCCTTGTAGCTTCTGCAGCTGTTTCCTTTTTTGAATTCATAGAGCATGCAATGTCTCAGATGCTCCTCACTAATATCCATTTTTTGACAGCTGAGACCATTAACCATCATATTTTCCAACTAATTACTATATCTGAAAGGCAAAGCAAGATATTAAGACACCAATTCACCAAAAAAATCGGCTAATGAAATTTAAACTTCCAAAGTTGGCGTGAAAAAAAAAATTAAAAAATATTTGATTATTTATTTTTTCCGTTTTTCCGAAATCATATGTTTGTATTTATTTCCAACACTTACATTATTAATAAGATGTATTTGTGAAGTTTAAACTTAATATGAGTTTTATCATTTTTTATCATTATCGTATTTTTATCATTTTTATCATCATCAAAATACAAAACATTTCAAATCTTTATTTATATCAATAAAAAGACATTTCAACATATTTGATTCATAAAAAAAAAATTTATTAAAGATTTGTTATATTTTCATAAAAACAGAAAACAAATATATATTTGATGATTTGTTTTGTTAACAACTTATTTTATTATGATAAAAATACACTTCTAAATTTTCCATTAAAAACAAAGAAGGTTTTTTTTATCATCTATGATCATCCGTACTTGAAATTTACTGCCAGATAAACCGGAAGTCAACGCGGTTGTGTACCCTTCTGGAACGCCATAATATTATTAAACAAAAAAATTAAAAAACAATAACACAAAACCATTTTTACCCAATTTTTTAAATTTTTTATCGCATTCTGTTTACATCTTCGAACTCATCACTTGCCTAAATTTCGCCATAGAAACTTTTAAAAATATTTCCGGTACGTAGCTATTGGACTGTTATGCCTTAATAGTTAATTACTTATTTGTCTTTTATTTTGACAATAAAAAAGCAAGCCAAGAAGAATAAAAATAAACATAAACAAAGACAAGCGTCGAAAAGGAATGTTTACAATCGTTCGTGTATCAAAAAGGTCGGTGCGCGTTTGTTGCTAAGGGGCGTTACCAAGGAAGCTTGTGCACATGGAGTGATAGCTATGGCCGTTCTTCAACTAAAAAACATCTCCCCTGAAATGTGGAAGTACATTAAGGATAATCAGATTGCCGAAATATGTGAGGTAAGACAAATTGATGGCAACAACGAATAAAGCTATGTTTTATTTTATGTTTTGGTTTATTCGGACTACTATTCTCATCTTGGTTGTTTATTTTCACAACGTTTCAACCGATGTAACCTCCGACCTTCCTCGGATGCATCTTTTCTAACTTGGGAACCTTCTAGTCGAACTTTGGAAGCTTTATGTCGAACTCGGGAATTCTGAACGGAATTTCAAACTTAATCCACGATTGTATATTGTTATTCTGTCCGTTATGATGTTACACCGGCCGAAACGTTGTGAATATGTGGCAGATCAATAGATCGATGAGACGAACGGGCATGAAAGGAAAGTGCTAGCTTGCTTAGTTAGCCCTTTTCTTTCTAGGTTCGTTCGGCTTACTCTCTCCTCTTCTTTTTCTTTCTTTCTTTTTTCTTGAAGAGGGGATCGTAAAAATAAGTTATAAGTTAAAACAGTTATTTATTGATAAACAGAATTCAATTTTGAAAGAAAATGTCATGTTTGAATTCTCTTTATTTATTAATAAATAATTGTTTTTAACTTAAATATTTATTAATGGATAAAAGACAAAACAAATACAAATCTTTCCAAATAATTGACGATGAATTGTGAAATTAACGAAATTGTTGAATCTCTAAAAAAAAAAAAAAAAATTGAGTGCGGTGTAAAAGTGAGTGATTGTTGGAAGGCTAATCCCACCTGTTTATTACAGAACGGGGCTACCATACCAATGAAAGTTCATCGTTAGTAGAAATTATTCAATTTTTTAAATTCTTTTTTTCGTTAAGTTCCTGGATCTAAAATTTGTCAATTTTTGGTTTATTTTCAAGATTATATAAAAAAAATTCTTGCGCTGATGATGCCACGTTTATGTATGAAAGGGAAATATAATTATGTCGCATTTTTTATTTTTCCAAAAACTCTAATCATTAAAATCACATGAAATATTTTTTGCAATTATATTATTTTTTTGGTGAAAATATTGATTAAACAATGCTTTATTCAATAATAATATCGCTAATTCAAAAAATTAGTTTTTCTTCGAGTTATAGTGATTTTATAAACACGGTATTTAGGGGCCTATTTCGTAATATATACGAAATATTTTGAAAAAAAAATTTAATTGTTAACATCTACGATGCTTTATTTACATAAACAAGATTTAAAAAATCATGCATTTTTTTTTTAATATATAAAAATATAACTTTAGTAAAGGAGTATTTTCTTTTAAAAAAATAATACATTTTCATTAAGATTTAAAAAAAAATAATGGTTTCATTATATTCCGTGATTGTTGATTAATAAATATTGAAAATTTCATTAAAATTGTTTGATTTCCGTAATTTTAGTGTATTTTTAAGTGAGGGGGGGGGGGGTCAAAATGTTTTTTTCATTTTGGGAATCGGCCATTGATTTTGCACGTACCTAGTTATAACAGATGTGGCCAAAGTTTGAACTCAGAAAAGTGTTCACACATGTTTTGAACAAGTGGGTGAGAAATAAACTTTTATAAAACCAAGGAATTATCGGAAAAAGATCAGTTTCTTGGCGACAAGGGAATAACTTGCCTCACTATCAATGAAGACAGCAACACCAACAAAAACACCCGACTTAAAGTGCGAACCCCAGATCCACTTTTAAGCACGCCTGCTGTCTTCCCCACAATAACATGCTTAACCAAGTAAAAACACACACGCACATACGCATACTAAACTCTAAAGACAAAGTTAACGCTCGTGTCGTTTCAAACATTTTCTATCCTGCACAAACTTTATTGTTATATTTTACATTTTTGTAAAATTGTTTCTATATAAAAGTTTTATTTTTTTACTTTACAGTTTCTCCTTTTTTATTAACAATATTATATTGTTAGAAGTTAACACTTGCTTACTGGTGATCCTTGCCAATCATATATGTTGTTATCGAATCGGTCTCAAATTTACCTACACAAAATTAATTGTTTAGTGTGGTGCTTGGTAATCCCTAAAGGCGCGACCGTCGTCTAAAATACCAGACCCCAAAAAGGGAACCAAAAGACATCCCCACAATTATAACAACCACAATGAAAATAGTAATAATCCAAATCATTTTTTTATGTTGTTCAGATATTTACTTATCATTGGTTCATCTGATAAAGAAGTTCTAAGATTGAACCAGTACTTACGAAAGGAGGAAACTTATCTCCATCCATTTCACTTATTAAGTTGTTTTGCGATCAGCACAATTGATGTTAACTAACGATGTATGATTTTCCAAAACATTTGTTTCTTCGGTAAATAGGCAGAATAAGGGCCGGCTGACTGGCTAGTGGACCGTGCGCAAAACCAGATTGGCCTTTTTTATGGCCAAATTTCAAAAGTTTTTGTGCGAGAAAAGGGCACTTTTTCATATTAACTTTTTGTTTTTATTAAAAAAAAATTTTTCTTTCTGTGTTTGTTCTTCATTTTTAGCAAAGTATTTGTATTTGTTTTCAATTTTGTGCTACGCCTGGCCGAACTCCAGAATATTCACACAAAAAAGACTAAACGGAATTTTCGATGTCAAAAACACACCAAATTCGTGAAATTTGGCCATAAAAAGGCCAATCTGGTTTTGCGCACGGTCCACTAGCCAATCAGCCGGCCCTTATTCTGCCTTTTTACCGTTTCTTCCTCTACCAATAATGAAAGTGTCAGAATCGAAAGATAGTAATGTCTCTATTTATCCCCCCCCCCCACACACACACACAAGGGCAGAGTTAGACACAAAAGCGAGTTTTATGTGGGGATATATCCATCACCCCAAACAGGATCACTCTGGATGGGACAAAAATAAAAATTGCCCGGTCAAGAAGGATTTCTACTGCTCCGACTGAGGACAGAAAAACTTTGATCCTAGCCGGAAGACCAATGTTATGATTCGCTAATGTCTTATTATTTACAGCGAAATGGGTTTCAGCAAGGTTCATTGCTCCCCAAAGAACTTATTTTTACCTACTTATAATCATGTTGTTCTAGAAAAAAAACAAAAAACATTGAACACAAAAAATAAATTAAAAAACAATAAGTTATAGCAAGTTTAATCGTACACACAAGCGCGATAACAAGTCGACTGGGAAAAAAGATGACCGATATAAATAAATCAAGAAGGGAGATAACTCCAAGTTTTACCGGGTTTTTTTTTTAAGTGTAACTTTTTCGAGTAAGGAACAGTATTAGTAGGCTGCAATTATTTGTAGGTAATCAAAAACAAAGATAAACTTTTTCTTTTAATCTCCAATTCGTGTTACTTCAACTGTTAGATCGGCGCCATGTTTGCTAAACATTGATTTTTACGTCTTTCGGATACGATTCCATTACAAAAAAAAATTTTTTACTTAAAAAATTTAAATTTCTGCATATTGGTACGGTTGGGAAAACAGAGAGCAGGGACGGATTTGCAGAGGCAAGTGGTCCGAGTGTTTTTAATTGAATTTATTAAAAACATGGTTTTAAGTAACAATAAATTGGTTGAGAATAGTTACCAAACCTGCCCAAACCGATTTCATCGTCAATAATTTGAGTGACTAAAATAGGATTTAACTGAAATAATTTAATTTAAAAAAAAATCTAATATAACGAGATGTTTTTCAATATTTCAAAAGTGTAGTGAGTGAAAAACAAATAAATCTAAATGAATAAATGTGTTAAGCTTTGAGGGGTAGAGCGTAACATCGTGGTAGACTATGAGTCACGAAGACATAGAAGAAAAGACAAGAATAGAATGGGGTACAATAATACGTGCGTATTGCACAACTTTTATTCTCGGACTGAAGATACAATTTTGAAAGAACAAATTTGGCGCCTAATTTTCATGTTACGTGATACCTCTGCAGCGCAGTAATTATCACGTAGTGTGGTGATCGGGTCGATGGCCTTATCACCACTTGGTTGGGTGGAACTATATTCAGTTGCCAATTCAACAAAATGCCAAAGATTTTTCCATCTATGCTAATTATATTTTAACATCAAAACAGGTTGTGCTTATTTACTTCTCTGATACAAAATAACAATTTGAAATACCGTATATATAGGAAACTGCAAATACCTTAAAACACATTTCTTGATTTGCTTATTTATTATATAAACAGCTCCTAATAAATTCATATTCTGTAATATACAGTTGTAATTTTGCAGTGTTATATTTTCTTATATATATGCAATATTTTCGTCAATAGTAAAACGTCTAAGGTCGCTGAGAACAGATACTACACTTTGAATTATTTGTAGAAAATATTTTTTTAAATTACATTAAAAAAAAATTAGGCACGAGGCCATCAAAACTGTGGGGAAATGGGTGTTGTTGGTCATCCTTGGTCTTAAAGTGATAAAAATGTCTAACCTAATCTTAACTAGAATCATCACAATACCACATTTACTCTAGGGGACGTCCTACTTAAGATATTCCCAAATTAGTTTGAAATTTTTAATCTTTAATAAATATGGTTATATATACAGAAATTCATTAGTGATACTACACTTTGATCTTAGCCAAAAGGCCAAGTAACCATAAGAATAACGTCTTTTATGGTTAGGCATTTTTTAAATGAATAAAAAAAATGATTTAATGTATTATTGTATTATCTTTTAATGAGGATGGGTAGTGTAGTATTGGTTCTATGGGCATAAGAGTGCCCTCCCAGGAATTACCGCCTGATTTTAAGAGGGTGGGGTAATCCTCTCAGGTATTACATCCTCCTTTGGGGACGGGGTTAATGTAATATATGTTCTGGTGTCATGAGACTATCTTCGCAGGGACTACATTCTCCTTTTCTTGGGGGGGGGGGGGGGGGTAGTGTAGTATTTGTTCGGTTTCCATAATACCATACTCACAGGCATTAGCTTCTCCTTTTATGGGGCGATCCTCCCAAGTATTACCTCCTTTTATTGCAGGGGCAGTATAATATATGTTTGTTTCTTATGGTAGAATCCTTAAATGATTATCTTTTGGGGTGGGTAGGTAGTGTACTATCTGTTTTGTTGTCATAATATCATCCTCCCAGGCATTAACTCTTCCTTTTTTTAAGGGGGGGGGGGATTTCGTCATGATATTATTCACTCAGTCATTACCTCCTCCTTTTGGGAGGATCAGTATAGAATATGTTCGTTCAGCATATCATCCTCCCAGGCTAGTAAAAATATGTGACAGGAGAGAGCATATTTTTACTAGTATAAAATAAAATTCAAATTTGAAACTCTGAACGCTGATTGGATATGTAAGGAGATGATGAGATGGATGAAAGGGGTTATCCTTTCATCTTCTCGTAAAGAAACGGAACAACGAAAAGTATTTCTGTAACTATAACAAAAAGGGGTTTTATTAACTCAAGGTTACCTATACCGTTTGGTATAGGTAGAAGAGAGTGGGACAGTGTCCGTCTGAGGAAGAGGAAGAATATAAGAGTTCTTAGGGCTGCCCGTGATTTTCTTCAGGTGAAGATGGTAGTAGTCGTCCAGTGGCGACGGCGGCAAGAGAGAGAGCGTTTCCTCGTTCCTCGCTGGTGCTCTCTGCGATGTGTCCAAGCTGGTGCCAGGAGGTCGTCTAATCTTTTTACTCGAACCCTAAGGGAACATAAGTAGTCCTTTAGGGAACTAACGATATTACTGCGCCCTGTGATTTGATTGGATAAGCCAACTCACAGGGACAGTGATTACGCATTCAAGAGTAGTCCCTATTGGTGACTGCTACAGATAAGCCGATCAGGTGATATGTTGCAAACCAGTATACAAACTCAAATGACCTAGTTAAAATAAATCAATTTGAGTTTCTAACTAATAGGAACCTCTTCTGTTTGACTGAAATTGGCTGGCCGGGATCTGATGGATAAATATATAATGTGAACAAGCAGTCAGTCAGACAGGAGAACTGATCACACACAAGGCAATATGTGAAGTAGTCGACATCTTCTGGTCCCATTGTAAAGCTTAATCACACAAACAAAAAGCATCTCTACTTCGAATATTAGATAATATACTATAGTGTCGTGTTCTTTAGTGCATTTGTAAACGGCAACAGTGTTTACACCCGAGAGACGCGAATCTAAATAGCATCCTAATTACCTCCCCTACCTCAGTCATTCTGGAGTTATCTCCCTTGTATATTTCTCATGCTATATAATAAATGCAGACGTGTTGATCGGCCTCTTACGAAGAAAGCGATCGGAGCGCACGCATCAACTGTTCTTGTTCATTTCTGTGTTCCTACCTGAATTGTAATGGATATGAATCCGTTACAGCCACGAGCTGGAGACTAACAGAAACATAATAACAACCGACAAGGCAGCAACACTACATATACTAGCCTATTTTTCTTCACAAACTAGTACTACCTGTTCAATGGTTGGGCTGTCAGTGACTAAACTGGCACAGCCATCAGGCAAATATTGGCTTGTCCAATGAGGTGAATGTGTGGACACGCAGAAACACTAAAATCAAGAGCTGTGAAATGGCAGACGAACTCCATAGGAACCAACGGCCATCCAACATTATTCAAATTGCATTACTTTCATAAAAGGACATTCTTCATATGAGCTTTTAATCCGATTCACTGAAAGTTGCTGCATTTTCTTAGTGTTTCACAGCTTCATTATCCTACTTTAATGTTTTTGGATTCTACATGTTAAATTGGGGCACAGGGTGGAGCAGGTGCTAGCGTGGTTGCAAGAATTAGGAATGGATAGAGTAAGTTCAAGGAACTTTTGCCATTACTAACCAGCAGAGCGTTACCACTGTCGACCAAGGGAAGAGTCTATCAGGCATGTGTATGCAGTGTGATGATGTATGAAAGTGAAACCTGGTCAGTGAGGGTTGAGGACATGCGTTGCTTGGAGATAAATGATATGAGAATGATACGATGGGTGTGTAATGTGAGTCTTTAAGACAGACTTAGATCTGATGATCGCATGGAAGATTAAATCTGGACAGTATAGGGAGATGTGTTCAGAACAGGAGACTTTGTTGGTTTGGTCACAATGAAAGAATGTATGTGAGTGCTGGGCTTAGTAGATATAGAAAAGTTGAGGTAGCAGGGCCAGGAAAAGATGGGATGAAGTAATAAGGATGGATTTGAGAGAAAGAGGGATAAATAAAGACTTGACCAGAGATAGGTTAGTTTGGAAGTCAATTTCTAAAAGCCATCCAACACATGCCAGCATTTAAAACAGATGTTAAACCGATTATGATGATAATATGATCATGTTGTTTAACTGGATATATTTCTTCCTTATAAAAATGTAATCATTTTAAAGGAAATAAAAAGTCTACCAAATAACCAGTTTGTTGTTTTTAATGTTACATTTAACCTTCCATATTTATTTAATTCAATTTGTATTTTATCATTTCAATGAAGTTTTCCTCTGGCGAAACATGCTAATCAGATAAATTGTTTATAACAAATTAATGATATAAGCCATTTGTTTCCATATTGTCATTTATAAATGCAAACACACATAAATACATACCAGGATATTTTAATTCTTATTTCAGGCTCTCCTGACTGGGTTAGCGGTGATGTGTCCACAAAATCCACACAAATTTATTATTGAAAAGCTGATGTTCATAAAAGAAAATGGACTGGAGTGTATCGAATGGTGAGTAAAAAAAGTAAACTAATTCCATTGAAAATAATGACATAATCGCACATATTATTAATTTATACAATGAAAATAATGACATAATTGCACATATTATTAATTTATACAATGTTGTGTTTGGTTTAGTTTGGCTTATCTGTTTTATAATATATCAGCTCTTTTTAAGTTCTTTTGTGACACGATGAGGAGTTTGCCGATGCAATAGTAATAGATTAATTGAGTTGAATTAATTATGGGATAATTAATTAAAAGAAATTGCCAAATTTTATTTTCACAAATGATTAATTCAAAAGGTCATATTATTTGTATTTGAGTCACAATCAAAACCGTTATGAATAACGCAAGTTGGAAAGGTCATATCAAAATCGTAGTTTTGAAAGTGTCTAGATGACAATCTACTCAAACTAAATGTTGTCATAATTCAAATTGAAAATTTGAATTTAACAACTGGAGAAAATGAATTGCTTGATTCAAACAAATAATTAAACAATTTTAAAGATTGATTCCGTCTAAATTCCGTTGTCAAAGATCTTTGTTGATGGCTTGCGTCCTAGTTTTCTTGGGTAGTTCCACTTTCAACTATGATATAAATAACTGCACATTGGGCTTTATTATATTATTTTAATTTTAGTTTAAGAAATGAATATTTAACTTTGTTCTGTGGTTGTTTTAAAATTCAAGTGCAACAAATACTTGTCATAAACCGTCCCCATAAGTATAATCAAATTTTGAATAAAGAAATTGATCACATCTTAAGAAGCATCTATTTGTATGAATATTTTATATTAAAATTTGAAATGATGCAATATAAAATGAATAAAATCATTAATTTAATTTTTCTTTTAGGCAAAACTTTCGATAAATATATCATTTTCAAGCAAAACTTTTTCCCTTTTTTTCTTCTTCATTTTGTTGGTATTACATCGCCCGGACTTGGCCTTACATTAAACTGTCGTCTTTAACACATTGACGTACATTTTTTCTGTCTTTACTGTGGTTCCTCCCTCCTCACAGGGTTGATAACAACAAAATGAAGAAAAGAAAAAAAAGGAAAAAGTCTTGCTTGAAAATGATATATTTATCGAAAGTCTTGCCTAAGAAAAACATAAATAAATGATTTTATTAATTTTATATTTCATCATGTTTTGGTTTTCAAATTTTAATATAAAATATTCATACACATTGATGTTTCTAAAGATGTGATCAATTTCCTTATTCAAACACGCGCCAACCAGTGCAACACATCACCCGGACTTGACCTTACTTTAAACTGTCGTTTTTGACACCTTGACGTACATTTTTTCTGTCTTTACGGTGGATTCCCCCCCTCCTGGGGTTGATACCAACAAAATGAAGAAAAGAAAAGAAAAAGGAAAAAGTCTTGCTTGAAAATGATTTATTTATCGAAAGTCTTGCCTAAAAAAAAAAATTTTTAAATGATTTTATTCATTTTATATTGCATCATGTTTTAGTTTTCAAATTCTAATATTAAATAATCAATTTTTGTTTATTCAATTCTACTCTATCATTATATCCATAAAAGGTGCCCAAAAGAACTGTCCTTTCTTCCTTTGTGTGCCTACCTCAAACGAAATTTCCATAAACAGAGTTTCTTTCCAAGAACTTCCCATCTTTGGAACACATTACCACGGTACTGCTTCTCTGCAGGCTACATGGTCGTCTTTAAATCCAATGTCAACAAATACTTGTCACAAACCATCCCTATAAATAATCAAATGTTATTCATTCCATTCATCATTTTCAATCCTCATGATATTCTTCATCAGTCAACTGACAATCCATCCATCTTATTAACCCTTATTCTCGAGTGACTTTTGGCCCCTTTCTCACAGAAGAGACGTTGCTAATCTTTCTCTACTCTATCATTATTTCTATGGAAGGTGCTCGACTGAGTTCCAATCTTTTGTTCCTCCCTGCAAAACTTTCACAGCAAGAACTCGACTTCTTACCACAATAACTGCAAAGAACTTACCCTCATCAAACGAAATTTACATGAACAGAGTTTCTTTCTAAAAACTTCTCATCTGTGGAGCACATTACCACGGGACTGCTTTCCTGCAGGCTACAATACGATCATCTTGAAATCCAATATCAACAAATACTTGTCGTAAACCGTCTTCATATGTAATAAAATGTTGTTCATTTCATTTATCATTTTCAATCCTCTCATAATATTCTTCATCATTCGGTTGTTCGGTTGTTCTGTTTTACGGCATATCAACCCTTTCGGGTTATTTAATGCTGAATCTGGTCATTTTGGTAAAAGTTTTATGCTTCAAGTTCTTTATATCTTCAAATATTGCAATTGTTGTTTATAGTTTTGGATTTTGCAGAACATGATTGAGTTTTGCAAAGGAAAAAAAACAATAAAACATCAATGTTTGGTGCATTTTGAGTCAGGAAGTCAATAACTTCAGACAGCCTGATCTGGTAGCACCAGTCTTCATCATTCAACTGGCAATCTATTTATATCATTAATCCGAGTAGCTTGATAAGTGGTGACTCATTAGTAAATAAACATTGTTAAAAAAAAAAATTAAAAAAAAATACTAGACTTTACATTGAAATAAAAAAAAACAACAGTGTATAGTCACAGAAAAAGACATCACATGACAGCAAATGTCTGGACCAAGTGAATAAAGTGCACCTCTTTCTTCTCCACAGGGATATGTTCGTGGAAGAGCACATGCGACCAAAACGGAGATTTATACCAAACCAAGGCTTTGATTTACTCTTTGGAACCGAGGAAGAAGATAAAGTAAGATTTGTTAGCTAAAATTTTCAGAGAACTAATGCTTTTATTTTGTTGTTTGAATTTCTTGACTTGGATGAAGCATTTTCCCTTTATAAATAACTAATTCTAAATCAAGTGTAGTATATGTGTCCACAATCGACCCTGTTTCTAAAAATGAGGAATGCTGAAGAGACAGAGGAAGTTTTTAAATAACCCTGACTCTGGAAAGGCACCGGAACCCTAACGCTAACCCACATTTAACCGACCTTATAACAAGTAGAAATGAGAAGATCACCTAACCTAAAGAAGATAGGAAGAAAGACAAACAAGCATTTTCCAAATTCTACAAGCATTTTCCAAAGTCATGTGGATTTAGAGAAACGCCAAAAGAAAAAAATCCTCTGAAGGTCGAAGTGATGAAACGATGAGGCATGGTAAACAATAACAATATTTATTTTGTTTATCATGATGATGATGATGACGATATAATGTGAGAGAGATGTTGTACATATGTGTGCAAAAAATTGAAAGAGTGTGTTGCATATATTTATGTCTTGGTTAATTGCTAAATGTTCCTTGGGGAGATGCTGAATGCTTTCTGAGGACATGTGAATCTAACAAACTTATCTCTGAATGGTGTCATATTAGTCATGTGACTATCTTTTCTGTCTTGCTCATAAGCACCCAAGGCGAGCGGACGTTTGCCATATCTAAGTGCGGGATATTTAAACTTGTGCATATTCTCTGCTACAATCACATCTTACCTGTAGGTGGTGGTAAATACAAACTCCAACAGTAACTAAGGATAGGTAACTAATTTGTACCCGATTTAATTTTAAATTACAAGATTTTTGTAAAAAAATAAATAAATTTTTCAGTACTTATTTAATTAATGACGTTTGTGGGTTTTGAAAGTTACACCAATAAGAGGGTGAGTCTCGTTTGGAATGTGTCATCATCTAGATAGGAGATTACAAACTCTTGCACTGAAAGTTCTTAGAAAATATTAGTACAGAAAATGTTTATCCAAAGGATATAACTCTGGCACAACATTTCAGTCAACCTCAAACTTTTTGTGGAGAGCTGACATATGGTGATCGGTCTTGCAATATTTTAGACGCAAACACAATACAACAATGAGCAAAGAAGGATGACAAACACTGGAATTTTGTTAAAAGTAACCAGTTTATTCAGCTGTTATCAGGTACAATAGCAAAAGTGATTAGTTCCGTTGCAAGAACCTTCCTAGAATATTGTACAGATCACTTTCAAATACTCCCACCCTTATGATGTATTATACTAAATAAAAAAAGTCCATGTCTGAAAAGAAATACACATTTTTTTAATACATTAATTACTTTTATAATGAGTAAGTTATTTATTAAATAAAAAATTGGAGGACACTTTAGTCACTGTTCACTTTGTGCCCCCTCCCACAATTTTGTTGATGAAACATTGAAAATATCTTCCAAACTTAAAAATTTGTTGTTTTTTTTTTTTTTTTTTACAAATCTCAAAATATAATTTTTGTATCATTTAAAAAGGAATGCATCTGTTATTTTATTGTTGCTTTTGGCGCAAATAATCTTTTATGCAAAAGTTTCTATGTTTGGAAACATTTTTATAAAAAGTAAAACATGTTCATGCCTCACGTATGTTGGGATCGTCTGAACGCCGTGATTTCTTCTTCCTTTGTTATTCTGTCTTATTATAGTGAAACAGTTGAGAAGTCGTTTATCAATGGTGACAAAAGAATAAAACAAGAATACAATAAATGTCGAGGTAGAACATAAAACATGGGGTGTTATTAACAAATTGTTGTAGCGATAACACCCCTTACAACAATAATAGACTGTTCCTATAGACTATAAATATGTTGTATTTGTATTTGTTATTTGAATGTGTAATGCGAGACAATAAAAAGATATATAGTTTATTGTGTTCGAGTGTAATTATTCTATTAACTGTTGTTGTACAACACAAATACAAACACGTAAGAAAAGAGAAAGAAAAAAGAGAAGTTTAAATATTCTTTCAAAAACCTAACAGTAAAAAAGACTATGAGAAAATGAGATTTGCAAAAAAAGCTCCAGGCAAGTGGAGTTTTTAAAACGCCCACAAAATTTATCAGGTTGCCAATGTAGTACATTTAACAGACGTTCTTAGTCATAAACAGACATAGAGGAGAGGCAGATAAGTGGGGGTGGCGTAGAACTTACTCAGAATATTCTTAATGAAAAGTTTGACGATGCTTCATTATTTTATGTATATATTCACCATTTTCATTCATAACATGAAAACATTTTTCTTAATTAACATATTATTAATAATAATAGTGAGAAGAAGAAAGACATTGTGCATGGAAAAAAAAAACGGAATCGTTACTGACAGCCACACAAATAAACACAATCAGAACAAACTACATTAAAGCCAAGATAGACAAAATCCAAGAAAATGGCAAAGGTAGACTTTGTGAACAAAAAGACGAACCAGTAAACCATATCATAAGTGAATGCAACAATATAACCCAAAATGAATATAAAAATAGACATGACTGGGTTGGAAAGATAGTCCACTGGGAACTATACAAACACGACTGCACTTTGAACATACAGACAAATGGTACAAGAACAAACTGTAGCCAGTGTTGGAAAACGAAAGGTATAAAATCCTCTAGGATATGGAAATACCAACGAATAAACCATCTAAGCAATAAGACTGGACAATAATAGTCAACACAAAGAAAAAGCCCTGCCAAATAAAAGATTTGAATATCCCAGCATATCACGAAGTGAAACTGAATGAGACTGTTTGGTTGTTTTGTTTTACGGCATATCAACCCTTTTCAGGTTATTTAATGCCGAATGCAGTCATTTTGGTGAAAGTGTTTATGCTTCAAGTTCTTTATATCTTCAAGTATTTATTGATGGTGTTTGGTTTGGTTGTTTTGTTTTACGACATATCAACCCTTTTCGGGTTATTAAATGCCGAATGCAGTCATTTTGGTGAAAGTTTTTATGCTTCAAGTTGTTTATATCTTCAAGTATTTATTCATGGTGTTTAGTTTGGTTGTTTTGTTTTACGGCATATCAACCCTTTTCAGGTTATTTAATGCCGAATGCAGTCATTTTGGTGAAAGTTTTTATGCTTCAAGTTCTTTAAATGTTCAAATATTTATTGATGGTGTTTGGTTTGGTTGTTAAAGTATATTTGTTTTCTTCTCTTTTTTGTTTCATCTGTTTCTATTTAACCCATAGTTGGGACCCTAACAGGTACTACCACTCCGGGTCAGGGTGGACCTGGGAGCAATGGTAATTAAGAGGAGGCTCCACATTCCCCAAAGTCCGTAAGCCGGATCTCACCATCGGATGTAGTTTAAGGTCATATCCAGGACCGGGAGTAGGGTAGGAGAAATAAAATAAAAAAGGGGAGGGAGAAAGGGAGAAGGGCTGTTGTTTTTGTTTTTGGTTTTGTAGAACATAATTAAGTTTTACAAAAAAAAAAAAAAAAAAAAAAAAAAACGTCAATGTAGGTGAATTTCGTTTCAGGGAGCTACAGGGCAGCCTGATCTGGTATCACCAGTGAATGAGACAGAAAAACTAGATAAATACATGAAACTTGCCATGGAGTTAAAGAGAATAGGGAACAGGAAGAAAACTACCATAATACCAATAATTGTGAAAGCACTAGGAACAGTTCTAAAACAAAACTGGAAAGATGATGAGGAGAAATTGGAATCAAAGAGAGGATTGACAACCATAGAAAACATGGCACTGATGAAAACAACCAAAATATTAAGAAAAATCACAGAGTGTGGAAACCAACCGACATAGCCAGATGATACTGACCAACAACAGGTATGTTGAAATAGAATAGTACTTCGTAACACAACTAGAAATATAGACGGAAATACTAGGATAAACCGAAGTGAACTGAGACTGTCCGGGTAGATGTATAAAAAAACACTATAATCTGCCCCCCCCCCTCCCCCGAAAAAAATGTTGGTGGCTCTGGATGAAAAGATCGAGGAGGAATAGCACCATCCAGACCTCGAGAAGATTATTGGAATCCTGAGGGGGCTTAATGTCACTCAAATTCCAGAGTAAGTCAATAGCTGTTACCCATAGAAAACACTATGGTAAATGGCTTTTTTTCTTCTTTTTATATTACTGAGTCACCGCTTATCAAGGCTCAAAAGCCACTCGAGGATAAGGGTTAATGAGTTCGTCAGGTGGACGGTGAGACAACACCTTGAGGATTGGCGATAAAGGTTGAAACTGGGCAGAATTTTATTATGATGGCTCAACAAGAATTTGTTAACATGTTTTAGTCTGTGGGGAAGCAGCCCCCTGGTATTGTGTTTCACAGACAGATAGTTCTTGGAAAGAAACTTTGCTGGTGTGAGAACAGTAAGTGAATAGTAATGGTAATGAAAAGAAACGGAGAATACTGGAAATATTGTTTTTTTTTGTCACTCAGGTACCAGGGAACACCAGCTCCTTTACCAATGAGAAATCACAGTGTGAGAACTCTTAATAAGTAAATAATAATATGCTTATAATTTCGATATTAAAAAATGTTTTGTTGCCACTACTCGTGTGTCTGTGTGTTTCTCAATTCTACATAATTTACACATCGTTATATTTTTATTTACTACTAGTGTTGGATAATGACTATGAGGATGGACACATCTATTTGAAACGGGTTTGACTTATGAGATTTGTAGCAGAGTCATCCCGTGCAAAGCTAGGCGATGTGTTTCTCACGATTTGCGGAGACAGTGACGTAACCTCAGGGTAAGAGGTCGGGTCACACCTCGCGTGATCACGAGGTTCGTGACGTCAGAGTTTTCCGCTGTGAGAAAATTAAATTGAGATTTAATCATAAAGGATAACGTAGACATTTGAGACCACTTCCATTGTCTTCCCCAGAAAATTTTATACATAGGATTTAAATTTCATAAAAATAACATATATTTGAAGTTTTAAGGGGATTATGCCCTCTTAGAGGTGCACTTAGAGATTCGGGAACAATTTCATTGTCTTCCCCGGTAAATTTTACATAAGAATACACTTTTAGATTTTATGTAGATTCTCTAACCTTTCTTTCTAGAGGGAACACAAACATACATACACACAGCCATTGAGTTTTATATATTTTGTATATTTATATTTATGCGTAGTGCCGAAAACAACACCAATAAGAAAAATATCCCTTCTATGAAGGCGTTTATGGATGATGTAAGCTTAGTTGCAGAATCCAGATAACGCATGAAACAACTGGTGATCCGCCTACAGGAGCTCTTCAAATGGGCTGCGATCAAAATAAAGCCATCAAAACGTCGCAGTTTATCCATAATTAAAGGATCTTGCAAAGAAACAAGATTCTCTGTCGATGGGAACGAAATCCTCAAAATCCGCGAAAAAAAGCATCAAGAGCCTTGCTCACTGTTACTCTCTACTCTAGGGTTTTATTGCCAACTCAACCTCTGCATTTTTGAATAATCTTGGTCTTTCTCCATCATACAAGACGAAATACATAAAGAAAATACAAGACAAAGCTCTATCTGCATCAGCGTGGATATGGCAATCCAACAAAGTCTGGTAGTATCATGAGATACTGCTGGAGCACTCTGAGCTAGTGGTAATGATGCTCTGGCCCAAACCATGCCTGAATCCAAAGTCATCATCTGATGAAGGCTTTGTTGGAAGCAATGCTGCTGTACAAGCAACAGTTATTTTATGCAGATTTTATATAGATTAATCGATTATTTATTTAAATCAAAAATGAAATAGCATAAAGTACTAAAATGAACTTTTAAAAAATCCCATTTAAAAAAAATTATTTAATTATGAAATTAAATCCATCAGATTGCATTTCGGTTTATTTGTAAACAAGTCAGCCATTCTAATCTTTTGTTTATTAAGGTTCTTGGTATGACTGAGGCCCCAATTTCGGAACTTTGGTGTGTGTGAAGCTACCCCTTAGTTGTCATTGCTCCCAAGTCCACTCTATAAAAAAGGAGCCAATACGTTATCCCTCCTTGTCTATTTTATTACTAGATTTTCTCCCCTTGTCTATTGTTCTCATAAATTACCTCCCCTGTCTTCTTAAATAAGCCTATTTGATTGGACAAAATAAGTCTTTTTGACCAATCACGAGACACTTAATTTGGCGAGATAAAGGCGAAAATCCCTCTTCTATCCTCTTTTGAATGTTGTCTTTGTCCAGATAAGATGAATTTTCTGGGTCATCCTGGCAAGACCTTAAAAGGGGCCTTCTATACATGTGCTGTCATACTAAATTAACATATATTACCATACAATAACACATAATTTCTTTCACATGTGCTGTCATACTCAATAGAAATATAAGCGCAGCATCAAATAACCTCCTTTGCAAATCCTGTCATACTTCAACAGAAAGTCAGCTGTCATACAAAATGGAGATTAAATACAGTATTATATATGTTGGTCTTTTAATTAAGTCGCAAATACACTTAGTTTGCAAGACAACTCTTGTATTATAACTCCAATACATGTTGTAATGAATAATTACGAGTAACTTTCCTTACTCTGACTTATCTCCCCTTTGGAGAACTCTCCTGCTTCTACTAACCACTATAAATAGTAGCACTAATACTGTACCGACATTGTGTGCTGAATAAAGCTTTCCCAAGTTACGTCTGTTCTCGTTAGTCATTACACATGTATCATTCATCTATTTCTCTTGTATTCTTGTTTATTATATTTCAATTTCAGCTTCTTTCCAACATTTTACAAACAAATACTAGCAAGTAACTTCGATTTTGAAAACCAATAATCAATTCACTTTAACTCTGACCGGAAGTTATAGTACAGGATCTCATCTATGAGTTAAATATAATCTAATGTTTACAGACTATTCATTTGCAAAATATATATGCCTACAAAACAAATTAATCTAAAAACCCTTTATATACAGGATGTACATGTGTTTTCCACATAAAAAAAAACTAAGAAGAATTGACATGAAGCTAACCAACCCACCTTGCTCATAGTGTACATAAAGAGGGATGAGGGTGAAGTGGATACCAGCACAGACTGTTAACTCAGCATGCCGTGTTCGAATCCTGACAGATCCATAGCACCACTTTCACTATGAATGTTGGAAACCCTCACATGGTCCCTCCTGTGAGTACCTGAATCTAAAAAAGAATCAGTGAAACCAATGCGAACATCAAAATAAAACAGGTTAAACATAGGTTAACATGCTAATTCATATGAAAATAAGAAAGTGCGTACAGAAAACATTTTAAGGCACAATAAAAAGAATGTTGAATATTCAGGCCGAATGTACTGAAACGGTCATCTGGCAGGAATAAGCGTACTTGAGACAGACACGCACCTGGCTGGAAGAAACAACATGATTGATTATCGAAAATTAAATAATTGCTGATTGAGTCAAAAACAAACATGGTGCATTGTTGGAAATAAAATGATTGTTGATTGAAATCACCTGCAGACGAGAATACACTGTTGCAAAATAAATCCTCAAGGGGCGTAGTTACATTGACAGCAAAGGCAAAATCCCACAACAGACGTTTGCAGTCGATGCGTGAGTGTCATAAATTGTTATATAATATTGTAATAGTAAGTTGTGAATTGTGTTCCTTTAACCGTGCAACGCGTTTTTCCTTCTTTTTCTTCCGTCTTCTCCCACCGTATCCGATCTTCGTGACGTTCTCTACTCGACTGCCACCGATCCAAAAGACACCGCCTTTTATGTAGCCTTCTTGCTACACCTAATTTGCATAATGCAACCCTCTCAGTCTCGTAATTTAATGGGCGTGGGTTCGCGCCTCGGTGTAACGACTGTCTCCTTCCGAGCCGTCACTACAAATATCAACCTGAAATTGAGATCATCAGTTGACTGACGACCGGGCCTGAGGAAACCACTCCATTAAATTTCCGTACGTGCATCCTCATTCCTCACTAATCCGCATTTGTTCACCACCACCGACAATAAAGATATATCATTATATTTTGATACATCATCATCTTAAAAGTGCAGCAGAAATACAACAAGAAACCAACATAGTTTTAATGAATCAATAGAAGGACTGTAAGCTAGTGATAATAGGGAAATTGTATAGGCGAAAAGAGAGACTTTTATAGATCAGGAGAAGAAAAAGAAATTGCAGATAGAAAAATGTTTTTGTCAGTGCTGACTAGACACGAGCCTTCTGACTGCCAGAGTTGATGAAAAAATAAAAGTAAAAAGAAGAAAAAGGATAAAAAGAAAGAAAAGAGTGAAAGAAAGTGAAGTTTCGCTTTCTCTCTACCCCAAAATAATTTTACTAAATTTTTAAAATTTTTAAATTTTTTTTTATTTCACCCCAAACAAGGCAGGATTCCACTGTAGACGTAAGGGGCTACTGAGAATTAGGGAGTAGGTTTAGGGTGTCATTCTAAGTTGGGAGCTGTGCAGCGAGATGTCTGTTTACATTAGTTTTAAACCTCTGCATGTCGGTACTGTCGGGGAAACTTAGTTCCAGAGGCCAGCAGCACGAGGAAAAAAACTATTGGAGTAGAAAGCTCTCCGGCATCTGGGGACCTCCACAGTGAATGGATGGGATTTTGCTGATTGACGAGTTGGTCTAGTGAATTTACGTCGAGGAAGCACCAGAGTAGCCAATTCATCGGAGCATAATCCATTGAAGTATTTGTAAAACAAGCACAAGGATGCTACATTGCAGCGATGGGATAGGGACTGGAGCTTGGTTGACAGTGAGGGACCTATTAAGTTGGCAACTCTTTTTTGGACCTTGTCAAGGAGGGAGAGACTAGTAGATGATGCACCAGCCCAGATGTGGCAACAATACTCCATGCATAAGCGGATGGTTGCTTTGTAGAGATGCAGGATAATGTCAGGTGTGAGAAGTTTACTAGTATAGTAGAGGGAACCCACCTTCTTTGCTGCAGCCTTGGCAATGTCTTCAATGTATTTGTTCCAATTCAGGTTAGGCCGAGGAGTTTGAATGTTGAACTCTCAGGTAGGGTGTTATTTGCCATGACAATCGGTGGTTGGAGAGGTTTCTTGTAGTTATTGAAGGAAAGGAGCTTTGTCTTTGCAGCATTAAAAGTTACCAACTATTTATGACCCCAATCCACTACAGCCTGGAGGTCATTTTCTAAGGATTCAGCCATTGCCTCGGATATGATCGCGTCTGTTTGCCAACATGACGAGAGTAAAGCGTGGTGTCGTCAGCAAATAAACCTATCTCAGACTCTATGTCATCAGGGAGATCGTTTATGAAGATCAGAAACAACCTGTTAATATTAATTTTAGGAGAATCCTAAATAATACTGTTTAGCACTATTTCAAAACATCTTATTATCACCTTAAACCTTTACATTCAATGTTTTTTTTTGATAAAAATATATTTAATTTTATAATAAAAGATTTTACCAGGTTTATTGTCTATGCTAGTTGGAGTCAATTCAACATGGCTGCTTCTGTATCAAGCAAACATGGCCGTTGTGATACCATTCATTATGAGAACAAATAAATTTGCAGAAAAATAAAAGAGTGAAAAGTTTGTGGAATAGAGATCTGTTTTGCAAACATTTTGGATAAAATTGGGTTAATATTACCTTTAACTTAACATTACCTTCAGGTTAAACTTTGCTGACTTCTTTTTCAGCCAACACCTGAAATGTTTTCAAAAGCCTACGGACATTTTAATACTCAGTTGAAGCGAAAAGGATTAAAGTAAGTAAATCTAAACTTATTTTTTGAATTTTTATTTGTAGCTTTTAGGTCACATTGTTGCATTACCTCGGGGGGGAGGGGGGGGATCTAATGTTTTGTATGTTATAATCAAATAAAATATATGTTTGTTATCTAATGCAAATCAACAATTTATGAAGAGAACAATTAAATCATACCTCGTATCTTCAACGCTCAACCACAGCGGTTCTCCAAGACTGAGGACATTTCATCCAAGATCGGTGGGGTGCATTCTCACTTTGGGATCAAAGTTAGCAGAACAACATAAAGAAAAGAACTAGATCCCGAATTTGGAGAAGGGCTATTTTATTAAGGTGTTGACGTTGCCTTTCTCTCTGCTAGTTGCTGGAGAGAAGAAATATCGGGGCTACAGATTTTGGGGGTCTGAGCCCTTTGTTTATAATCGATTTTTAAGTCATTTCTTTTCACCTCTCATCGCTTCAAGTTTCCAACTCAGAATCCCCATTCTTCACAACTATCCTATCTTGTGTGACGTTATTTCCTTTAGCTTGTGTTCTCACAGGGGAGAATGGCCTTAAAGGTCAGCTACCTGACCCCCATCTGACTTTTATTTCCTGTTTACACACTAACATTTCCCCTGCGAATTTAAATAATTAAATAAAGCAGACGTATGCTTACTATTTCACAACATGAGTTTTCATTTGTTTTGTTTTACAGCAAATCAATCCTTTTTATTTTACTGGCAAAACAATAGGAAATAACTAATTGGAAATGATTAATTTGACGCAAGTTTTTATTTTACCCATAACTGAAGAAGGTGGGGTTCATACCTTTCCCAGTTATATTATTTATAGATTAGACCATATTTAAAACGTGTTTTAGCCTATTCCATAATCTGCATTGGTATCCATTGCACCACTCGTGCCTTTCTATATTTAAGCAAAATGCAATTGACTAATTTTATTGCATCTTCTACATAAATAGGAGTGCATGATTTCCTCCTGTCACCGGCACTATTGTGGGAGTGGGGCAGTCACACACACACATACTGGGAGAATCACTCCCCACTCCTAGCATTGTGCCAATGACAGGAGGAAAAGAGTGTGATATATAATTAACATCAAAACCCGTGAACCTGTACCTGAGAGATGTTATGAGACTTGCCCACTGTTTATTATGAGATTATCTGTTGTGATAATTTATACCATGTTGGGAAAGATGCAGCTGTAATCACAGATGGAAGCAAATCTCCAAAAGACAAAGGCAACTGCTTCCAACTTTCATAGCGGAAAGTGACTTGCAGCAACAATGGGGAAATACCCATGTTCAGTTTATGGAAATGGAGTAGGATGCAACTCTATAGAGTGCACGAGTTGTGCTGGTTGGATGCATCATAGATGCTGTAAGATTGGAAAAGTAACAAAAATGAAGGAAAAGATTTTTATTTCTTCAATATGTACAACACCCAACACATTACAAAAAGAAACTCCCAAGAAAGGCATAAATGTCATCAAATCATTTGCATATCTTGGTAACGTTTTTGACCCTGATAATAGTTTGTCTGCAGCAATGGCAACAGATGTAAACACGTCTGAGCTGCTTTTTACAGTGCAAAACAAGTTCCATTGTGTCGTGACTCACCAACTAAAACATGTGGAATGGTACTCATCCAATACATCTGCACTGTATTGTTGTATGCAAGTTAACACCTGACCAACACCATAGGAGATACTTGAGAAACTGGTTGAACAAGATAAGTATATACTTTGTGTCATTGCTGGTGAAATCTATAAAGAAGCTCTTGTTGAGAATTTTTGGCATTTTAGTTGGGTTCTTCCAAATTTAGATGAAAGATAAGAATGTCTGAGTTAAGAAGGATCAAATACTCTTATTGCATTTCTTCAGTGGATGCTAACCATTTTCAAATGTAGAAATATAATTTATTATTTTGAATATCAGTTAAATTTACCGGCCTTGAAATTGATTAAATCTAGGAACACTAATCCTTCTTCATAACTAACTAGCTGTCCCTGCCCAGCGTTGCCCGGCATTAAACTACGTATTAATATTAAGTAATGGATTTGCAACAAAAAAAAAAACAGAGAAACAAAATGGATAGCAAGAACGGCGATTGAAAACGGGACCTTAAGATATTCAGCTGATCCTCTACCATATGAGCTATATACAACAGGTTGGTTATGTGATAAAACTAAATCTTAATCAATGTAGTATGTTGCTGCTGCTTTTATTGTTTGTCATTCATTATTGAAAAATGTCACCATTGTAAAATAATTCCGAGTGGGATACAAGTTATTCGACATAAAATTAATAGAAATACACTTTTGTTGTTAAGAACATAGGTCAAGTTTCCACAAAGTAAACTGATGGAGTTTGTAGTGATAACAGTAGACAGTCTGTTCTCTCTCTCTCTCTCTCTCTCTCTCTCTCTCTCTCTCTCTCTCTCTCTCTCTCTCTCTCTCTCAATATATATATATATATATATATATATATATATATATATATATATATTTACCCTCTGGATTTCTATTTTCGCCGCACCTAAAGTTGTGGCTTCTTGGAATTTAACTTTGAATCCTCTCTCACAACCTCTCGTGCCTTTTAACGACCTACCTATCTACATCTCATTCTCTCCGCTGGACTTTTCGACACTGGACTTTTTAGCAATCGGACATTTGCTTGCATTCGGGCAGAGTTTTGCCCTGTGTTTCTTTCCCTACAACTTTTATTTTATTTTTTCAAATTTTAAATCTTGGCCTTTGCCAACTTATCTATCCCAGCGACTTCCTCTGATGATAAGATTTTGATCTTTGAAAAGCCTGGCTTAAGGAAAATTTAACTTGAATAAATTGCCTTTTTGCGGATTATACCTTGCTCTGAGCAATTGAATTGAATTTTGATTTGGCTTTTGCTTCTCTAATTCCTTTCCATTCTTCTTCATATATATATATATATAATTTAAATGATATACTTGCTTGTTTGGTCTTAAATGTTTGCTATTTTTTCTGTATTCCGATTGTGTCCAGTTGCCTGATTGAAAATTGGATTGAAAACAAAACAAACAAAGAACAAATCATTGGCAAAGTATTGGGGATAAAAAGACAGCGAGAGTTTAAACTGATGCAACGCTACTTCGGAGGATGGAGGGTAAGTGATACAGATTTAACGTAACATGTGTAATATATTGTGCCAGACTAGGAAGAGTCAAACCCCGGATGTTTCAGAGGAAATGAAATTGACCCCTGAAATAACTTTCTAAATCGATTTAAAAAGAAAAAGGATAAAAAGAAAGAAAAGAGTGAAAGAAAGTGAAGTTTCGCTTTCTCTCTACCCCAAAATAATTTTACTAAATCTTTTTAATTTTTTTATTTCTTTTTTTTTTCACCCCAAACAAGGCAGGATGCCACTGTAGACGTAAGGGGCTACTGAGAATTAGGGAGTAGGTTTAGGGTGTCATTCTAAGTTGGGAGCTGTGCAGCGAGATGTCTGTTTACATTAGTTTTAAACCTCTGCATGTCGGTACTGTTGGAGAAACAGGGAGCAGGTAGGAAGTTCCAGAGGCCAGCAGCACGAGGAAAAAAATTATTGGAGTAGAAGGCTCTCCGGCATCTGGGGACCTGCATAGTGAATGGATGGGATTTTGCTGATTGACGAGTTGGCTTAGTGAATTTACGTCGAAGAAGCACCAGAGTAGCCAGTTTATCGGAGCACAAACCATTGAAGTATTTGTAAAACAAGCACAAGGATGCTACATTGTAGCGATGGGACAGGGACTGGAGCTTGGTTGACAGTGAGGGACCTATTAGGTTGACGAATCTTTTTTGGACCTTGTCAAGGAGGAAGAGACTAGTAGATGATGCACCAGCCCAGATGTGGCAACAATACTTCATGCATGGGCGGATGGTTGCTTTGTAGAGATACAGAATAATGTCAGGTGTGAGGAGTTTACTAGCACGATACAGGGAGCCCACCTTCTTTGCTGCGGCCTTGGCAATGTCTTCAATGTATTTGTTCCAATTCATATTCCAGTTTCAAACGATTTCATGGAATTTCATATTTAATCCAATCAACAGTTTTTGTTCTTATTACTAATATCATAGAGGGATTCGAAGGAGTCCTAATATCATTGGATACTAATTTAATAACAGATAATTTATTCGATATTTACAGGTGAAAAAGAGTATGCTTTCTTTCTTTTCTTGCGTTGCTTTTGGCTGACCAACTTCAGACTATACAGAGAAAAATGAGAGAAAGAGAATAAAAGACAGTAGTTTATTATGCATCATAATTTTGTAAATGTCAATCAGTTAGCTAACTGTACTTCGAGAGACATAGTTTGTGAGTTTGAACCTCACCAGGTGCATCATTATTTTTACTCTGATTTTGCTGCAAAATAAACTTAGACATTTCAAATTACAATATTAAACAGATTGTTTCCTTTCACTTCTATTTTTTTCTGGAATCTACATATGACACAATCATGGGCTGGGGAATGTATCTTGGTGTGTCTGTGCCATGGGACGTCTCTGGAAGGTATGTTAACGTCCTGAGCATGGACGCACCAGCTCCCGGTGATGAAAAATCAAAAACTGCTATTTGCTTCTCTCATGGCAACCAAACAGAGAGAGAGAGAGAGAGAGAGAGAGAGAGAGAGAGAGAGTAAACGTTCAACAAAGAGAAAGAGAGGAACAAGAATACATAATCAGAAGCGAGAGGGAGAGAGAGAAAGTATAGAGTCACTGATATCATTTCATCAACAAGTCCCCGGCATCAACCAACCGTTGATTTGACCCTTGGCCCCTCTGATGCACCTGTCAACCTCAATTGTTTTTACATAATCCCCATGGCACTCAACCGCCGGCGATATTATAAATAACCTGGTACATCATGAAAGAAAGCTGACATTTCGAAGTGGGTTGACGGCGCACTGTCGTTAATGTAATAATATAAGCTCTTAAGTTACTTGCCCCCCCCCCCTCCCCGAGGGCAAAGTTAGATCCAAGATCGGCTTTTAATGTGGCGAAATCAAGCTCCAAACAAAGGGGTGCTTATGCTTGTGCCACATGCATAATTAACAGAAATTAGGACCCTGGGCAACACTGGGTAACCTTGCTTATAGTGTGTATTATTCTCCTTGTTACAAAATTGTCAGCACTTTACATTTTCCTCTAAATATTTCTATTATCTTGGATATATAAAATATTTTTTTATTTATACTTCATGTATGCTGTGTTATTTTTACTATTAGTATTTATGCTGTCTTTGGGCTGCGTTGGTTTTGTAGAAACGTGTGCAACCCTCGGACAGCTAGCATAAACTCCTATCGACAATCAAGATTGAGGTATGGTATATTTTAGACACAGATTTATTGATCATCCACAAAGGTAAAACTGAAAAGGAATAAAAACATTGTTTCAGAAACATGTAAATACAAAATGGAGACGAGGAGTTCACTAAGATATAAGGAGAGCTGTACACTTAATAAAATTACAGAATAAAAAATATTTTGATTGTAGAAATAATGCCAGAAAGAAAAAAATACAAATTATACTCAGAGATAGGCGAGTTACAAACGACGAGAAATATTAGCTAACATGTGGGTAAAACGGTAAACAAAGTTTGTAGATAAAAGAAATAATACAAAAAAATAATACTAGCACAATTTAATTCTATTGTGAGAGAGAAGAAGGACAATAATTCTTACCGGCAATGCTTTAAATGTTGGGATATTTAAAGAGATAAAAAAAAAACTCTCCATGAGGCTTTGTGAAGAAAACAGCTAAATGGATTGGAGACAATGCACTGGAAGACTCTCGCCGGTGACGGGTTTGAAGGAATCCCAAATAGAAAAAAGGTCTGGCAAAGGGAGATAAATGCTAGGGAATCTATCCTACGCTAGACAGAACAGTATTTATGCAATACCTTTATGCTGTAATCTTTGTTGACAAGAACATATTTTCTTCAGACATCAAGTTAAATGAAAATATATATATAATGTTGTAGCTTCCTATTGTAATGTTTTGTGGTCCAATTTTATGAGGAGTGCATGTTATTTTAACTGGTGATTTATCAATTGTTCTATCCCCATGCGGTGTTTAAAAGATCTGCACAACTTTGGTGTTAATGCAACTTAGTTGAGAACTGCCGGCAACTAAAACAAGAAAACAACAACAAATAATTAATGGAACACAGATGTGTAACAAAAATAAAAACAAAAAAGTATGTTGTTTTAATTGGGGAGAAAAGGCGAGCTACGGAATTTTACTGGTACTAAATCTTGATTAAAGAACTTTGAAATTTACTTTGTGCTTTGGTTCCTTAGAAAAGGTCGAATTTGGAAAGAATTTTTTTTAATCGTTTTTATTTTTGCTTTCGATTGGTCTATTTGTCTATCTCTTGGACTTGTGTTGAGTTTTCCAAGCATCATTTCTTTCATTAAGAACTTTAATTTGAAACGAGTTTTGTGATTTGCTAACCAATCACGTCGCATTTTCTGCTTTCCAATGATTGGTCGATCAATGAGAACCTTTGTTTCACCCCAAAAAGTGTATTTTAATTTCAAATCACGATATGTAGGCTGGGTCTTATTTCAAGAATAGAATGCTTTAGTATTGGTTGACAGGTAAGTATGTTTATCAGATATGGCAAGTTCACCTACATGATCTTTTTATTTTGCCAACATAAATTGTTTTTTTAATAATCGATCTGACTTGAAAATTATTTCTTGATAATTCAGTTAAGTTCAAACAAATAATTTCCTTCAGTTTTCAATTCAACCCGAGATATATAACGTTTCAAATTGTAAACGCAATTTAGTTTGAATACTCTTTCTCTCAGGTGTTATTGTAGACATGAGAAATACAACCCATCAAAATTACGATTTGATCATTTGACCGATTCAACTTTCATTATTTATAATCAAAAACGATGCTTTTGGTTGTTACTCAAATGCAAAGAATATGGCCGTTTTAATTAATCGTTCATGAAAATAAAAATTTTGTGATACTTGTCACCTGAAAAATGTGTTGACTGCCAATTCATTTTAATTAATCATTCCATAATTAATCTAACTTAAATGATCAATTAATATTGCACCAGCAAACTCCTCATTATGTCATCTTTTTTAAGTTTGAATATTGAAAGGATGGATACATCTGAAGTAAAAACGGTTTAGTATATTGAGTACTAGTTTAGAGCATGGCGTAGGTAGGTACATAGGTCGTGATAATTGTATTTATACATAAAAACTAATGTTACGTGCTGCCTTATTAAAACACGTTCTCTACATCAAAGTTACTTCCTTCCAATGTTCTCAGTAGTCTCACATAGCTTTCTGTATACTGACACACCGGCACTGTCCCCGCCATCTTCGCTGCCATCATCATCATCGTCATCTAGTGGGCTGCATTTTGCCGTCATCATCATTATCGTAGCCGTGTCTGTAATCAAGAACTTTCCATGCACAGAAAGGAAAGGGCGAGATCGACGGAGAGTTTAAATGGGTCTTTATTTTGGAGAGAAATTCTTGTCATACGAATAAAAATCACACATTAACATTAAATGGAGAGAGATCAGAAATGTTCTTCCTAACTTAACTACTTAGTTACAGGTAAAAAATGGAGGGTGGGTATACAAGTGGCGCTATCAACTTTTTTAGGAATTAAGTTCTCAGTTTCAATTTTTTTTTTAATTACATCCTGAATTTACGTCCGCTTGTCACTGCTTCCAAAATCTGACTGCCAAAAAAAAAACGTCTTTCTTTCTTTCACGCGGTATTGTGACGTCACTACTTCAAGAGGACACTGAATTTGTCATAACACATTTATGTCCGACCTTTCCTTGAACCCCCAACTTGAATCTAGCCCACAGTTCATGCCTGTTTACATTTTAGTCTCGAGAGCTGACTTGTTTTTCAGATTTCTGTGTCAAAATAACTTGCACTAGTCCACCTAGATACTAAATCCATACTAGCTGATGTAATTGTTCTTCACATACGTCCATCCATTATGTAATACTAGATTTTGTATTGCTTTTTTATTACAGGAGCTGACTCAGGAAGTTGTGAATCGATATTCCAGTAAGTATGACAATTTCTTATGCTATTGCAAAAATAATTCCATGATGCATCATCCGCATCATCATCCGCATCATCATCATCATCATCACTACCACCACCATCATCATCATCGGTTTAATACGTTGGACGACTTTTAGAAATTGACTTCCAAACGTAGTTATAGTTGGCCAGAATTTTCCTAACCCGCTTTCTCTCAAATCCATCCTTATCATTCCCTCCCCCATGTTTTCCTTTGCCTTCTCCTGTCAACTGATCCCGCTACTTTAACTGTTCTACATTTACTAGCCTAAGTACCCTCATCCATTCTTTTAAAGTGACCAAATCAACGAAGTCTCCTGTTCTGCATCCATTCATCATATCATTCTCATATTATTTCTTTCCATGTAAACATATCCCCAACCTTCGCTTTGTGCACGCACTGTTCATACTACCAAGTCGAAGGTATGTTCTCGACAATCAGTCCAACAGAGTCTGGGCCATTCTGATAATGATGGTGGCATTTTTTCTATTCAGTTCCAGGAGGTAAACCTTCTGAGGCTTTACCTTCTCTGTTCAAGAATGGGGTAGTTTATTGCTAATCGCTTGTAGTACTCCATACTGGGGAATGCTGACGGGGCTGCTCAAGCATTTTTTGTAGGCCAGAGTACACCTTCTGGTGCTTTTCAATACCCACCTGACCTTGTGTCAAACCTCCAAAAGAGTAAATAAATTTAAGTAGAGTTGTTGGCTTTACACAAACTCAATTACTTTCAGAACAAGGTAGTCTGCATTAGCATCGCTTTTTACCCGTTAACCTATTCAGCTCATATCACCTGCCGGGAGTTGATACTCCCACTTACATATTAGCCCTTTGCGTTACTAAAAGTACTTAAGACACCACACCGTGAGAAAGGTTGTATTTCAGTCGTAAGTGTCTGACTGTATATAAAAGAAAAACAAAAATCTTGTTAATTCTCATGAGAATATAGATTAGCAATCACACCGGTGAAAACTAGTTGCTCTACCGAGGCTTAAGAGTCTAGTCCATTCTACTATTTCCACTATATATAGAGAAGAAGAGATAGATTCATGTCTTTCTCAGGGATATTAATGTAAGATACTCAACAGTTACAATTGATTTTTTGCTATATAGACACCAGTGTTAGGGTCTTGAAAAAAATAAAATTCATTCGTATGGAAAAAAATACTCTGAAGAGTTTGTTTTTTTATTGCAGCTGGGTACTTGATACTGGAACCGTGCTTTCTGTGTCTGAGAGAAAGGTTTGCTTGTATCTCTGGTGGTGAATCAGAGTTAAACAGCCATGTTTGTTATACTCAAGATTTTGTTTTTGTACTAATGAGTCGTTGCTTATCAAGGCCCAAAAGCCACTCGAGGATAAGGGTTAATGAGTTTGCGATGTGGACAGTGAGACAACACTTTGGGGATTAGAGAAAAGTGAAAGCCCTATTGCAATAACTTTGCAAGTAAAAGTCTTACTGAATAGACGTGGAGAGTCGTCCTCATGACGTAAACAAATGAACAGCTCAGATAAATAAACTTTTAAATTGTTATGCCACAGATACACTTTTGTTTGCAAGACATTCCGTTATAGTATAAGTTTTAATGCATATAATAATCTTTTGTTTTTGTGTTGGTCTTGTTCTTTACAGTTGAATTTTAGTTTGTCTTTTAAGAAATTCACGAAAGTATAGAAGATGAAGAAGTGCTATTCTTATTAAAGGGAAAGTGTGCTCTTGGTCATGCTATAGTGACCATGTTGCTAAATCAACTGATGGTTGACCGCCTTGTGGTCACATGATCTGGGACTCCATGCATTAAGAAAAAGTGACCCCAACAAGGAATTTAACAAAGGCTCATCATTCTAATGCATCAAAACACAGGAGTACAGTTTAGCAAATTGAATTGCTTCCCTTTGTTTTTACTCTTGACGTTTGAGAGACAAACTACACATGGCATGTTGACACAAAAATACATAAGGCTGAAATACATTATCGATGTAAATCAGAAAAGACTTATGATTTTGTGACTGTTCGTTAGTCCATTATGTTAGGCTTATAATTTTCTCAAAATTTGTTCATTAGATTTTCATAAATTTTGCATGAAGTTATGTGACCATAAACGCACCAAACTGACTGAGACAGATTTTAAAATGACCCCAAATGACCAGAAATAGCAAATTTTTTTTCTTCAAATATTTAAAATTTCTGTCATTAAATATATGCTTCAAAGACATTTGTTTTATCGTCTTTAGTGGCTCAGCATCATATTGATCATGTTGGTAATGTTCAGCTTTGTGCAGTTGTCTTCACGGTGTGGCATCATATAACCCAGGATTCCATTCAACAACGTGAATACTTTGAGGTAAACTTTCATCTACTTATTATTATTATTTTTCTTTTCAATCAAAGAGATGTATTTCTTTTTGTTATTAACGCACAGACAGCATTTTGTTTTTCAGTCGTATCATATGTTTTATGAGTCTACTTCCCAACCGACTACAACATGGTCATCTTCAAGTCTAATGTAAGCAAATACTTGTTGAGTCGTCCTCTTGGATAATCAATTCATCTTAAGTAATATTCTGCCCATTCTACTTATCGTCCGATGGATACTGCACCCCATAGACTGGTATTGTCTTGGTCTTCGGGGCTTGATTTACGCCGGGCTATGGGTCTGTCCTGTGCAGTTCTAGGAGGTCCACCCTCCCAGGCTTTGCCTCCCCTCTTTGGGGAGGAATAAGTTTATTGCTTACTGCCTGAGGCGCCCCTACAGGGCTGTCCAGGCAATTTTTAATGGCCAGAGTGCTCACCTCTCGGGCGCTGGCTTTTCAAACCTCACTTTTCCGACCCGAGCTTGGGTCACATCTTACTTGTGGGAGTAAGATAAAACTGGCCTTGTGCCTAACTCCTGGAGAGGAGTAAATAAATACTCATCGTTTCCGGTCTTCTCGTCCAACTGATGATCTCTTTAACCCTTATTCTCGAGTGGCAAATAGATGCAGTTGTAAATAACACATTTAGATGGGATTGGTTAAAGGTTTCTATTTCTACACACATGGTGTGAGAATTTGGTGGAGGAGGCTATAGTCGCCCAGAATGGGGAATTAATCTTAATTTCAGCTTTTTTAGCCATTGGCCACTTAGATCTCTATGTGATACGATGGACTGCCCCCCCCCCCCCAAAAAAAAACCCTGAAGAATGTTGAGTTGGGAAATGATTCACAAAAAGGAAAAATGATAAAAGGCCTCTTGATAAATGATTACCCATCAGTAAAAAAAAAACAAGAAGAAAAAGCAATTTGTAAGATTCAACCTAAGGTGAATGCTTTATCCACAGGGCTACAAATCTAACAAAAATATGTTGTCTTTCTAACCTACTTAAATTAATTTGGCATAAGGATTTTTTACCCCTCTGCATATATCTAAAATAGTTCGATTGTTTAAAATAAAGAAAGAAAGAGACATACAATTCTTATTAAAGTAAAAATATATTAGTGAACATTTATCGAATATTTTTTATCCATTTTTAATCAAAAGAAAAAGGATAAAAGTTTTCTTTTTTAAAGTAAACAATACTTCAATCATATATAATACTTTGATTTGAAAAGTAGTTGTTTGGTTGGGAACGTTAAAAATGTACGAACATTTATTTCTAATGTTATTTATACATACTTTTAATTTTGAAATTTTAAAAAGGTTCAAGAACTGCTGACATCAATAGGGACATCGGATGCTGATTTCAAATCTGCGGCTAGTTTGGCTCTTAGATCAACCGTTTAACTGTGATGTCACGACACACATACAGACAACTTTTCTTTAATTTTATATATATCAATGACTATTAAAACAACATTTTATGTTTCTCATTAAAAAATTTATTTGAATCTTTTCTGTTTAATACTCAGCACTTATGGAAATTTCCATTTAATGGCTGCCACTAATGAAAATTTCCATTTAATGGCTGCCACTAATGGAAAATTCTGTTTAATGGCTGCCACTAATGAAAATTCTGTTTAATGGCTGCCACTAATGGAAAATGCTGTTTAATGGCTGCCACTAATGGAAAATTCTGTTTAATGGCTGCCACTAATGAAAATTTCTGTTTAATGGCTGCCATTAATGGAAAATTTGTTATAGCCAAGATTATTAATCCTTCATCTTTTAATCTTTTATATTTTTCGTATTACCACTCTGGTTTAGGGTTAGTGGTAGGATAGAAAAACGTATCTGAATTGTATGACTCTTAACATTGATTTTTAACATTAACTATAAAATAAATAAAAGTCATAAAAAACACATACCCTTCCCTAACCCTACTACTAACCCTAAGTCCGGGTGGCAATTCGAAAAATAAATGAAAACTAAATAAATGAAAAGAGGGAAGATAAATAATCTTGACCATAACAAAATTTCCATTAAACAGAAAAGATCCAGTTATTTGTTACAATATATTGAGTCAACTAAAGCTAACTTATATATTCTTTGTTTGCTGTTGTCAGCCTTTTATTGTTATCAAAAGGCGATAGTCCCAAAGTATTAAGATAGACAGTTCTCAATGGAATTCATAAGACAGATATAGATTGGTCAGTGTGGCTGTGATCGCTTGTCCCTTTAAGGGTCCCATGGATTGGCCAAAAGGTAAACCAAATCACTGCTCCTTTAGGGGTCACATGATCAAGCCTATATAAACTCAAATGCTTAGGGCTCTCCTTCTATTTCCATGTTCACTACTACGCCTGATGTTGGTTAACGGTTGACTGTATTATGACACAAGCCTCAGACAGCTGTCTCAAAGTTTACGATTGAAGAGCCAATAACTGTTGCGGCCGAACATAAGATAAGTTCTGTGAAGACACGAGTTTGCAAACTCTCTTTCTGTATATTTACCTTTAACTATTTTGTATATTATTCTTTATTACTTGCTAAAGTAAATCTGTTCAATTAATATACATGGTTGTTGTTCCTTTTCTTCGAAAGCTGTTGCTCCAATTCAACTTTCAGAATCTATCTTTGAGTACATATCCTTTTTTCTCTTGTGCAAAAATTGAACTTTCTTTCAATGGCAAAAGTCCCCACATTTTTGCCATTTCTCAAGTTGATATTTTAGTAGACTTTCCTGGTTATGTTGAAGGTCACGTCTGTCGAGACTACGAGCTGCTTACACCGAATACCAACATAATCTCTGACCTTTATTGCTAACTATTTGAAAGAATGAGGGTGAAAATATCACGATCCTGTTTGATCCCTTCTTGCTAATGCTCAGCCGTATACGTCAAGGAAGGCTGACCTGTGAAAAGTTGGGCCATGTGCCTACATACTATTAGGAATGGGACGTAATGGGTTAAAATTTCATATTCATGCGAGTAGTATTTTTTTGTGTTGATTTATACATAAATAACACTAAACAATCAAACATTTTGAAAATTTTGCAAAATTCAGAAGGTGCAGGCCAAAAATAGCCGTTAGGGCTCCACGGGACTCAAAATCCATCATTTTTCGGTGAAAAAGTGGTTTCATGCGACATTGCAGGTCCTAAAACATCCTCAAAAGCTTTGAATGGATATAGATGGTTAAATCTGATATAGTACTTTAATTTAGGACCATTTTCAGTCTGTGAAAGGGTTTTCATGAATGTAAAATAGCCAAAAACTAGTGGCCTGCACCTTCTGAATTTTGCAAAATGTTCAAAATGTTTGATTGTTTAGTGTTATTTATGTATAAATGAACACAAAAAAATACTACTCGCATGACTCTGAAATTTTCACCCATTACGTCCCACCCCTAATACTATCACCTGTCTTTTTTATTTTATCTTAATGAGCAATGCTATACAGTTGTGTTAAATCAGTCAGTGATGGAATTCTTTACATTGAAGCCAGAATAATTCTTCAGGGATGAAACCATCTGCCTTGCTGAACGATGGCAGAAAGTAATTGCAAACTATGGTAATTATTTTGATTTATAAAACTGCCATATTATTCAAAAACGTCCAAATCAATAAAAGTTTGGAAAACAGCAAGAACTTTCTGTTCAACTTAATGATTATAATAAGGAGATTCCGTTCTAGTTGTCATATCGTTCTAAAGATAAAATTGATAAATATTTTATTTTGTTTGTGAATCAAATTATTTGACCTTGAACTTAGTTTCTAAGTCATTCATTTTGTTTAATTGATCATTTTTAATGGCAATTCTTTTTATTTTAAATGTTTCATCCTTTTTTCCCTAACCTCGCCAGATGACCCTGGTTTGTAGACATTTTGTTTTGTTTTGTTTTTTTGTTTTTTTATTTGAAGTGATGACTTATTTGCGATTTCTTTTTTGTTGTGTTCTTTTAACCAAGTTCAATGCATCATGGCCAGAAATAAAGTCACAGAAAAATTAGTCTCAGAAAAAAATTTAAATTTTGGTTAGGAAAAATGGTCATAATTCATTTATAGTAACCGGTAAAATAAGTTATGGGGTTTTATTTATTTAACCTATAAAGTTATCATGTGAAAATTTAAAAAAATTAGACCTGAATAGCATTTAAGCTGACAGATCAAACTTTGATTCCGACTCACCAATTTTCATTTGTCATTGTTGTACTATGTTATTGACATTATAATAATGTACTTCACTACAGTTTATTTTTTAAATTATGTATTCCTGACCGAACAACTGGTAATGGAAGAATTTTTCAATTATAACCGGAAAATCAAAATCAGCAAAGAGAAAAACTCATATATTTAATTGAAGAATATAAAACAGTTGTCTCCCTTGCAATTAAATTTTTTTTTTGTATAAGTTTAAAAACTCTGCAAACAAATACACAATTATATATGAACTAAAATTACTTCACTGCATTCCCGGACAACGTCGGGTAGGCACAACTAGTGTCTTATATTAACCTTAAAAGGTGAGAATTTGATAGTTATCCATTGTATTAAAGAAAGATACAGAAATAGTGCACACATTGTTCTGCTTCTTTTTTTTCTGTGACTTTTTTTTACCTGTGCTTTATTGCATACTTTCTATGATAATAATAAAAGAGACAAAATATTTCGCTCTATACAAACTTCATAAAAAAAATGACTAATTTATTTTCAACAAGCAAAAAACTATCTGCTAACCGGCGACTATTAATCTAGCTCACATTAAATATATTAATATAAATCTATTGCAATTTTTAAACTAATAGTTTCCATTTAAATTACCTCCCTTGAAAATTAACGAACATAATATTTTGAGAAATGTTTTGGTAATTTATTCTTGTTTATTTATTAAACCACTTTAATTAAGTACTGTTAATATCAACAAAACTATTGTAAAACTATGTAAGAAATAGGACAATTATATTACACATGAATAATATTCAAACATTAATTTATTATAAATTGTTTAAAAAGTAATTATGCAAATTAGGCATACAAATAGCTGTATTTAGGTCTTTACTCTACTATATATATAGTATTTCAAATGAGTATGTTGTGCGGCCTGTGTTCCGATGGATACTACACCCCATAGACTGGTATTGTCTTGGCCTCCGGGGCTTGATTTACGCCGGTCTATGGGATTGTCCTGTGCAGTTCTAGGAGGTCCACCCTCCCAGGCTTCGCCTCCCCTCTTTGGGGAGGAGTAAGTTTATTGCTTACTGTCTGAGGCGCCCCTACCGGGGAATGCCGACGGGGCTGCCCAGGCAATTTTTAAATGGCCAGAGTGCTCACCTCTCGAGCGCTGGCTTTTAACCCCACTTTCTCGACCCAATCTGTGGTCACATCTTACTTGTGGGAGTAGGATAAAACTGGCCTTGTGCCTAACTCCTGAGGTGGAGTAAATACCTTGTGCGGCCTGTGTTCCGATGGATACTACACCCCATAAACTGGTATCGTCTTGGCCTTCGGGGCTTGATTTACGCCGGTCTATGGGTCTGTCCTGTGCAGTTCTAGGAGGTCCACCCTCCCAGGCTTTGCCTCCCCTCTTTGGGGAGGAGTAAGTTTATTGCTTACTGCCTGAGGTGCCCCTACCGGGGAATGCCGACGGGGCTGCCCAGGCAATTTTTAATGGTCAGAGTGCTCACCTACTCGGGCGCTGGCTTTTCAAACCCCACTTTCCCGACCCGAGCGTGGGTCACATCTTACCTTGTGGGAGTAAGATACAACTGGCCTTGTGCCTAACCTCCTGGGGAGGTAAATAAAATTGTATTATTGATCGGCCTTTGTTCCGATGGATACTATACCCCATAAACTGGTATTGGCTTGGCCTTCGGGGCTTGCTGTCCTGTGCAGTTCTAGGAGGTCCACCCTCCCAGGCTTTGCCTCCCTTCTTTGGGGAGGAGTAAGTTTATTGCTTACTGCTTGAGGCGCCCCTACCGGGGAATGCCGACAGACTGCCCAGGCAATTTTTAATGGCCAGAGTGCTCACTTTCTCGGGCGCTGGCTTTTCAAGTCCCACTTTCCCGACCTGACCTTGTGTCACATCTTACCTTGTGGGAGTAAGATAAAACTGGCCTTGTGCCTAACCTCCTGGGGAGATAAATAAAATTGTATTTTTGATTTAAATAACAGTAGGCGTTTTTTTATGGTAATAAAGGTGTGATAAATGAAAAATACTTTCGCATTTATTCATTTATTTATTCAGATAAATACACAAGAAAAATAGCAGAGGTATCCAATAATCAGCAATAAGGATATAAGAATTATCGGTCGCTTAATTGTTCTTACAATTGCCCAGACAAGTTCTGTGACAATGTTCTTACACAAAAGAGATGAACTAAAAAGAACTAAAAACTGTAAGCATAAAAGTATAACTGGATTTATTTATGTTCACAGGTAATACAACAAAATATTCAATGCATGTCAAAATTTTCTAATACTAATAATGGAGATATGAAAAAGCAGACTTACCAATATGTGTAGAAGGTCCACATATCACAGAATTGGTTCGGAAAAAATAGAAACAGTGGATAAACAAATGTGTTATCACTTTAATGACTAAACAAAAAATGGTAAAACCAAGGGGGAAAGGGAAAGTGTGCTCTTGGTTATGCTATAGTGACCATGTGGCTAAATCAACTGATGGTTGACCGCCCTGTGGTCACATGATCTGGGACTCCATGCATTAAGAAAAAGTGACCCCAACAAGGAATTGAACAAAAGCTCATTATTCTAATGCATCAAATGTCATGGCAAATAACACCCTACCTGAGAGTTCATCATTCAAACTCCTCGGCCTAACTTTCATAGGTAACATTAATTGGAACAAATACATTGAAGACATTGCCAAGGCTGCCGCAAAGAAGGTTGGCTCCCTCTACTGTGCTAGTAAACTCCTCACACCTGACATTATCCTGTATCTCTACAAAGCCACCATCCGCCCATGCATGGAGTATTGTTGCCACATCTGGGCTGGTGCACCATCTACTACTCTCTCCCTCCTTGACAAGGTCCAAAAAAGAGTCGCCAACCTAATAGGTCCCTCACTGTCAACCAAGCTCCAGTCCCTGTTCCATCGCCGCAATGTAGCATCCTTGTGCTTGTTTTACAAATACTTCAATGGTTTGTGCTCCGATGAACTGGCTACTCTGGTGCCCCCTCGACGTAAATTCACTAGACCAACTCGACAATCAACTAAATACCATCCATTCACTGTGGAGGTCCCCAGATGCCGGAGAGTTTTCTACTCAAATAGCTTCTTTCCTCGTGCTGCTGGCCTCTGGAACTCCCTCCCTGCCCCCTGTTTACCCGACAGTACTGACATGCAGAAATTTAAAATTAATCTGCGCAGATCCCAGTTTAGGTTGACCCCCCCCCCTTCCCCCAACCTTCTCCCCTTTTCTTTCTTCTCAGTAGCCCCTTACGTCTACAGTGGCGCCCTGCCTTGTTTGGGGTGAACTACGTTAAAAAAAAACTTTTTAAAAAAACACAGGAGTACAGTTTAGTATATTGAATTGCTTCCCTTTGTTTTTACTCTTGACGTTTGAGACACATGACATGTTGACGCAAAAATACATAAGGTTAAAATGCATTATCGATGTAAATCAGAAAGGGCTTATGATTTTGTGACTGTTCGTTAGTCCATTATCTTAGGCTTATAATTTTCTCAAAATTTGTTCATTAGATTTTCATAAATTTTGCAGGAAGTTATGTGACCATAAACGCAGCAAACTGACTGAGACAGATTTTAAAATGACCCCAAATGACCAGAAATATTTTTCAAATATTTAAAATTTATGTCATTAAATATTTGCTCAAAGTTGACTAAAAGTTAGAATTAATAGTTATTTATATAAAACAAGTATTGCTGATGCCCCAGGAAAAGTCTTGAAGATTGAAAAATGTCTCACCCCCAATTCGCAAAAATTGCATCTTTTCCATAAATATCTAAAAGTACACGCATTAGTTTTTTTTTCTAAAATATGACAAAAGTCGTGATTAATAGTTGTTTGCATTATTCAAGTAGTAGTGATCGCAAGTGGAGATAACTCATGCTTTACTTGTTAATTCTATGATTGGTAATCCCCCCCCCACCTATTTTTATCTAAACTTAAAATCCCCCCCACACACACTCTTTAGTAATCCTTCACTTTGTCTCTTTTATTATGAATTATTGGATATTTTCAGTTCTGTGTATCAACATAACTTTCTGCTTGCTGACTGAAATAAATGTGTCTTCTATCGTCAGTGTTTTAAGTCCAGTTTAAGACCAGGATTTCAAATGTTTTTTTAAAGGCCATCTGTAAGATCCAACCATTTAATAAATTTGTCTGCTATTTCCAATCTCAACTTTTTTTTCTAAATGCTGTACATTTGCAGCACAAAGGTAAGAGAAGGAGAAACGAATCCAAATTTATTGACTCTGTTATAAATAAAGCAAGATGAACAGAAATTTCTCTCAGACCAGATTAAAAAAGCAAATGTATTACAGTAATCCTTTGCATTTTTTTTCACACCTACAGAGTACCTCTGTCATTGACTTTCTGTCTGACCCCACACATCGACCCTCTGTAACCTCCAACCTCCCACGGCCATGTATTCTTTTGGCTTGTCCTTCCATTCTTTCAAATTAAATCAAATATATCACAAAAGGTAAAATAAAAATTGACATATCCAACATTTGATATATTACACTAGTAGGGGCCCCGTATATATTAACTAGTAGGGGCCCTGTATGATGGATTTGTGGTGGTGGGAGGAAGCATGGGTCTCGTGAGCTGTATTTCATACCAAGATGAAGATCTGTCTTCGGCAATCAATCTGACAACCTAGATACTGCCGTGGCAACACCAGATCTTTCTTGTTGTGAAGAGAGTTGGTTTATTGCTGATCACCTGAGGCGCCTTTAAAAATGCCCACAGGTTCGTTTATGGCTATTTTTGTACACAGCCAAAGTGCTCCCCTTGAGGGAGCTGGCTTTCCTCACCTTTCAGCCATGTGGAACATCTTGCTCTATCATCATCATCATTCATTATTATATTCAGTTTAACGTCCGTTTTTCAAACTGGCATGTGTTGGACTGCTTTTAGAAATTAGTTTCCAAACTAACCTATCTCTGACAAGTATTTATCTACTAGCCACTAGCTCCAGCAGTAATTGCACTATCATATGGACTGTTACTTTAAAGCTTTCTCACTGTAAAATTTAATTTTAAATTAGTTCAATGTTGTTAATTTTTAAATTCATGTTTCAAACCTGGAAGATCATTCTGGCAAATTTTCTGTTTTGATATAAACAATTATTTGATGATTTTGATATAAGCAATTATTTGATGATTTTGGTATAAGCAATTATTTAATGATTTTGGTATAAGCAATTATTTGATGATTTTGGTATAAGCAATTATTTGATGATTTTGGTATAAGCAATTATTTGATGATTTTGGTATAAGCAATTATTTGATGATTGTGATATAAGCAATTATTTGATGATTTTGGTATAAGCAATTATTTGATGATTTTGGTATAAGTAATTATTTGATGATTTTGATATAAGCAATTATTTGATGATTGTGATATAAGCAATTATTTGATGATTTTAGTATAAGCAATTATTTGATGATTTTGGTATAAGCCATTATTTGATGATTTTGGTATAAGCAATTATTTGATGATTTTGGTATAAGCAATTATTTGATGATTTTGGTATAAGCAATTATTTGATGATTTTGGTATAAGCAATTATTTGATGATTTTGGTAGAAGCAATTATTTGATGATTTTGGTATAAGCAATAATTTGATGATTTTAGTATAAGTAATTATTTGATGATTTTGGTATAAGCAATTATTTGATGATTTTGATATAAGCAATTATTTGATGATTTTGATATAAGCAATTATTTGATGATTTTGGTATAAGCAATTATTTGATGATTTTGGTATAAGCAATTATTTGATGATTTTGGTATAAGCAATTATTTGATGATTGTGATATAAGCAATTATTTGATGATTTTGGTATAAGCAATTATTTGATGATTTTGGTATAAGCAATTATTTGATGATTTTGGTATAAGCAATTATTTGATGATTTTGGTATAAGCAATTGATGATTTTGGTATAAGCAATTATTTGATGATTTTGATATAAGCAGTTATTTGATGATTTTGGTATAAGTAATTATTTGATGATTTTGGTATAAGCAATTATTTGATGATTTTGATATAAGCAATTATTTGATGATTTTGGTATAAGCAATTATTTGATGATTTTGGTATAAGCAATTATTTGATGATTGTGATATAAGCAATTATTTGATGATTGTGATATAAGCAATTATTTGATGATTTTGGTATAAGCAATTATTTGATGATTTTGGTATAAGCAATTATTTGATGATTTTGGTATAAGCAATTATTTGATGATTTTGATATAAGCAATTATTTGATGATTGTGATATAAGCAATTATATAATGATTTTGATATAAGCAATTATTTAATGATTTTGGTATAAGCAATTATTTGATGATTTTGGTATAAGCAATTATTTGATGATTTTGATATAAGCAATTATTTGATGATTTTGGTATAAGCAATTATTTGATGATTGTGATATAAGCAATTATTTGATGATTTTGATATAAGCAATTATTTGATGATTGTGATATAAGCAATTATTTGATGATTTTGGTATAAGCAATTATTTAATGATTTTGATATAAGCAATTATTTAATGATTTTGATATAAGCAATTATTTGATGATTTTGGTATAAGCAATTATTTAATGATTTTGATATAAGCAATTATTTAATGATTTTGATATAAGCAATTATTTAATGATTTTGATATAAGCAATTATTTAATGATTTTGATATAAGCAATTATTTAATGATTTTGATATAAGCAATTATTTGATGATTTTGGTATAAGCAATTATTTAATGATTTTGATATAAGCAATTATTTAATGATTTTGATATAAGCAATTATTTAATGATTTTGATATAAGCAATTATTTAATGATTTTGATATAAGCAATTATTTAATGATTTTGATATAAGTAATTATTTGATGATTTTGATATAAGCAATTATTTGATGATTGTGATATAAGCAATTATTTGATGATTTTGATATAAGCAATTATTTGATGATTTTGATATAAGCAATTATTTGATGATTTTGATATAAGCAATTATTTAATGATTTTGATATAAGCAATTATTTGATGATTTTAGTTTTACAGTGGAGAATATCAAAATAATTTTTTTCTTTTTAAATTACGAAAAATCCATTGTATTTTTTGCAAACATTTGAACTTGGACTTTTTCTGTTCTTCTCTCGTGTTCCCGTTGTTGAGCAGCTAACCTGTTGCCTTTGTTTTATTACAAGAATGTATATATTAGTGTATGTATAGGTGTTTGTAATTGTACATGTGAACTGGTGTCTGTGGATGTGTCTACGTTTCTTAGTATATGAGTTAGTGTGCATATATATATAGTGTTAAGTCGTTTGATGAAAACTACTGATACTATGTAATTCAGTGCTAGTCGGGCTATCGGCAACTGAACCGGTTTCTCACCAGACATGACTGGTGAGGAAGATGGCTAGTCACCTAGCAGGATAAGAAAACTTAAGAAAGGGTTGATGAATCCACTTGTAGGATCAAGAGGCATTTAGAACATAAAATATCAATGTGCATTGCAGCACACTATAGGCAGTCCTTCAATGAACTAAAGTTTCGACAGCCTCTGGCAGTTGCAGAAGAGCACTGCTTGTCTTAGGTTTCCCCATGCCATTGGATTCTGCTTTCTTACAGTGAAGAAGTGCAGCTGAGATATGCCGACCCTCAGCGTAACATTAAATAACCTATTTGTGAAGACATCTTCCTTCGATTTTTTTATAGGAAATCGCTCCAGACAAGGCATGAAGCCACTTGATGTAAAAAAAAATAATAATACAGCAAAGTAAAAAAATAGCCAACGATAAGTGTTAGATGGATAGATTCCGACTCAGAAAACAGCAATTCTTTCCCCTTTGTCTGAAACATCACTCATGGAATGTGAGGACTAAAGGACAAAATGAGAGAAGCGAGAGTTACGAGGCTGTCAAAAGTAAACCCAAGGCATGTGGAGGCGGGACTGTCATCGTATTGTTGGACACAACAAGCCACCCAGAAAAAAAAAAAGATGTATATGTTTATTTACCTCCTCTGCAGGAGGTTAGACACAAGGCCAGGCAAAGTTTTGAAAAGCCAGCACACTAGGTGAAGTGCGCTCTGACTTTCAAAAAATGCCTGAGCAGCTCCGTCGATATTACCTGGTAGAGGCGCTTCAGGAGATTAGCAATACACTACCCCCTTCTCAGAGAGAAGGTAAAGCCTTGGAGGGTGGACCTCCTAGGACTGAACAGAATCATACCTCAGCCCGACCGCAACATAGCCACTGTCAGACTGATTGTTAAGGACGTATCCTCGACTGGTACGGAGAACACCTACGCAAACTGTGCCAAGTAAAACTATTGTTTTCTAAGTTACAACATATTTTTCAATAAAAATGGAATGAAATGCCATTGACCAACTGCTCAGGTTTCCACCAAAGCAAATTAATATTATTAAGCAAATTAAATTCAAGTTAATTACATATTAATTTATTTAAATAAAACTTACTTTATCGTTATTTCCGTGGAAGGTGCTCAACTGAGTTCCAATCGCTTGTAAGACATTCACAGCAAGAACTCATCTTATTACCACAACTGAAAATAACTTTTTTTCTTTCCTCCATGTGCCTAGCGTCAGGTGGAATTTCCATGGACAAAGCTTCTTTGCAAAGGCTTTCCATCTATGGAACATATTACCACAGGACTGCTTCCCTGTAAACTACAAAATGGTCGTCTTCAAATCGAATGTCAACAAATAATTGTCATAAACCGTCTTCATGAGTAATTAAATTTTGTTCATTCCATTCATCATGTTAAATATTCTCATAACATTCTTCATCGTTCAACCGACAATTAACCCTTATCTTCGAGTGTCTTTTAGCCTTGATAAGTGGTGATTCATTAGTAAAAAACAATCGTAATTGGTTTTCTGTTATTTTGTCACAGTTTTTAAAAACCATCTAAAAGAAATTACGACAACAAAAGGACAGTATTGTACTAAAAAATAATTTTCTTAAAACTATTAAAAATAAAGATTCTTATATGCAGTGATCTAATTGCTTTTGTTCAACTGCATTTCCAAACTGTTATGCAATCGCTAACGTAAAGGTATTATATACTTTTCCATAATTCTTTTCTTGTGATCAAGTGGCAATCTTAGCTTTGTCGTGCGTGATGAAACAAAAAGAATCCCTGCGTTATTCTACCAGGGATATGGTGTTCAAGTTCGTGCCAAACTGTCATGCAACATTCCTGGTAGAGTAAGATTATTGATAACATATGAGGTTGAGTCTTGATTGAAACATTTGATCATATTCATCACATGTCAAGGACTTCCTTGATCCCCTCTTCAGTCATATATATATAGTCTCGGAAGTTTCTCAACCATTAAAACTATATTAAAAAAAAAACAAAAAAAAAAAAAACAACTTATAGTCCCAAGTCTTCCAGTGGAAAATCACTCATGTAAGTCAATTTATTTTTTACAGTTATTATATTAGTTTATTTCTAACACTATTTTAAGGGATCATCAGTTGTTTACCATGAAAAACTGTTTCGGGAATTTTATTTCAAGCAGACGATTGTTTAATTTGTTTATTTTCAACTTTTTAGTTTTTAGACCTGTTCAACTATTACATCTTATATGTCCAACAATATATATATATATAACTTCTTTGTAATATAGCAGGAAAAATCCCAGCAGAGTGCTCGATTAATTGAGAATTAAAGTTAAAAATTCAAAATTAAGAGCTTAATATTTATTTATTTTGGTACAGAAAAATTAGTACAACATTCGTACCGTCGGTTTCAAGCACAGAAGGACTTGCCATCCGGCTCTCTTCAGCTTCTGTTGTCATCTGTTTCGGAAATGTGAAGTCACGTGTCACTTTCGTTTGGATGCGTTATTTGCTTAGAGTGTTATGTATGTTTGTTTAAATTTAGTGTAATGGAGGTTTAATAAGGTTCGAAAAAAAGGGGGAGGGTGAAAAGTAACAGTTGAGATTTAAACCGGAGAAGATTTAAAGAGATATAAAAAAATAAAAAAATATTTCTATATAAATCCAGTGAGTCAATATCATGAGTATCGTATATTTGGCCGTTACTGTTTTGGGGTTTAATGATGTGTCTTCTAAAGGAATAAGGGAGAGAAAATGGGTTTAAGGATTAAAGAGGTTAAAAGATACAATATTAACTAAATTCGTGTTTAAATCCTGGATTAAATGAGTTTAAATCAATCCTAAAGAAATTTGAATAAAGATATTTAAATAAACAGGAGACAAGCACTACTCATAAACTAGACTTACAGATACACATAAAAGCCTAGCTACACCCACCCCCCTTTTGCCAAATACATAACTCCATAATTTCCCTATTAAATACCGACTTCCACTCCAGAAAATTTTCCCAACTATCACCCCTTATAAATATAAATAAAATTAAAATATACGAACAAATACCTTAATCAACCCATCTCCACACTACTTTTCAAGAGCAATAATTATAACTTTCCCAAAAATATTTCTCCAGTCATTAAGAGGGTAACACCCCCATTTCACAACATTATTATTACTCCCAAAAGTCCCCACAATTCCTCAGTCATAATGCTAATCTCCCATATCTCCCAAACAGAACGCACCCATCCCGAAAATAGATTCAAAGTCTAGTGGAGAAATTTTAATGACATTTGGAACTTAGATAGAACACGTTATAAGAAGTGCAATGAGCTGTTTGTTATATTTTTGAATGGAGCAAACGGGGTGAAAATCCATGACTCATAAAAGTTAGTCCTTACTACATGTATATATATATATATACATGTGGTGTTTTTCACCCAAATCCGGGGAACGCCTGGTAAACCTGCTTTTATATATATATATATATATATATATATATATATATATATATATATATATATATATATATATATATATGAAGAAGAATGGAAAGGAATTAGAGAAGCAAAAGCCAAATCAAAATTCAATTGCTCAGAGCAAGGTATATTCCGCAAAAAGGCAATTTACCTTGCTCTGAGCAATTGAATTGAATTTTGATTTGGCTTTTGCTTCTCTAATTTCTTTCCATTCTTCTTCATATCTACCTGCTCTATCCTGGATATTGAGCTGTATACTCTTCACAATAGGTTTTACCTTTCCTAAAAGTTCGCTTTTAGTACACCACTTTATATATATATATATATATATATATATATATATATATACAATAATATTTTATAAATAAATATTAATTATTTGAATACCTACAGACATCGATGTTTCATGCTAACGCAATCTTCAGTGTAGGAACTAATTCTCAACGGTTGGTGGGCGCGAAGCCCGATCACAAATCGCCACTGATTCGTAGTCGAGGATCTTATCCATCGGCCATAGCCAATTAGTTAGTAAATATAGAGGAATTTTAAATGTAAATAGCGAATCGGCGGCTATGTACCAAGCAGTATAGAGTGATCTACGAAACAGCGTTCGGATCGTGCATATAGCTATTTGCACTGCTTGTTATTAAAGTTACTCGAGAGTGCCCAGCCTTTGTGGGAGAGGGCTGATAAACAATAATATTTTATAAATAAATATTAATTATTTAAATACCTACAGACATCGATGTTTCATGCTAACGCAATCTTCAGTGTAGGAACTAATTCTCAACGGTCGGTGGGCACGAACCCCGATCACAAATCGCCACTGATTCGTAGTCGAGGATCTTATCCATCGGCCATAGCCAATTAGTTAGTAAATATAGAGGAATTAATCCGACGTAATGAGAAATGAAAAAGGAAAAAAACAAGAGATATTTTTTTTTTAATATATATATTCATCAACGTTTCGTCTTTATTGTAAGACTTCCTCACAGCCTGGACTCTCCCCCAGCGCTCACAGTAGCCACGGCTACTACTTTTCCTTTATCACTCCATCATGTCAACCCAAAATTTCGATGTACCTGCATGACATTTTTCTTCAAGTTATCATCCTGAGGAAGTCTTACAATAAAGACGCAACGTTAATGAATATATATAAAAAAATATCTCTTGTTCTTTTCCTTTTTCATTTCCCATATATATATATATATATATATATATATATATATATATATATATATATATATATATATATATATATATATATATATATATATATATATATATATATATATATAAAACTTTGAAATAACAGGCAAAATGCCTTTGGAAACCACGCATAAGATGCAAATATTTTTTATTAAAAATCATTCAATTTTTTTTAGAAACATCTCCTTATATGGATGAACTTGTAATAGCACATGGCCATCGCTATAGGGTATTAAAATTTGAAAGTGTACTTTATTGTGAAACCTCATGCTCTGAAGATAGATATGTTATTATCCGAAATTAATAAGCTTAAAGTCAATAAAAAAAATTTATGATTTTTAATAAAAAAAATTTGTCTCCCAAGTACTTTCGGACCCATCTGGGTCCATCTTTGGGGGAATGAGGTTAATCAGGTATAGATCATGTGTTAGTATTTATAGAAGGTTTTTGGCGGGAATTATGTACTAAGTACGAAACTATATTTGGAGCTATAAACATTTTAGAATATTATTACTGATATTAAAGTTAATTCTATTAATTACGTTTTTTTTTGTTTTTATATATAGGGCTTCTATACCTGATTAACCTCATTCCCTTGAAGATGGACCCATATGGGTCCGAAAGTACTTGGGAGACAAATCCAAACTATAACAAATTCATCAGCCAATTCCCCTCCGAAATTAATGAATGTTCAATAAGTATTACTAGCACTTTTGATTCTTCGTCACTTTATCACTAGTATTATTACTACTACTACTACTACTACTACTACTATTATTATTATTATTGCTACTACTACTACTACTGTTACTATTATTATTATCATTATTAATATTATTATCATCATCATCATCATCATCATCATCATTATTATTATTATTATTATTATTATTATTATTATTATTTCATAGTAGTCTCAACTTTTGGATGTTTTTAGTTGGATTTTTTCTTTTTGAACATCAAGTCAGTTCCCTTGACTTTAGCTGTACCTTAACTCTTTCGCCGTTCCTAAAAGGCAAGCCTTTTGCAGAATTGGAAACGAAATTGTCTCGCCAATCCGTATTATAATATTAATAATAATAACAACAACAACAACAATAATAATAACAATAATAATAATAATAATAATAATAATAATAATAATAATAATAATAATAATAATAATAATAATAATAATAATAATTAATACGAGTTGGATTCTCCCAAAAAGCATTTGGATCGGTGTAGTAGGTTAGAAACCTACTAAACCATACAAAACTAATCTCTTCCACTGAAAAAACACTATTTATTGAATTTATAAATATAAAACAAGACTTTATTAATAATGAATTCCCTAATTATATTATTGAAGAACAAATCAAATTAATGACTCGGAACTCAAAAATTACTACTACTACTAATAATATCCAGAATAATAACTCAAACCTATACTATTGCAAATAAATGCAACCAAACTTCAGATTAGATGAAAACGCCATGAAAATATTGAATGCAACTCCTATAATAATAATAATAATAATAATAATAATAATAATAATAATAATAATAATAATAATAATAATAATAATAATAATAAAGAAGCTACATTGGTTTTACTTCCACTATCCTTTCATGCAGGCTCACCATGCACTTGATAAAATCTAGCTCAATCTGCCAGCATGTAAACAAACATAACTGCATTTCCTTTGATTTAAGACAAATTTTAGTTAACAACATGAAAATAATACATTTTGAAACCAATAAAAAAAAAGTAAAAACACTCAAAGCTATCTTTATTAAAATCCAGCAACCTAGAATAAATAACATAACGTATAAAACGAGTAATAACATTTTAAAATTCTTAACGTAAATACAATTTTTCATGTGATGCTAATTCTGGCGTTCCAGAATTTGAATTGTAAACGTTCTTCTGGAACTGCATCGGTTTGTGTTTTTGACGTCTAACGATATTGCATATGGCGTTGTCGGCTGCTTTTTTGAAATTCTTTTCTTTTCTCCAGCTTTTTGTTGTTCATTTGTCTTTTGTCGCTTGAAAATGATTCGGCGAAGAATCGAAAATACTTGTGATACTTATTGAACATTCGTTTTTTTTTATTTTGACACAAAAAAGATTATGAGAAAAACTGAAAAAATAAAAACAAGGTATAATCAAGCAGTAGAATTCTGTTATGTTTAACAATATGGGTGGAGCATTCTGATGGAGGAAATGACGGTTTCTACTTAAGCGTTAAGCAATATTTTTGGGTAAAAATAATTGAATCCTGTCTGGTATTAACATCGTAAATAAAGTAAACAAAGGAATACAAACATTCGTTTATAAGCGATGTATTTATATTCCATTTATCAGCAGGTAAGTTAGCTACAGGCGTAGAGCCTCGGGCTGTCATTATAGGTAGTGACTAATGTCTGGGGTTCGAATCACGGGGTTGGTGCACCAGCTGTGTCCAGCTACACTGATAGCTTTTGAAAAGACGAAACACGTGTCTGTGAGTGACTCTATTTTAGATATATAGATAGATGCATAGATACCTAGATTTATCTCTTTTGTTTCATTTTACTTCAGTCGAAGTTCTCAGAAATCAAGGGACCTCTTCCTGAAGCTAACACTTGATCTCTGTATGAGATACATAGATATTCGAATAGTTTTCCTTTACCTCTCAAACGTTGATTTAGTAAAAAGGTTAATAACATTAATTTTCCTTTGACCAGTTAACTATGTTATAGTATATCTTTTTTGTTGTCTCTTAGTTTAGTCTGGTGAAGTATCTCGATATATATGTATGTTAATGTGTATATATATGAGTGTTATTATGGATATGTGTGTGCATTAGTGTGTATCCGTTTATTACTGAGTGTGTGTTAATGTCTACTTATATGTTTATATGCATGCGCATGTTCAGCATAATCAAATAACAGCATGCCCATTGTTTTGATCATAGAACTAAACCCTAATTTTCAAATGTGACTTTTGGAGTGTTGCTATCTTTGTTATTTTGTTTTTATTATAACATTCAATTAATACAACGAATGTCATCATCATCATCATCATCATCATCATCATCATCATCATCATCATCATCATCACCATCACCATCATCATCATTATCATCATCATCATCATCATCATCATCATCGGCGGCAGCAGCAGCATCATCATCATCATCGGCAGCAGCAGCAGCATCATCATCATCATCATCATGTTTTGTGTATACGTTTCTTGACATTAGGAAACCATTTGTCATTATGTTTCCTGAGAGAGAATGGGGGAAGGAATAGAAGAAAAACGAGAGAGATAGAAGATAGAGGGGGAAAAAGAAAGAAGGAAATAGTGGAGTTCATGTTATTTTCAAAATTACAAGGTGACATGGGAGTAGCCCGACTGCAGACATCGGTGACATCCATAAGATTATCACCCATTTTTTCTCTTTCTTTTGTCTTCTCTCTTCTTTTTTCTTCTATCATCTTCCCCCACATCACTTTGTAAATTCGAAAATAACATGAAATCCTCCTTCCCTTGTATCTCACTCCTTTTTTATAGCCCACCCACTTTTCTCTCATGTCTATATAATGTTTTAAAATGGACAAATTTGAAAAACAAGTTAATGACCATCGTATAAATAAATGAATATCAAAAGTAGTTTTGTATATATTTTATATTTTGATGTAAAAGAACACAATTGTTGTTATTTAGAAAAAAATATTTCCTTCTTTTTTCCCTTCCTCTTCAATCACTTTTTCTCCTCTCTCTCTCTTTCTCTTTCATATCTGTGTCATTTTTATTCATAAAATTGGAAAATAACATTTTTATTCATTTCTAAGGCAATCTTTTGATAATAAAGACGAAATATTACAAATTTGAGCAAATGGATTTATTTGATTGCGTTCTTTTGGTCTATCCGCTTTTTCCACTTATCTCCACGTTCTGTGCGATTTTATCTAAAGCTTTTGTTTGTGTTATGTATATATATATATATATATAGATATATATATATATATATATTAGTACTTCATGTATCCACATAAAATATTATAAGGAGATATAATTTTTTATGTATCAGTTTTCAGTATTTACTTCAACAGTGCTCGATACGTAAGTAGAGCTAGGTAATAAGCAATGAAAATATATATGGCAATCAAGCTATACAGAGGCTCCCGTGTTTCATCCCCGGGGGGAATCGTCAGGCTAAATGCATGGAGTTATTTTTGTCAAAAATTCAGAGCAAAATTATACTCTGCTCCTAACCAGTTGAGCACTCTCCAAACCGCTGGATTATACCCTGCCAAATGGATTAATGGAATAAAATCAAAAAATATATATTTTGCTCTGAATTTTCATTGAGCACTCTCATAAACCCGGTTTCAACTTCCTTATATTTGTAACAAGTTAATTATACTCTGCTCCTAACCAGTTGAGCACTCTCCAAACCGCTGGATTATACCCTGCCAAATGGATTAATGGAATAAAATCAAAAAATATATATTTTGCTCTGAATTTTCATTGAGCACTCTCATAAACCCGGTTTCAACTTCCTTATATTTGTAACAAGTTAATTATACTCTGCTCCTAACCAGTTGAGCACTCTCCAAACCGCTGGATTATACCCTGCCAAATGGATTAATGGAATAAAATCAAAAAAAAAAAATATATATATATATATATATATATATATATATATATATATATATATATATATATATATATATATATATATATATATATGGTGATTCATAAGTCACTTAGCTATTTATTTTTTTAATTCTAAAGTTACAAAAATACGGTAATACAAAACAGAAAGTTTATTCAACAAATTCATTTATGGGAGTTTAAAATTACAGCAAATTAAAAAAATTTCCACCTTCGTTCTGCATGCATAGCTCCATTCTTTTTTGCAAGGAATTTACAACTCTTTGTAGCATATTTGATTGATAAATCTTTACAAACTCGGCAGTGATTTTTGATTTGAGGTGGTCATTGCCTTTCAACAAGTGTGGAAGATTCATCAAATTTGGCCATGTGAATAACAATAAAAATTCACTCTTCAATTGTAAATGACATACTGCCTGAAAAAAAAGCACATATGATGATTTACACAAATTTAAATAAATAAAAATAAATATATATAGAAACAAATATATAAACGAACAAATTTAAAATAACAAATAGCAGTAATTAGAGAGTAAGATAACAATTATCAAAAGTTCATAGTATGTTTGTGCTTCATATGGTAATCATTTTAAATAGCTAAGTGACTTATGAATCACCCTGTATATATATATATATATATATATATATATATAAAATATTATGTGGTTTTAATATGCCATAACTATGGTTTCATGCAGATGGTATAATGCATGTACATGAATTTGGGGTCAAATTTAAGATTGTTATGATTTTTTCATACTCATATCTGGGCCTTCATTTTGCAGAGTGAGCCTGAAAGAATCATAACAAATCTTGAATTTGACCCCCAATTCGTGCATTATGCAATCTAATGATTGCAAACGCACGTGAAACCACGGTTGTGGCCTATTAAAAACATATAAATTCTTTTCAGTACCATGAAGCTCTGTCTGCAAAGATTTAGAGCACTGTATACAAGTGGAAATCAAAAACTCTGAACCGGACAAAATAGCTGATACTTACAGCTATCAATATATATCGTCTTCAGAAAAAAAGTGTTTTCCGTTTGTCTTTTTTCAGACATTTATTTATTTATTTTTCTTCCATTTGAAAGAAAAGCCTGTTAAATAGTGTGACCTTAATTATCGAGTCATGTTTGACACAAGAGAGAAGGGGGGGGGGGGCTCAAGCCCTCTAACTTTTTTACTTGACCCCCTCCCACTTTGCGGTCATCAATAATTAAGTTGATATGCATGTGTTTAACCGCCCCCCCACTTTTTAGGAGAAGCCCCCCCCCCACACACACACACATTTTTATAACTGTCCTGCAAGAGACATACTTGCGCACAACTGCTTTCACATCTATTACACGTCAATACAGACGCTACCAGACATAAACACGGAAGTTGTTATAAGCACATATTCAGAATTAGCATTTCCTACGAACATGCACACACAGGTAAATGGCAGCTAGACAGTTATAATTTGTCATATATATATAAAAGAGAGAAAGAGCCTGGTGCTTTATTAGGGGGCTTCTGTATGTGATGTTATAAAGGGTGCTGACGAAGAGACGATTTGGAGTCTCCAAAACAATAAGATTTAATAAAATATTTCCAAATTGTCTTGGAAACGATCGTATGCCATATAATTCGTTCGTTTTGAATTCTTGGAACAATGTTAAAATTTTGTTGATCTCAATTTACCTAAAACTATCATTTTATATCTAGTTTAGAAAAGTCATATAATTTAAAATCAGTGATGTCATGCAGTTAAATAAGATTGCTTTGTGCAAGAGAAGTGAGTGTTCATCCCATTAAAAAAAAATTCTTTCAGTAACTTTAATTGGTAATTGTGATAATAATTAAAATAAAAATAAAAAGGATCTAAATAATTAATTTCTTTGGATTGGACCCAATTAATTTTTTTACCGATTGATTATAGAAAAAAAAATTGTTTTAATGGATTTTTATAATGTAATTATTTTTATACAATAACTAAACTACCCGTGACTCGTTGGGTCCGTATTTGTTATACATATATATTTACTTGAAAATGGATGATAACACAAAATGAGCTTTATTTTTTTTTTTAAGTTGCTAAAAACGACTATTAATCCTTTATGGCATCATCTATTTTCAGGTAAATATATATATTTCTTTCATTTGTTTTTTTTTTATCCGCTTTCCCCCTCATCTTTCTTTCCCCGTCTCTCTTTTTTCTTCTCTCTCTTTTTTAATTATTTATGTCATTCACCTTTTCTCAATATCATTCACCCTTTATTTATATCAATTGCCTTTTGTGACATCATCTATTTTCAAGTAAATATATAAATTTCTTTAATCAAAATTTTAACAGTACATAAATATAGATAACTAACCGTATTTTTCCGGCTGCAGAGACTTGAAAGAGGCGAGAAGGTTGACGATGAAGAAAGATTGCTTCTGCAAGGATACACGGGTGAAGCACAGGACAACATATCTACCTTACCCCGCAAGTTAGCTGTACAGGTAAGAACCCAGAAAGCTCTCGCAATAATGATATTCCACACACACACAGACACACACGGTTTTATCATTGATGTTTCCAATATATTTTAATTGATTTATCTGTTTAATCTCTCTACTTACCACCTCTCCCATACCATGTATTTTGGGGATGTTTACTGATGCTACATATACCTCCCCTCTGAGAGGAGGTCTAATGTCTCATAAGTAACGATGAATTGAAATACAGTAACGTTCATAACATACCTTGCTGGCCGTTCGTTCCAGCATGCATCCTTTACATGATACTGCCCGACTGAGGAAATGCTACCTGCAAACAAGTTCGTTCATACCCACAAAAATGAACCAAGAAGAGACAACGGTTGAAGGCAAGAAAAGGTTTATTTGTCATTCCGGATTACAGATCATTTGAGGCCTTTCGCTCATCAATGTTAAAACATTCTTTACACGTGGTGTTCCGCTCATAAGCTCCCATCAAATTCCCAACCCTTCTTATCGTCTATCTCTTCTAGCCATGTGATGTCACATTCGTTTCCAGTACACACAGGGTCGAGATGACTTTGAATGCACTTGCTGACCTGCAAATCTAAACCAGGAGGATGAATACTAGCAAACGTACCCAATTACTATTTAACACTGATAAGGCTGATAGTTGACACGGATTATGTTTGTCCATAGATGTCGGGTTTTGCCCACGCAATCGATGGTCGAGCTGATGCTCATATGGATGTAGAATGCACCCTACTTAATGTTGAAGCGATCTTCTGCCATTTGGGTGACTTGTTGAGTGCTGGTGGTGGTTATGAACGCGTTAGGGTTAGGGTTATGAACGCGTTAGGGTTAGGGTTTAAATCAAATGTCAATAAATTCTTGTCAAAAACTGCACTATTACAAATCCAAGTGAGTTCATACCATTTATTGTTCCTCATCTTTCGGTTGACAATCTTTCCATCTTATTGACCCATATCCTCGAGTGGATTTTGGTCTTGATAAGTCGAGACTCATTATTACAAAAAGTAAATAATATATAAAGTATACATATAGTCACTCAGTCACTTTTATGCATACTTGACAACTCCTCATACATACACCTGTCCACTCGCATACATATATAATCAGAAACGCAATTCAACTATTTAGTTTTGTTTGTATTACACGAAGACGAATCAGTCGACGTTCGTTAAAGGAAAAAATTAATGTTATCACTGCTTTTGCTGTTGCATAGGAAAAGTTCAGGAAGCTGCTATCAATCCTTACATCTGGGCACATTTCTTTTAATATTCAAGGCAAAGTTTTTTCAACCTGTGTTTCCTCTGCCATTTTATATGGCAATGGGGCATGTGCCCCAAATACTTCTGTTCTGCCACAGCTTTGATGTAATGATCATGGGCGGCTGTAAATTGGAAGAAAGGGTACAATCAATTGTGCTTCACCAGAAACTTTCTATTGGTGGGATTACAGATGCCTTAGACACTTGGCATCTCAAGTAGTTTGGCTATGTACAACAATGCCACTTCAACTCCATAATGTGCCTGTATATCAAAGGCACTAGGCAGCATGGTAGACTTGGCTTGAGTTTAGAAGAAGTGATATGACTAGATACAACCTGACTGGTGTCAACTTTTTGGATTGGACTGCATGGAGAGAAGGCTGGAGATGTGGCATGGTGTTGTCCACCCTGGAGTCCGAGGCACTCACAGCACCCTAAATACTAAAATCGGATGAAGAAGAAGAAGGGTTTTCATTGTATTTGAATTTTCAAATAATGTTTCCGTCTTAGTTGATTGTTGTTTCAAATCGAGAGAACATAGATTGGAAGTTATTAGCAGAGGCCTGAAGCTGATATGGTAAATGCATTCATCTGTTATTTTTGTTGATCGTACTTTAATGTTATAAGTCATCTCTCTTGGACTAGTAAGTTACAAATTATCGTCCTTTATTGTAGAACTCTTCAGTGACGTCACACTGCTTATATAGCCAGCCTCTACCTCTTGCTTTTTTATACTAATTAATCATCATTTACCAAGACCAAAGGCTACTCGAGGATAAAGCTTGATGTCAGTTGGATAAAGACCAATACTATGAGAGGATTGGAAATGATGGGTGAAATGAGCTGAATTTAATTACTTAAGGTTAAGGCTCGACAAGTATTTGTTAGCATTGGACTTGAAAACGACCATGTTGTAGTCAGCTGGGAAGCAGCTCCACACTATTGTGGTCCACAGATGAGAAGTTCTTGGTAAGAAACTGTTCATAGAAGTTCTGTTTAGTTTTAGGTACAGAGTGAAAAAAAGGAAAGTTCTTTGCAGTGATTGCAAATTTTGGCTGTGAATATTTTATAAGGATGGGGTGTTGATTGTGAGTTATTCCCCCTTTAACAGTTTGAAGTGATCTCCCTTAATACTCGGAAGTATAAGAAACTGATTTGGAAGAGAGGAGAATTCTTCAGTCTTGGAGTACTTCATTGATGAACCAGACCACCGTGGAGAGCTTTGACAAATGGTAGCAGAAGCGTAAACCAGTGTGGAATATTTAATATTGTTGTGGGTTCTACACATCTACAAATCGACATCTTTTCATCCTTTAAAAGGAAAAATAGTAATCCTATTCAGTCGCTTTTCATCACAAATACTGAGAGGGATACCGATTTAATTTGGGAAGGAAATCCAGCTATATCCTGACATCTTCTGATGTTGTTTATTACCCCATGTCTTGAAAAGGGCATCCAGCTATATCCTGACATCTTCTGATGTTGTTTATTACCCCATGTCTTGAAAAGGACATCCAGCTATATCCTGACATCTTCTGATGTTGTTTATTACCCCATGTCTTGAAAAGGAAATCCAGCTATATCCTGACATCTTCTGATGTTGTTTATTACCCCATGTCTTGAAAAGGACATCCAGCTATATCCTGACATCTTCTGATGTTGTTTATTACCCCATGTCTTGAAAAGGAAATCCAGCTATATCCTGACATCTTCTGATGTTGTTTATTACCCCATGTCTTGAAAAGGACATCCAGCTATATCCTGACATCTTCTGATGTTGTTTATTACCCCATGTCTTGAAAAGGAAATCCAGCTATATCCTGACATCTTCTGATGTTGTTTATTACCCCATGTCTTGAAAAGGACATCCAGCTATATCCTGACATCTTCTGATGTTGTTTATTACCCCATGTCTTGAAAAGGACATCCAGCTATATCCTGACATCTTCTGATGTTGTTTATTACCCCATGTCTTGAAAAGGACATCCAGCTATATCCTGACATCTTCTGATGTTGTTTATTACCCCATGTCTTGAAAAGGACATCCAGCTATATCCTGACATCTTCTGATGTTGTTTATTACCCCATGTCTTGAAAAGGAAATCCAGCTATATCCTGACATCTTCTGATGTTGTTTATTACCCCATGTCTTGAAAAGGAAATCCAGCTATATCCTGACATCTTCTGATGTTGTTTATTACCCCATGTCTTGAAAAGGAAATCCAGCTATATCCTGACATCTTCTGATGTTGTTTATTACCCCATGTCTTGAAAAGGACATCCAGCTATATCCTGACATCTTCTGATGTTGTTTATTACCCCATGTCTTGAAAAGGAAATCCAGCTATATCCTGACATCTTCTGATGTTGTTTATTACCCCATGTCTTGAAAAGGACATCCAGCTATATCCTGACATCTTCTGATGTTGTTTATTACCCCATGTCTTGAAAAGGACATCCAGCTATATCCTGACATCTTCTGATGTTGTTTATTACCCCATGTCTTGAAAAGGACATCCAGCTATATCCTGACATCTTCTGATGTTGTTTATTACCCCATGTCTTGAAAAGGACATCCAGCTATATCCTGACATCTTCTGATGTTGTTTATTACCCCATGTCTTGAAAAGGAAATCCAGCTATATCCTGACATCTTCTGATGTTGTTTATTACCCCATGTCTTAAAAAGGACATCCAGCTATATCCTGACATCTTCTGGTGTTGTTTATTACCCCATGTCTTGAAAAGGACATCCAGCTATATCCTGACATCTTCTGATGTTGTTTATTACCCCATGTCTTGAAAAGGGCATCCAGCTATATCCTGACATCTTCTGATGTTGTTTATTACCCTATGTCTTGAAAAGGACATCCAGCTATATCCTGACATCTTCTGATGTTGTTTATTACCCCATGTCTTGAAAAGGACATCCAGCTATATCCTGACATCTTCTGATGTTGTTTATTACCCCATGTCTTGAAAAGGACATCCAGCTATATCCTGACATCTTCTGATGTTGTTTATTACCCCATGTCTTGAAAAGGAAATCCAGCTATATCCTGACATCTTCTGATGTTGTTTATTACCCCATGTCTTGAAAAGGAAATCCAGCTATATCCTGACATCTTCTGATGTTGTTTATTACCCCATGTCTTAAAAAGGACATCCAGCTATATCCTGACATCTTCTGATGTTGTTTATTACCCCATGTCTTGAAAAGGACATCCAGCTATATCCTGACATCTTCTGATGTTGTTTATTACCCCATGTCTTGAAAAGGACATCCAGCTATATCCTGACATCTTCTGATGTTGTTTATTACCCCATGTCTTGAAAAGGACATCCAGCTATATCCTGACATCTTCTGATGTTGTTTATTACCCCATGTCTTGAAAAGGACATCCAGCTATATCCTGACATCTTCTGATGTTGTTTATTACCCCATGTCTTGAAAAGGAAATCCAGCTATATCCTGACATCTTCTGATGTTGTTTATTACCCCATGTCTTGAAAAGGAAATCCAGCTATATCCTGACATCTTCTGATGTTGTTTATTACCCCATGTCTTGAAAAGGACATCCAGCTATATCCTGACATCTTCTGATGTTGTTTATTACCCCATGTCTTGAAAAGGAAATCCAGCTATATCCTGACATCTTCTGATGTTGTTTATTACCCCATGTCTTGAAAAGGACATCCAGCTATATCCTGACATCTTCTGATGTTGTTTATTACCCCATGTCTTAAAAAGGACATCCAGCTATATCCTGACATCTTCTGATGTTGTTTATTACCCCATGTCTTGAAAAGGACATCCAGCTATATCCTGACATCTTCTGATGTTGTTTATTACCCCATGTCTTGAAAAGGACATCCAGCTATATCCTGACATCTTCTGATGTTGTTTATTACCCCATGTCTTGAAAAGGACATCCAGCTATATCCTGACATCTTCTGATGTTGTTTATTACCCCATGTCTTGAAAAGGAAATCCAGCTATATCCTGACATCTTCTGATGTTGTTTATTACCCCATGTCTTAAAAAGGACATCCAGTTATATCCTGACATCTTCTGATGTTGTTTATTACCCCATGTCTTGAAAAGGACATCCAGCTATATCCTGACATCTTCTGATGTTGTTTATTACCCCATGTCTTGAAAAGGGCATCCAGCTATATCCTGACATCTTCTGATGTTGTTTATTACCCCATGTCTTGAAAAGGACACCCAGCTATATCCTGACATCTTCTGATGTTGTTTATTACCCCATGTCTTGAAAAGGACATCCAGCTATATCCTGACATCTTCTGATGTTGTTTATTACCCCATGTCTTGAAAAGGACATCCAGCTATATCCTGACATCTTCTGATGTTGTTTATTACCCCATGTCTTGAAAAGGACATCCAGCTATATCCTGACATCTTCTGATGTTGTTTATTACCCCATGTCTTGAAAAGGACATCCAGCTATATCCTGACATCTTCTGATGTTGTTTATTACCCCATGTCTTAAAAAGGACATCCAGCTATATCCTGACATCTTCTGATGTTGTTTATTACCCCATGTCTTGAAAAGGACATCCAGCTATATCCTGACATCTTCTGATGTTGTTTATTACCCCATGTCTTGAAAAGGACATCCAGCTATATCCTGACATCTTCTGATGTTGTTTATTACCCCATGTCTTGAAAAGGACATCCAGCTATATCCTGACATCTTCTGATGTTGTTTATTACCCCATGTCTTGAAAAGGACATCCAGCTATATCCTGACATCTTCTGATGTTGTTTATTACCCCATGTCTTGAAAAGGAAATCCAGCTATATCCTGACATCTTCTGATGTTGTTTATTACCCCATGTCTTGAAAAGGACATCCAGCTATATCCTGACATCTTCTGATGTTGTTTATTACCCCATGTCTTAAAAAGGACATCCAGCTATATCCTGACATCTTCTGATGTTGTTTATTACCCCATGTCTTGAAAAGGACATCCAGCTATATCCTGACATCTTCTGATGTTGTTTATTACCCCATGTCTTGAAAAGGGCATCCAGCTATATCCTGACATCTTCTGATGTTGTTTATTACCCCATGTCTTGAAAAGCGATTGCAACTTTATAGTCCCAGTTAGATTTGGGTCCTTTCTTCCAGTTTACTGCTGCACATTCACTTAATCATGGCATGATCATTACGGTAAAGCCATTGGAGATCAGAAGAGTTTTGGACTCATGCAAGATGGCAAAGCTAACAGAGGCTGAAAAGACTTTGTCCCAAACAGGAGGGAGGATACAGACAAGATTCACCAATGCTAGCTCTACATCTGCATCTGTGATGCATATATAATTTGAGTCCAATACAATAATTTGAGTCCAATACAATAATTTGTAGTCCGATACAATAATTTGAGTCCGATACAATAATTTGAGTCCAATACAATAATCGTGACTGACTTCCAAGTTTAGATTTCAAAATTTGAGAGTTTGAGAATGATTTAGTTTCAAGAAATGAATTTTCTTTTCAAAAAGATTTTGTCTTGAATTAAAAAAAATAATAGAATTTTAAGTGAAAAATAATCTTTTTTTGTAAAGTTTGAAAATTCCTTTAAGTTGTTATTTTATGATTCTAAACTCATTCTGATGATTTATTTCAGTTGTTTACATGTTTGATAGATTTTCAGTTATTTGGACATCATTGATTTGGCTCACTGTTCCTGTGTTTGTCGATCCTGGAAGATTCTCACTCAAGTCAGTTCTCTCTGGAACAGTGTGAGTATCCAGATTGATTGTTTCAAAAAAAGAAACTCATAAATATAGACTTTCATTCCATAGTAAGCTTTTCACATCTGCATCCAACAATTAAAATTGAATAAAATGACTTCACTTGCACCCAACTTCCACATGTTCATGTCATTCCCCCTTAAGTGTTAGGACTCTCACTGCCCTGAAGCATATTTAAAAGTAGATAAAAACAACAGAGAAATTTAATCTAAAAATGTATTAAATTTCCATGACACTATCAGGCATATGTACGCAGTGTGATTATGTATGGCTAGTGAATGTTGAGGACATGCGTTGCACGGAGAGAAATGATATGAGAATGATATGACGGATGTGTAATACAAGTCTGAAAGATAGGCTTAGTTCTGATGACCTCAGAGGAAGATAAAATCTGGACAGCATAGGGAAATGTGTGCAGAAGAGTAGACTTTGATGGTATGGATATGTTGAAAGAATGGATGAGAGTTCTTAGGTTAGTGGGTGTAGGACAGTTGAGGTAGCAGGTTCAGTTGGAAGGTCAAGGAAAACATGGGAGGAAGTGATACAAATGGAATTGAGGGATAAATAAAGACCTGGCCAGAGATAGGTAAGTTTGGAAGTCAATTTCTTAAAGCTATTCAATGCATGTCAGCATGTAAACAGACGTTAAACTGATGATGGTGGTGGTGGTGGTGGTGGTGGTGGTGGTGGTGATGATGATGATGATGATGATGATGATGATGATGATGATGATGATCATAAATCAATACAGTATTAGATACTTATTAACTGTTACCATGTATAATATCTCTTATACAAAAACACCAAATAATAATTATCTATTATTATATTAAAGCTGAGTTCATCAAACTTTGTTTCCCCTAAGGCTTTTCCCTATACACTTTAATGACAAAAAATACATGCTACAATATTCCTTAGTTCTGGGATTGAGTTATGTCTGAAAAAAAAATCAGTTTTAATTGTTCTAACATGTAATTAACTGAACAAGTCACCTATCTCTCACTTAGCTGTCTACGTATGACTCTCACTCTATGTTGATTCAACTACCCGGTTACATTTCTTAATGTCTCTGTGAGCATTTAGAAAAAGAGTGACTCTCTTTCTTAGCATTGCCATCTAATTTCCATAGTGCATGTACACACCACAAACACGTATGTGAATTAGATGGCAAAATAATAAGTCTTTTTACTTCTCTATTATCAATAAGGTTAATATAGAAGTAAAGAGACTTATTAGTTTTAGTTATGCAAGAAGAATTTCTTAACAGATATGTCGCAGTTTATGAATTTTCAAATGAAATCAACATGGAACAAATTCTTCAGTTAATTACTTCCAAAATCCCAAGGGCTCTTTATGCCAAATTTGGTGCAATTTAAACCAATAATTTTGGAGCCTATAATTATTTCTTCTTCTTCTTCTTCTTCTTCTTCTTCTTCTTCTTCTTCTTCTTCTTCTTCTTCTTCTTCTTCTTCTTATTATTATTATTATTATTATTATTATTATTATTATTATTATTATCTATATATTAATACGATAACATGTATGTTTGTGTGTTACGCTAACATCAAAAGCTCTGCGCATGCGTGCCGCACCTAGATTTGGAGAAGCATTCAAGTCACTTAATTTTCGTAATATTTTCAAGTATTTCCCTTTGGCGCAACGGTTAGTGACGTAGGATTTTGACGTCGGTTTTTGACGCCGGCCCGACTGGTTTATAGTTCGATCCCAACCAACCTCTAAGATTTTTTTTTCTACATCGAAGGAGGGAGAAGTAGGGAGGGGACGACCCGGAAGACACATATTAATACGATAGCGTGTGTGTTATTTTGTGTGTCACGCTTACATCAAAAGCAACGATCTTCCGAATCTTTGTATGCTACTCATGAATTGGAGCCAAATTTAATTTAATCTAAAGCATTTACAAAGTAAGGTTTGGTCGTCGAAATATTACCTTCACTAGAAATATTGTATATAAAAAAGTTTTGTAAATTGTTTCATGTATTGTTCATTTTAAAAAATAAATATACAAGTCAAATCTTATTTTAAACTAAACAGACATCTCGCTGCTCAGATCCCAATTTAAGCTGAACCACCAATCCTTCTCCCCTTTTCCTTTTTCTCAGTAGCCCCTTACGTTTACAGTGGCGGCCTGCCTTGTTTGGGGTGAATCATGTTAAAAAAAAACAAAAAAAAACAAAACATGTATAGGTTAGGAACAAGATAATTAGTATTGAAAACATCATTTCGTGTAATTTACACGGGTCCCACTAGTTATTATTATTATTATTATTATTAGTAGTAGTAGTAGTAGTAGTAGTAGTAGTAGTAGTAGTAGTAGTAGTAGTAATATCATTTTGATACCCTATGACACAATGAGAATCTCAAAAGTGTTTCATGCCAAATTTGATAGAATTCCATGGAGTACTTTTGTAACCTATAGTTGTTTATTATTTTTAATAGTAATAGTAGTAGTAGTAACATGTTTACCACCTGTGACACGTCCAGCATCCTAATGACACTTTATGCCAAATTTGGTTTAATTCTGTCAAGTACTTTTTGAGCCTATAAATGTTTATTGTTTCTAGTAGTAGTAATAGTAGCAGTAGTAGTAGTAGTAGTAGTAGTAACATTTTTACCGCTTATGTCATGCCCAGCATCCCAAGGGCTCTTCATGCTAAATTTGGACTAATTCCATCAAGTATAAGTCTATAAGTGTTTATTGTTTCTAGTAGTAGTAGCAGTAGTAATATTTTTACCACTTATGTCACTTCCAGCATCCTAATGACCGTTCATGTTAAATTAGGTGCATATCTGACAAGTAGTTTTGGAGCCTGTTAGTGACCAACTGACAGACAGACAAAAATTGCTGAATTATGATATTGATACAAAGTCGATTGAGGAAAGGCGGGATTCTATCACCATAGCAAAACATTAATAGCAAAGTTTATTAATTATGGAAAAAATAGGTAAGTTTAACAAACAGAAGTTTAACTACGATTAAAAACTGAGTTTATTTAAAGCCTCAATTATGGCATAATATTATATTATGCAAAAATGCGATAAAAATAAAAATAAATCTTTCAACAAAAAAATGGTCGTTTTAGAAAAATAATCAGGAAATATTCTTGTAAATTAATAAAGATCTCGTGGACACACTGGTTCCCGTTAGATCACCAAAATTAAGAGACGTTGAGCCTGGAGTGTATAAAATGTGTGACCAGTTGGTGTATTTAACAGAATTTCTTCAAATTGAAATTAATCTAGAAATCAATTGTATTTGCAACACATTTTGTATGATTTTGGTATAAAATGACCCAACAATGGTTGACATGCCATAACAAAAAAACAAAGAAAACAAACCAACAACAATCAAATTCTGAACAATTATTGCTTTTGTAAAAAGGAGTTAATTTAAAGCTGAAACACAAAGGCTTGTAAAAACAATAAACGTGCGCTTATGCTTTATAAACAGTTACGCAGTTCACATGTTAATTTTACATACTAAACTTCTAGTATAAGACATATATGTAGCACTATAGTGAACCGATTCTTTGATTCCAGATCGTAACAAAATATCTCTGGTCGGTGTCTTTTAGTTCACAGCTGAATTCTTGCCTTGCTGACATGTCATAAGTTGTTGCTCAATAAATAATGACGTCTCTCTGTTTCTTTCTTTCCTTCTTAATATTGTAATGGTTGTAAAAGTTATTAAAATAAAAACACAAAATTATTAAAATAAAAACACAAAATTATTAACCATGCTTTCATAGCTTTTTTTTCTTTTCAAGTATACATGCATAATATCCCAGACTCATCCTCCATAGGTGAGGGAGTAGCGATCCTAAAGCATGACTGCTTGCTCTCACGGTCCAGAAAAGAAAAAAGAGAAAGATTTGATCAGCTTATTTGTTACATATCACTTCAGACTTGCCGTCTTTAGTGTGTACATATGTAATTCCCTCGTATTCATCGTCTGATGGTGCATAATGTTTTTTTCTTTGATAAATCATAGATTATTTGTACATGACATTTGATATTGGTTATAAAAAATCATTAAGATAATATTAATTCATTGTTTTTATCTTTTGTTTTTCTACAGCTTAATCTTCATCGGATAAAGCATAGGTAAGAAGAAACAAAGATCGACATTTGGTTTTGTTTATTTTTAAAAATATGTTGGAAAATCTCAAAGGCTTTTTCTACAAAATGCATTCTGCAGTTTAAATGTTATTACATAAGATTTGGTTATATTTGATTTATCAAGCTGTAATAAAAGTTTTGTTAGTTTTTTTAACCAACATAGAACCAATAATACATGCCCATATCATAATGCTTCCCCCTCCTCCTCCTCCTCCTCCTCCTCCTCCTCCTCCTCATTATTCCATCTGAAGCAGTGTCCATTCACCATCCATCTCTTACCCTAATTATCAGGTCCATTAAGGGTGACACATGATTAATCTACTTTCATGTCGTCTGCGGCCCATTTTAGACGATTGTTCATATGCATTTGCCATAAAGGAAGCTTTTAAATTGGCATCACTGACTAAGTCACCATTTTAAGAATACAACATCTGGTACTTTCTAACACATTACTTTGGCCAACATGCTCAAAAAGTTCACCTCTTGTTCGGTATGGATTCTTTAAATCTGGGCCTTCTAATCAGGTCACTTCAAAGGTTGTAGTATTTCTGCTGTGCTTAAATAATGGAAACACACCGATATACGAAAGTATAATGATATATCTTTATTGTTGGTGGCGGTGAAGGAGTGTGCATTAGTGAGGAAAGAGGGCGACAGGTGTTTTTTCTCCGGTCCAAACTGCCAATATCAATTTCGGATTGTTATTATAAAACAATTTGTGACTTTTCACTTCCACCTGCAAAAGTCAACTCTGGGACTTCGCTATCAATGTATCCACACACCCCATGCCGTTTTATTCGTCAACAAGGTGTTTCCTTCTGCCAACTAACTTATTGCAGGTGGTTCCAATCAACAATTATTGTATTTTTAACAATCCACCATATTTATTTTTCCCGGTCAGGTGGTCCAACTTAAACCAACGATTATTTTATTTTTGACAATCAGTCATGTTATGTTGTTTTCTTTCGGCCAGGTGATCCGACTTCAACCAACGATTATTTTATTTTTGACAATCCATCATGTTATGTTGTTTTCTTCCGGCCAGGTGCGTGTCCATGCCACCTGCACCTACTTCTGTCAAATTACCTTTTCAATACACCTTGCCTGAATATTTAACACAGGAACGGATCAAGGATCTTTAGATCTTTAAAAACGAACAAGAACAACAGTGACAATGTAAATGAGGAAAAAATAACAGGATCACTGGAAGCACAAAACAGGATGTTACGAGAGATAATCGCCAGTAGAAACAACTTTCATGATGGATGAAAATAGCAGGATCACCAGTAGCATTGAACAAGAGTTTACAAGAGAGAATCATCAACATGACTGATGATGAGCCAAATTTCACCCGTCATATTACTTTCACACCACTGAACAACCGTTAGCGATTGACGAGTGAAATGACACATTTGCATAGCTGGTGATAAGGATTACTTCACTGTCTTGACTATTTATTTATACCCAAGCATTCCTGGGTTAGTACTGACTTTGCTCGTTTAAAGAAAGCCACCATCTCTTACCATCGTAGCCATAACACACAAGGCAATGATGTTTCGCCTGACAAGGACAGTTGTCTTCATCAGAGACAGTGGGAAATTTATTTTGTATATCAGTTTTTGAACCAGGCAAAAACGGAATTGCTTTTTCTTAAACCTAACCTAATCCTAAACTAAACCTAACCTAACCTAGTCCGTTTTTGTCTGATTCAAAAGCTGTACCAGTACCAGATTATCAGTTGAATTATGAAGAATAACATAAGAAGATTGAAGATGATGAATGGAATGAACAAACTTTGATAACTTATGAGGACGTTGTATGATGAATATTTGTTGACATTTGATTTGAAGAAAACCATGTCATAGCATGCAGGGAAACAATCTTGTGGCAATGTGTTCCACAGATGGGAAGTTCTTGGAAAAAACTCTGTTCATGGAAATTGTGTTTGAAGTTAGGCACATGAAGAAAGAAAGGAAAGTTCTTTGCAGTGGTGGTACCAAGACGATTTCTTGCTGTGAAGTTTTACAAGGAGGAACCAGAGATTGAAGCTCAGGCGAGTACGTTCAGTGGAAGTAAGTCTTATTATGATGAAGGATGACGAGGTCTCACTATGCAAAAAATACCAAAGATCTCCTAGAAAAATATGTCTGAGGAATTATACATCACCCATCATATTCTCCAGACCTCACACCAACAGATTACTATCTCTTTAGAGGTTTGCAAAATCAGAAAGAATAGGTTGCCAATGAAATTGTTTTTAGGTCAAAACCTAAAGAATGTTATGAACACGGCAGTAAAATTTTTAATAGGATGCTGTAGTTTGCTTGAAGCATTGTGTATAGTGTATAGATAGGTTTCAGGTTTAGAAAACTGTGACAATGGAATATAATATTATAGGCAGCGGGTGAATTGAAAGAAGGTCTGCATGACAAATGAGATGATAGTAAGCATAAAGAGACAATATGTAATGTAATACTTTTATTTTATTTTATAACTTACTGTTCTTTTTTTTCAATCAATCGTATGTTATATGGTGTGTAAATCTTTTTAATGTTTCGAGGTTAAAACCTCCTTTTCAAAGTAATTCCATATCTAATCCACGTGTGTGCTATTTCCTGGTCAGATATAACAGATAAAATGTTTATTAACACATAAAAAGGGTCAAAAAGAAGAATGTTAACTACTTTAGCGATTACATGAATCTGATTGATTTTTTATTGTTTTATTGAGCATTTAAGATGGACAGAACTTTCGTTACTTGTTACCTAATGTTAAATGCATCTTAAAATGTTACAAATGGAGGTATTCATCTTCTCCTCCAACTGTCTGATCCTTTATATTCCGTCAAACTTCAACTCTTTTGAAAATCGCTATGATGTTAAATTTGAAAACTTGTATTCCTTATTTAATATATAAAGTTACCATGTCGGATTTTCCATGTTGGACCTAATCTGACAAATCGAATTTGATTCTGACTAGTGGTTTCCTCCAGTTTATTCTTTACACCAAAAAGTGTAATCTGCTCTAGTTTCCTTTCGAAAATAATTATTCCAGCTAGGAATATTAGTACAACGGAGACAATTTTTAATAATGCTCGGTACTCCATAAATTACTACTGAACACCTGGACTTGCCTGCCGAGTCTAGACAATGATTAAAAAAATATGAAAAGAGAAAATTCCGTCGTCTTTAATCAGACATGTATCGATAAATATTTGCTGCCTAAACATACATATATACAGTGTGTTGCAGCATTACTTTTCAATGTAATCGCCGCCGCAAGAGACGAACATTTTTAACTTAGACGTAAAATATGAGTTATCTTTCTTACATTTTAAGATTTTCTCACATCTATTCATGACTTGCATATTATTATTATTTTAATTTAAAATTTAAACTAGAATGAGATTAATGAATCTCGAGTTACACCAGGTAGATGCAGATTGTAAAATATATAATTTGATTTAAAATTGGATAATTCGCTGATTTCTGACGATTAAAAATTTAACACATTGATTGGTTTACAAACAGTAGTCACATAGTGGATCTCCCCTTCATAGATTAGGAACCCCTAGCACCGGTACTGCATATAATGATTTGATGTGCTTATATCGCAAAATCATATTTTTTATCTTTATTTATTTACTTGTTCATTGCTGATTTTAATTTTTTTTTTAATCTTAAAGATTGACAGACTTAACTTCTCGGAAACTGCTGAACCATTATCGGCCATATTTAATTCATCTGAATCTGCGCGGATGTACATACCTTGAAGAAGCATCGTTTCTGGCAATCAGTGCTTGTAGTAACTTGCAAGATCTTAATTTGTCCGAATGCACCACACTCACTGTAAGTTGACATGTTCTTAATAAATAGAAAAAGTCGAACCCCCAAAATGTTGTATATGTACATGTACTTAATAAATAGAAGAAGTCGAACCCCCAAAATGTTGTATATGTACATGTTCTTAATAAATAGAAGTCGAACCCCCAAAATGTTGTATATGTACATGTACTTAATAAATAGAAGAAGTCGAACCCCCAAAATGTTGTATATGTACATGTACTTAATAAATAGAAGAAGTCGAACCCCCAAAATGTTGTATATGTACATGTACTTAATAAATAGAAGAAGTCGAACCCCCAAAATGTTGTATATGTACATGTACTTAATAATTAGAAGAAGTCGAACCCCCAAAATGTTGTATATGTACATGTACTTAATAATTAGAAGAAGTCGGACCCCCAAAGTGTTGTATATGTACATGTACTTAATAAATAGAAAAAGTCGAACCCCCAAAATGTTGTATATGTACATGTACTTAATAAATAGAAGAAGTCGGACCCCCAAAATGTTGTATATGTACATGTACTTAATAAATAGAAGAAGTCGAACCCCCAAAATGTTGTATATGTACATGTACTTAATAAATAGAAGAAGTCGAACCCCCAAAATGTTTTATATGTACATGTACTTAATAAATAGAAGAAGTCGAACCCCCAAAATGTTGTATATGTACATGTACTTAATAAATAGAAGAAGTCGAACCCCCAAAATGTTGTATATGTACATGTACTTAATAAATAGAAGAAGTCGAACCCCCAAAATGTTGTATATGTACATGTACTTAATAAATAGAAGAAGTCGGACCCCCAAAGTGTTGTATATGTACATGTACTTAATAATTAGAAGAAGTCGGACCCCCAAAGTGTTGTATATGTACATGTACTTAATAAATAGAAAAAGTCGAACCCCCAAAATGTTGTATATGTACATGTACTTAATAAATAGAAGAAGTCGGACCCCCAAAATGTTGTATATGTACATGTACTTAATAAATAGAAGAAGTCGAACCCCCAAAATGTTGTATATGTACATGTACTTAATAAATAGAAGAAGTCGAACCCCCAAAATGTTGTATATGTACATGTACTTAATAAATAGAAGAAGTCGAACCCCCAAAATGTTGTATATGTACATGTACTTAATAAATAGAAGAAGTCGGACCCCTAAAATGTTGTATATGTACATGTACTTAATAAATAGAAGAAGTCGGACCCCCAAAATGTTGTATATGTACATGTACTTAATTAATAGAAGAAGTCGAACCCCCAAAATGTTGTATATGTACATGTTCTTAATAAATAGAAGAAGTCGGACCACAAAAATGTTGTATATGTACATGTACTTAATAAATAGAAAAAGTTGAACCCCCAAAATGTTGTATATGTACATGTACTTAATAAATAGAAGAAGTCGAACCCCAAAATGTTGTATATGTACATGTACTTAATAAATAGAAGAAGTCGGACCCCCAAAATGTTGTATATGTACATGTACTTAATAAATAGAAGAAGTCGGACCCCAAAAATGTTGTATATGTTACATAATGGAGACTAAATTTCAATTGTCTTGAATTATAAATCTTATTTAAGGACGTTAACTCAATTCATACTTTCGTTCTTGTTAGTTCCAAAGTTCTTCCCCTTGAATGTAAGGAAACAAGACAACAAGTTATTTATCTACGTCTCACAGCGGTAAGATGTGACACAAGGTCGGGAAAGTGGGATTAGATAAGCCAGCGCTCGAGAGGTGAGCAATCTGGCCATTGAAAAATTGCCTGGGAGGGGAGGCGAAGCCTGGGAGGGTGCACCTCCTAGAACTGCACAGGACAGACCCATAAACCGGCGTAAATCAAGCCCCGAAGGCCAAGACAATACCAATCTATGGGGTGCAGTATCCATCGGAACAGATACTACACTTTGATCGCGACCAAAAGGCCAAAAACCAGTGACTTTATTTTTCACTTATTACTACATAAGATGATTGAACTGTACCTGGACTTTTTACGTAACCTGTGTCCTCATGCACCATCACTGCGTCTCTATCAGACACTGTCTCCTCTGGAGCTACTGTCCCTTCATTTATATAATAGTTGTTTACATCATATCACCTCAGATCTTCTGACCAACTTTTTTCTAGAGATTAATTGTCCTCATTCTCCATCCAGTTTTTGTTCAAATTTCAAATCACATTCCTTTTTTCACATTTTAGTAAGTCCGTGAATTGGTTTATTTTAATTTTTTTTAGTTTCAAGTTGAGACGACTTTGGTCATGTTTCTAACCTGTATCTCCCCTTGTCTGCATCATATTATTACATATAATGGGTCCGATTTCCTCTGGGTGATGACTACCTGAAAATTTGAAGCAATAAAGACTTCTTTTAGTTGGACATTGGTTCTATTGGTGGGGACACTGTTTGAGAGATGATGATCATCATGGGAGATTTTCTGTCAGATCATCGTTATCCCCAATGATAAATATAAGATATTTATTCTGCAAAATATGGTATTTATTACATTTCATTTCAGAATACATCTTTCGGGCACTTTTCACCTGTGTCAAGAATAAAGACTAAAACTGGGAAGATAAATTTATCAAAACTTTATTCAGCAAAATACAAGCAGGGTTAGAATCACATGTGCGATGGGTATCTCTGAAAGGGCTGTAAATGAATATGGATGTTGTAAAGAAGTTCAGTAGTACATGTCTTTTCTTATAGCAACCTGTGAATCAAATGACAGCAAAATCCAGTCTACGCTGCCCAAGCTACCAGGTTTGTGTGAGTGGCTTCAGGAGCCATCACAATGCAATATACCTCTTTATCATCTTTCTTAAGATATATTCTGGATATATTTTTTGTCTCAGTATCTACATCTACATGCATATTCTGTATGCGTGCGAGTTGTGGATCCTAACTGTAGATTTGCACAGAAGGATTCAGGCCACAGAGATGAGATGCTTCTGAAAAATCTTCAAGATTTCATACAGGACCACATAACAAATGAGGAAGTGAAAAACATACTCAGACAAGCAATCGGGCCATATGAAGATCTACTGATCACTGTGAAGAAGAGAAAAATGAAGTGGTACCGCCATGTCACACAATCATCAGGTCTTGCAAAGACAATCCTGCAAGGAACTGTACAGGAAGGAAGAAGAAAAAGCAGATAAAAAAGAGATGGAAGGACAACATCCGAGTGTGGACAGGGCTGGCACTGAGTAACACACTCAGAAAGGCAGACAATCGGGAAAGCTGGAGAAAGCTGGTTACGGTCATCTTTGGCAATCCAACAATTATCCAGACCACAGGACAAATGAGAGATCTACATTTATTCTTTTTTCTTCATTTTATAATGGGAAAAACAGAGTCAGCCTACTTATTTTCCTGGAAATTAATTTTTACTTTGAGAGAAAGTTACATTTTGAAGATCCCAAATATAATAGCCATATCATGCGAATCAGTTTTTCCACTTTTTATTAACCTTTAAACATTGTCTTTTAATCAAAATCATCATCCATCCAGACATATTTCCTCTCTGTTTATGTGGAAAAAATTGCATTATTCTCCAAGTTGTATGAGCAACCAAATTCTTTTGATTTCATAAATTAATCACGACATTGTCGCTTCTGGAACCAGACAATGCATTTTCCGAGCTTTGTATTCGCCATTGGTCAATGCAATATGATAGGGATTCAAGACGTTTTATTCAAAACTAGCATGGCTAGAAGAGTTAAAAAGTGTGTAACATCTCTTTTAAAGCTTCTCTCTCTACCTCGCTTTATCCTCTTCTCTATCTATATCTGTCCTCTCTCTCCACCCTCTCCTGATTCTCTTGTCCCCCCCCTTTCCCCCCTCTCACTCCTATCACAAGTACCATTTCAAATCAAGGATCGATGGGAAAAAAATCGCTCTAAACGTTAACCCCCCACCCAACTGACTAATTTTGTTCCCTAAAAGAATCAATATTATTAAAAAAAAATGTGTCCATATTCTGTCCGAAGCAATGCTGAAAAAGAATATATCAGTTTTGTGGGTATGTCTTGTGTAGTTTTTGACTTTTAGTTGGACACACACACACACACAAACTACCTACTTATATAATAGATGAAACATTTTTCTTCAAATAATTCTGCTTTTGGCTTCATTAATATAAATTTAACTAATTTTTCAGCCAGCTCTTAGCGTGTTACTGTTTCCATTTCTCCTATCTCTTTCCAGGACAGTGCTCTGCTTTTAATCGCCCGAGGTTGTCACATTTTACTTTACCTCAACATCTCGTACACTTTAATCACCGATGCAGGAATGAGAACGATTTCCAGGTAAAGTATCTCTTTTCAAACATCTCGTGACTGGTTTACACGATAGGACGTAATGTAATCAGAAATTTTCTGACGAAGAAGACTCAGAGCTATAAAAATGAAAAGGCGAATCATTTTGTTAAAACAATTATTAAAACGTAATTGGATTTAATGGATGGTTACAAAGCTCCTTTCCCTTTAATAATTATAAGAAACCTTACCAACCACCGATTGCCATGGCTTATAGCACCCTTCCCGAGAGTCCAACATTCAAACTCCTTGTCCTAACATTCACAGGTAACATGATTTAAATAAATACATAGAAGATACTGCCAAGTCTACTGCAAAGAAGATGGGTTCCCTCTACAGGGCTAGAAAACTTTTCACATTCTACAAAGCCACCATTCGCTCATGCATGGAGTATTTTTGTCGCATCTGGGCTGGTGCACCAGTCAGTAGTCTCTCCCTCTTAGACAGAGTCCAAAAGAGAGCCTCTAATCTAATAGATCTCACACTGTCTATGAAGCACCAGCCCCAGTTCCATCGACACAATGTTGCATCCCTGTGCTTGTTTTACAAGTACTTCAACGGAATGTGTTCCGATGAACTTGCTGCACTTGTGCCCCCTCAACATAAATACTCCCAACAAACCCGACAGGCAGAAAAATCACATCCCTTCACTGTAGAGGTCTTCAGATGCCAGAAGGTTTTCTACTCTAATAGCTTCTTTCCTCAAACCATTTGCTTTTGGAATTCCCTCCCTGCTTCATGTTTCCTTGACTGTACCAACATGCATAAATTTAAATGTAATGTTAACAAGCATCTCGCTGCACAACTTCCTACTTAGGATGCCCTATAAATCTGGCCCCTAATTCACAGTATCCCCTTACATCTTAGTGATAGTGTGCCTTGTTTGGGATGAATTGAAGTAAAAAAAAAATAGGATTTGAGGGTATCTATAAAATTCTGACCAGAAAATATCCTTTATTGGAAACAAGGAAAATGTGAAGAATGTTTATTTATGTCAATCGTTACATAAGCAAGAGGAATCGATATAGATAAATAGATAAACAGACAGATGGCAGAGAAGAGATGAAAGAAAGGGACAAAGAAGTCTACGTCTAGCCGGGCATGCATCAATCAAACATAGTTTGCTTGTAGCAGCACACACACATGCAAAAAATATACACAAGCCTTTGCAAAGATTCGATAAGCAGTCGAGTCAACAATGAACTGACAATAAGAATTTTGTTGTTGTGTGCAGATCATTAATAAACATAAGACAACCTTTAAAAACCAAAAAGATAATCATTTTATGTGTTTTCGTTTTGTGTCTTGTATGAACTACCAACAAAAACGACCACAAATCAAAAGCTACAGACAGTCTCCCAAATTTTGAAATCTCTTAAAAAAATTAAGGGGCTTATATACACACTTCTTCTTGGTGTTCCTACTTGTATTAAAATAAAGTCGTTTGGTTGATGGGGAAAAAGAGAAAGTAACCGAAAAAGAGAAGGAAATCCACACAATGCAATAGAAAATTTAATACTCAGCAAACAGGAACAAACAAATAGACAAGACCAAATCCTCCCAGAACATTGATGCACAAAGTAAATTGAAAATCCTCACAAAATATTGAAGGGTGACTCTATTTTAATCAGACGCCGGAAAAACAGTTCACAGGGGACATTCTTGGTTATGTTACCATTTAAAAAAAAAAGATGACCACAATTTAATAATGATACAAAAATGTTGAAATTTTTTTGTTATGGCCATTTTTCATCATGTATTCATTTTGGTGAGGACTTCTTGGCTCTTGAGGGCTTGATGACACTTGCCGAAGTTTTTTTTTTATGGAAATCGCCCCAGACAAGGCATGAAGCCACTTGATGTAAGGAGCTAAAAACAATACTACTTCAAGATTAAAAACTAGCCAATGATAAGTGTTAGACGGATAGATTCCAACCCAGAAAACAGCGATTCTTCCCCCTTTGTCAGAAACATCACTCATCGAATGTGAGGACTAAAGAACAAAATAAGGGAAGTAAAAGTTACGAGGCTGCCAAAAGTAAACCCAAGGTCCAACTTCTACTCTCTATAGTTCCAGGCTAATTTCTAAACAGATTATTAATCAAGACAAACATAGTACCATCTTAATTTTTTCAATATTACAAGAAGATTTAGTAAACACAGAATCTTCATTAGGTTCGCAAATGAATTCTTCAAATTCATGTGGCTTCATAAAATTTAATGGTTAAAAAAAATACTCGTGCAGACCATTTTGCAGCTCTCACGAGATGATGTTTATCTTACCAAGGCTTGAATGAAGGCGACAGGCACAGCTAGTATCCATGAGTTATTTCCCTTTTACACAAAGTTTTGTATAAAAATAGAAATATGAAAATAAGGATTAACTTGACAAAATAACACAAATACAAAAGTATATAAATATATGTAAAATATCACAGAATAGAGAGTTATATATTTGTGAGAAATGAATTCCTGATTTTTTTAAAATTTAATTCTTTAGATTTTGTTTATTAGAAGAAAAATAAGTTAAAAATAAAAAAATATGTTGAGTTTCCAGCGCCTTAAAAACATGCCTGTCCTCTTTAAAAATCCAAATCTTATAAGTAATATATAGTATCTCATCATCATCATATTCGGTTTAACGTCCGTTTTACATGTTGGCATGTATTGGACAGCCAATACACAAATTGTTACTAATGTAAAAAGAAACTTTCTTAGACTTGTAGAGACGCACTTATCTCCCTTTGTGGACATAATTAGGTTCGATGCTAGAGAGCATGTTCATTAGATGATTGGTCCCCTGAGGAGGTGACATTGATTGTTAACTTTTTCTGGTCAACCTGCCTGCAGACGATCACATCATTCCGAGCTGCTACTCATACAATGCCATGTTTTTATTTCATGCTTTTGCATCCTCCTTTGTCTGTCAAGAACTTCCATTTTGTCACCATGTGCATTTAACATGGGACATTTATATGATATACATATTTCTTGTATTAACATCCTTTATAGTTTATATATAAAATGTTATTATTGTTGCTAAGTGTTTCCTCTTTATTCACTGCTAATGATAATATCGTAGAAATATTATCTCCACTATGATGTACCATTGCCAACTGGTAACATCATGTGCTTTTCATAGACTAAAGTCAGAGCCGGACCTTTAGAAATTTCAGGAGTAACAGTCAGGCCTTTAGGCTACCAACTTCATAGCCCTGGTCATGATATCTTTAACTAATAGGAGATAGCCTTTTCGAATCATGTTTCTATAAAACACTCTAAATTAGGAGAGAACTGAAATTATCCATTTCCATTTAACACCGGTTAGCTAAAGAAAGCAAACACTTCGACAGAATGTGAAAGTAAAGTCTGTATTTTTTAAAATAGTTATTAAACATAGTTATAATCTTATTAACAATTCATCTAACACGTTTTACAAAAATATATTTTTATAAAATTTAATTAAAATTAACATAAATACATAGTTTTAATTTAAAATTGACTTTTATTTTCCATAAGTTACGCCTTGAAAGTGTTGATTTTGGATAAGCGGTGTTAAATGAAATTTTAATCTTTCATGACATCCAAGCTTCATCCCCCTATCTCGTTCGAGTTATCCAGCACCTGGAGCAAGTTCAGAAGCTGGTGATGCAAATGGTCCACGGGTTCCACTCAAAGTCCTATAAAAAAAATGGCTAAAGGTCCTCAACTTGTACTCACTGGAGTGTAGGTGGTTTAACATTATAACAATTATAATGTGCACCGGTTCTGCAGAGAGGGCTTCATAGAAACTTACAGAAGCTGTACCTGAAACGAGTTGGGCTGAATGGTCGGACAGCTTTTTTTTCAGTTCAGGTCACTGAGCCATGAAACAAGCTGTCGGAAGTTGTGGTCAACCTGCAAATGGCCAAATAGTGCAAGGTGGTACTGGATGCATCATGGTCACTGATCTTTGGATGATTACTCCTGTGCATTACCATCCTCCTCTCTTTCATAACTCGATTTTACATGGTTCTAGCACTGTGCTAATCTTTTGCCAAGATATTGAATTGAATTGTGTTTAGCTGATATTGAATTGAATTGTGTTTAGCTGATATTGAATTGAATTGTGTTTAGCTGATATTGAATTGAATTGTGTTTAGCTGATATTGAATTGAATTTCACTTCAAGTTTTGGGTGTTTGATGAAAACTGTCTGCCTTCCGTAGAAGGGCTGGGTCAAAAACGATTTTAAATATACACCCCTCTCTCCTTTCTCTCTCTCACTCTCTCTCTCTCTCTCTTTCTTTCTTTCTCTCTCTCTTTCTCATAGGGTCAATGGATTTGCTTGCAGTTTTCATGGTTATTTTTTTATTTGTTCATTTATTCATTCACTTATAGGATTAAAATGTATGAAGATTTTATATTTTTAAACCAATCACATCAACTCAAACAAGTAAGACACGCCCCAAAATTTAAATCTTTAAGAAAACCATCAAATTTTGTGAAAAGAGAAAAGATGAAATTAGAAAAATAACCGGTCACGTGATGTGCTTACAAATAGGTCTACACAAGTGACCGTAATTTAATCCCAGAAAATAGGTTAGAAAAGAAAAAAAATAATAATTCAGTTCCTACTAAAATTCAGAAAACAAAAGGAGTCTACCTATTTTTTTAAAAAAAGGAATCACAACAGCAGCGACAAGCAATTTTCAAGTTTCAACCGACAAATAGAACCATCCATCAGTTGTCAGACAACAGATACGCCACACACAAATACGACTGACAAGCAAAAACAAAGAAGTTAATGAATGTGTTAGACATCGGAGATATGCAAAAGCGTTACTTTGCCACAGGATTGCTTCCCTGCGAGTGGGTTACAACATGGTCTTCTTCAAATCGAATGTCAATAGATACTTGTCAATAAACTATCCTTAGAAGTAATACAATTTTGTCCATTTCTATTCATCATTTTCAATCCTCTCATAATATTCTTCATCGTTCAACTGACAATCTATCCATCTCATTGACTCTTATCCTTGAGTAACTTTTAGCCTTGATAACTGGTGTTTCATTAGTAAATCAAAAAGCCATTAGTAAATGAAAACACCATTAGTAAATTTTAAAAAAAAACAAAAAAACTTCTCAGTTCAATTTTTGCAAACTCAAATGAAAAGACTATTACTTTTTCCTACACACTTTCCATGTTAAAATTATGAATGAAAATTACTACTGCACACTATTAGCATACAAGTCACATTTTATGAATGAAAACTAATAGCGTCTCTTTCCAACTGGTAATGAATCAGCAAAATTACAAATGAATAATTGACTCTTTGCAAATAATTAAAAAAAATTTTTTTTTTTTAACATAGTTCACCCCAAACAAGGCAGGATGCCACTGTAAACATAAGGGGCTACTGAGAAAAAGGGATAAGGTTTGGGGGGTCAACCTAAATCGGGAGCTGCACAGCGAGATGTCTGTTTACATTAGTTTTAAATTTCTGCATGTCAGTACCGTCGGGAAAACAGGGGGAAGAGAGGGAGTTCCAGAGGCCAGCAGCACGAGGAAAGAAGCTATTGGAGTAGAAAGCTCTCCGGCATCTGTGGACCTCCACAGTGAATGGATGGGATTTAGCTGATTGTCGAGTTGGTCTAGTAAATTAACGTCAGGGGGGCACCAGAGTAGCCAGTTCATCGGAGCACAATCCATTGAAGTATTTGTAAAACAAGCACAAGGATGCTACATTGCGGCAATGGGACAGGGACTGGAGCTTGGTTGACAGTGAGGGACCTATTAGGTTGGCGACTCTTTTTTGGACCTTGTCAAGGAGGGAGAGACTAGTAGATGATGCACCAGCCCAGATGTGGCAACAATACTCCATGCATGGGCGGATGGTGGCTTTGTAGAGATACACGATAATGTCAGGTGTGAGGAGTTTACTAACACGGTAAAGGGAGCCAACTTTCTTTGCTGCAGCCTTGGCAATATCTTCAATGTATTTGTTCCAATTCATGTTACCTGTGAAGGTTAGGCAGATGAGTTTGAATGATGAACTCTCAGGCAGGGTGCCATTTGCCATGACAATCGGTGGTTGGAGAGGTTTCTTGTAGTTATTGAAGGAAAGGAGCTTAGTCTTTGCAGCATTAAAAGTTACTAACCATTTATGACCCCAATCCACTACGCACAAAAAACAAATAAATAAAAGATAACACAGCTTTGTCACTTGCAACATTGATTTTCCAGCAACTGATGGTCCCGCACCTCTTTTAATCCAGTTAAAATCACTAGAGACAACTTGATAATCTCGCTGCTATCAGGCTTGGTTTACTGGGCGGCTAACAAATAGCTCTGTGTATAGTATGCCATCAATTTCTTTGTTCACATTGCACATGCTGGTGGTAGTCTCCCTTTATTTTGAGATTATATCTTATTTTTCTTAAATTTAACCCTAGTTATTGTAAAAGGCGACATGTTTAGTGGGGTACATAGATATATGCTACGGATGGCAGATCTTCAAGTGGGAAATATTTAGCTAAGAGAAAAAAGACCACCCAAGAAATGATTTGACCACTCAAAATTTGATAGCTACTTGGAAAAAGTTATTGGCTCTTTAAGTGGGGGTTCATGTTGAGAAATCACTTACACTTTAAAAAATAAACTAATGTCCCTTCAGATACGAGATTCCATGCTGTGATTATAATCTGCTTGAGATTTTCCAAAATTAATGTTCATACCAGATGGTGGATTTTATGATCAGTAAGTGTTTTTATGTCCATAAATTAACAGCTGATAGTCTCGAGTGGTCTCTCTGGTGGGGCCCAGGTGATATCTATATATATTCTAGCAGAGGGGTAGAGGAAGTCCAGTTGAGTTTCTGTGGTTATCGGAGATAGAAGGCTCTTTGAGCCCTAAGCTGATTGAATGTTTGTGTTCGGTTGAACTTATGTTTTGATTCAGAAAAGGGCTCAGAGTTATGATTGCAGGTCTGTCGTTTGGTGGAGAAGTATCATTGTAACTTGGGTAGTGCTAGGAGGTCCACCCTTCCAGGCCTCACCACCCCTCTTTGGGGTGGAGTAAGTTTATTGTTTACTGCCTAAGGTACCTCGACCAGGGAATGCCGACGGGGCTACCCAGACAATTTTTAAATGGTCAGAGTGCTCCTTCTTTAGGGGCACTGGCTTAACTCTCTCCACCTTCCGGCCTTGTGCCACACGTTCCTGCGGTGGGAAGGAAGTAAATACAGTGACGATAACATTACGATACTGTTGTGGCCCTGTTTAGGGTCCGGAATGAAACCACGAACACAGGGTTTAGCAAAAGAAGTATATTGAAGAAAAGTGGAATACCGCAGAAAAACAAGAGTAGTGGTACGTCAGTCTTGACTGCCAGTATAGACTGGGGTTGACGTGGTATTTACTTCCTTCCCACCCCAGGAAGAAGAAGCCAGCACCCCTAAAGAAGGGCACTCTGACCTATTAAATTTTGCCTGGGCAACTCCATCGGCATTCCCCAGTCGGGACGCCTCAGACAGTAAGCAATAAACTTACTCAACCCCAAACGGGGAGGCAAGGCCTGGGAGGGTGGACCTCCTAGAACTACCCAGGACTAATAACTCAGTCCGACAGATAAAAGGCCACCGAAATGGCCCAGTTCCTGCTAGACTGATTGTCGAAAACAAATTCTCAACTGGTATTACCCAGTCCGAAGTCTCTAATCAACTGACGTTAGATTCAACAAATATACAACACTAATTTGCTTTTTTTAATTGCTAAGCTTAGTTCATAGCGTAGGAAGTTCATATTTAATTTTGTTCATAGCGTATGGAGTTCATGGCATTGGAGTTTTACTGTAATAAAAATTATTAATCCATAAATCTAAAATATTCTGAAACCTCCTTTTATACATAACTAGAAGAATGAGGAACCTATGTATACTCCTGCTCCCAGCCCTGAATCCTATATTACTATTTTTATAATGTTCTGTCATTTTCAAGTTTTCTTTTTCTTTTTTATTTCCGTCATTTATTTATTTACGTCATCCTTTTGTTATCCTTTTCTGACACTGTTGCTGCTACTACAACTACTGCTTGGTTTTTTCCTTTTCTTCTTTATCTATGTCATTCATTTATTTATTTACATTCTTTAACTCTTGTCTTATGCTGCTGATACTACTGCCCCCTCTATCCCCTCCTACCACCACCTCTCATCTCCCCTGTTCTCCTCTCCCACTACCAATTCGTCCTTCCTCCTATCATCTAAAACATTCATTCAAGCAAGCAGACAAGATTACCAGAATTTTAGTATTATATAGATGGAACTGTGTATTTTAAATTCTAAAATAATCTTTATTTTTTAGGTATTTTGGTAATCTTCAGTTCCTTAGTTTGGCTTTCTGCTACAAATTCACAGACAAAGGAATGGTGTACTTGGCAGATAGCAAGTGTTGCAATAACCTGGAATATTTAGATCTTTCTGGGTGTCTTCAGGTAACGCAAAACCAAACTTGAAGAGTTTTCAGTTTTCATATTTTGTTCCTTTTTACCAGTTCCGTAATTAAGCTAATTGTGTTTCCATCGAGAAGAGATTGAATACATTATTATTATTATTATGCATTCTTGATATCTATACTATATGTGTGCTGTCTGTCTGTGACACCAGCATCACTTGATGCTACAGAAAATGGTCATGAAGGGTCAGAGAGGATGGAAAGACCGAAGAGGGAGAGCACCAACCAGACCTCCACTAGAAGAGTATGGAGAGTACTGGAATCTTTAAGAGACTTATTGTCACTCAGGTTCCAGAGAAAACTAACAAGAAAGTTCTAGAGCAAACCAATGGTAAACGGTTGTTGGGAGAACGCAAAGTAAACAGACCCAGGGAACACCACCTGTTGTCACCACTGGTAATGACTCGTGTGAGAACTCCTAGTGAGTAAATAAGAATCAAAGAATAACTAAAAGAAAGTTCTTTTTAGAAGAGATAGGATAAATTCATGTAGTTCTTCTTGATTGAAAATATAGTTAAAGTGGATTGAAAATTATTATGATGTTGACTGGACCTCTTTTGGGAAAAGGTCGGGTAACATATAATAAAATATATCGAGAGTCGTACACAGTTCAAACGGTGACTTGGATAACATCTCACTCCTCGTGACGAGAGTTGCCTCTCTTTTATTCGCTTGGAGCATCTCATTCTCCAACCTCAGGAAGGGGTACTAGCTGACTCCACATCAAAAATATAAAACTAATGCAACTTTTAGAATATCTCATTCTCTGAAGCAGTAGTCGGCAACATTTTGAACTTCATAGGTCACTAAATGTATAATTTTAAATTTGACCAAACCACTAATAGGTATTTAGAAAAAAAAGAACTAAATATATATATATTGCTATATCTGTCCGCTAAATCTGACATTATAGAGCTTAAATTCCCTTTCTTTTCCGTACTGATCAATGCTGGCCTAAGGGTAGGATATCAGGCTGCAAAGTCATAGGTGACTTTGTTAACTGGGTTTGAATCCTTCGACCGGCAGTGATTAGCATCTCCTACACTGATGATTGCATTAAGTATGAAATACTGGTGTCTGTAGGTTTTAATAATAAAATATATATATATATATATATATATATATATATATATATATATAGGCTAATCTCCTAAACTAATGAATGGATCATTATGAATTTTGGAATATATATTCTAGGCAACACGGTGAGTAACATGAGCACATTATTTTTTTTTAACTTTACCATTTAGAGGGTACATCCACTCAAACTCGCCCCCAAAGAACTTTTAAAATAAGTTTGATGCAAAAAATTTAATAGAGAAAAGAATTGCTCTACATCAAATTTTGAGTTATATTAAGCAATACATTTTTAAAAAATTACAACATTGAAAATGCTGCCACGACTATCAACTTCCAGGTAGTGTGCTACAAAACATTGGGACTATGAAATCGTAAGCCCAGAATCAAGAGTGCCCGTCTCAACTTGAAATAAACGTAGCTCTCCATCTTGCAGTGATGCCGCTATAACTTTTTTTACATTTAATGGGTGCATTTCATATTAGTAAAATAAAATTGTCCCAATTATTATTATATAAATTATTATTATATATATATTATATATATTATATATATATTATATATATATTATATATATATTATTATATATATTATATATATATTATATATATATTATATATATATTATTATATAAATGTACTAGAAGAATACCCGTCCCAGAACGGGTGTAAACAATAAATATAGCATTAGTTTTAAATTTTGATGTTTTTCTTTCTTTCGCATGTGAGCGTCAATAATATGTATGTGCTCAGCCCTAGTTAGATGGGAACGGTGGAGGTCTTGGACTGCCAAAAGTGTTCAAGTTGGTAAAGGATAGGCATCCAGCCGTAAAATTGCCTTAAATACAATGTCTAATCGAAATACAGCAGGAAAAAAGAAAGGCAGTGCCAGTAGCACTAATGCTGCTGGTAATGTCTTGGGCTTCGTAGATCCCAGGATGCATGGATCTTCAGGGCCTATGGATTCCATCAAGCCTTGCCAAAGACAGGAGTGGAGAGGAAGACTCAGATTTCGAGACTAGACAATCAGGCCCCACCCTCATCAGAGGATTAATTGTGGCCTGATTCAACAAATAAACCGGTTGATGATGATGATGATGATTAGTAAAATCCTAAACTATTAAACTTATCATTATGAATTATGGGATATGTATTCTATTTTTTTTTTTTTGTAGACTTTACCATTTAGGGGTTTGCCACCGAAACTGTACCATACCCCCGAAAGAAAGAAAAACATTAAAATTTAAAACTAATGCTATATTTATTGTTTACACCCGTCAATTATACTAGAATTGTCTACAAGGACCCGTGGCACAGTGGATATAGCACTATGGAAAATTCAGTTTTAAGTGACAGTCATCTGAAAGTTGAAGGTTCAATCCTCAGTGCGGGCAAATACTTTTTCCCAGTTATGGCAGATGGAACAAGAGCATGCTACTCCCATGGATTTAATAAAGGGTTCCGTTCGAAATCCGTCCAGATTCCCGAGTTCGACAATTTACACCTGAAGAAGATCGGCCGAAACGTTGTAATAAAAACACCCAAGATGAGAACAGTAGTCCGAATATACCAAATTCTACAAAGTATTTTCTTGATATATCTTGTCTCTTTCTTGAAAAAAACAAACAATGATAGACAAAATTCGGTTAAACAGAGATTGAATACATTTATATTATGTTTCCTTATTCCAGTTAACTCCCCTTGGATTCAAACAACTCTCCGGAAATTGTGAGCAACTAAAAACGTTCATTGTTGATGATTTCCCAACAATTACAGATGAATACATTCAGGTAAGTAAAAAAAAAAAAAGATTTCATTAAATCCCTTCACTCCCAGAAGTATTGTATTGTATTCCTGTTGTATAAAATATTAGAATTAACTATGGATCATCAATAAGAATTTAGAAAGAAATATAAAGCATCTTGTGAGAGTCAAACAGCCTACGGAAATAGTCATGACTAAGAACTGTGTGTATGCGATTCCATGTAAATGTAGAAAAGAAAGATAATGAAGGGTAAGGCTGTTGTTGCAGAAATATTGAAGGTTTCAAGTGAAACTGGCATTGAGATGATCACAGACTTGGAAATCAGATCATAAAAGAAGGGGTTATTCCAAAAGACTGGGATCTTAGTACAATAGTGAACTTTCATAAAATTAAATGAGGAGCTCTGAATAGAGATAATTACAGAGGTTTAGAGTTGATAGACAAGGTTCTGAAAGCAAATAAAAAGTTAGATAAACATAGATGAAATACAGTTTGATTTTATGCCTAGGTGAAGTGAAGTGAAGTGAAGTACTATTGATGCTATATTTATCCCGAGACAAATGCAAAAGAAATAGCTTGGTAAGAAGAAAAACCTGTATTTTGCTTTTGTGGATTTGGAGAAAACTTTTGACAGAATGCCTAGAGATGTTGTCTGGTTGGTTTTGCATAAATTAGGGCCAAGCAAGTGATTGGTGATGGTTGTTCAAGCAATGTACTGAAATGCTCAAAGTCATGTTAGAACAACTTCAATGTTAAAGTGGTAGTACCTCAGGGACCTGTACTGAGTCCATTGCTTCTTATTTGTGTCTTAGAAGCATTATTCAGGGAGTTTTGTATAGATTGTTCAAAAAAGATTCTTTATGCTAACAATTTAGTTCTTGCCTGTGAAACAATGGAAGGTCTACTTGTTAAGTTAAACTAAGTTATGTTAAAGACGTGGAGAAATGCTATGGAAAGTAAAGGTCTGAGAGTGAATGGTACCAAGACCACAGTATTGATCAGTGGTTGGAATGTTGGAAAGCCCACAGAAAGTTTCCCGTCATCGTGGTGGTGATGGTGGTGGTGATGATAATGATTTTTCTTTTTCTTTTTCTTATTCAGGATATTCTACAACACAGTCACAAGTTGACACTCATTTCTTTTCTTGGGTCTCCATTGCTGTCAGACTCAGCCTTCAAGAAGTTTCCACAGTCAAAATACTTAAAGACATTCAAAATTGAAGGTACAAAATTTTCAAGAAATACTATCAATCTTTAGTACAACTCTTTGAATCCATAACTCTTGGAAGCTGACAGATACCAAAATTGGATGAGTTCATTATAGTTATATTGACATTCGTGCTTAGTATAAAGAGAGAGAGGGGGGGCGGCAAAAATATGTGTATAATAAATTAGCAGTAGATGTTATTATTTGAAATACAGAGCAAAAGATCCATTGTGAGCTTCTGTGATTAAAGAGAGATAAGGGAAGGCGATACTAACCTTAGACTGATCATGATGGTGATGTTTACATGCATCTTTTTTTCTAGTTTTTTAAATATTTATTTTATTCTATTGTATTTGTAGGAGAGAATTATTTGTCATCCACTTGTAGTTCTAATGTTCCGAAATGTTGGATTTCGTAGTTGAAATGTTTCTTGATTTTGGGAGTATATTTTCATAATCTATTTCTTTGCTTGTGTGAATGTTTGTTTTTTTGTGAGGAGATGGCCTCTGCTGCGTTTCACTGTATTTTCTTCCTCTGTAAATAACGGTGTTTGATGATTGTACCCTTTCAAAACCAATCGTTCTCATTTTGTTGAAATTTCTGATTCATTTTGTGCATGTGACTTTTACTAGGCATTATGCTTCTTTGTCATCTTCTATTCATTAGTTGTTGTTTTGCAAGAGATGGTGCATTGTATTTTAGCAGTGATGTGCGTAGCGCTATTAGTCCAAGTTTTGGTTCTTCACCACTTTTAAATGCTTTTTTAAAAACTTTTCAATCATTTGTATATTCCTCTCTATCATATACCATTTGCTTTAGGATAATTTTGGCTTCTTTTTTTTTGTACAATGAAAATGTCATTTTTATGCAAATCTCTTAAATTCTGCCAATTTGTATTCTGGACCATTGTCACTGACAAATGTTTGAGGAATACTGAATTTAGCAAAAAGTGTCTTTGAGTCTTTTCAGACAATCATTTATTTCATGTAGATAAGAAATCTTGTATAGTCAAGGATTGACGTAATATTTTCCAAACAAATGACAAATGTCTGTACTTATTTTGGTCACTGGAGTAGTGAAAATTTCATGATTTATCAGTGTTATGGTTGGTTATTGATTTCTATGAACTATTCTGTATGAGTATGTTTTGATTATATCTTTGATTTGAACATTGATGCCAAACCATTATATACATTCCCTGTTTCGCTCTGTGCATTTTTCAATACTCATGTGTCTGCTATGAAATTTTGGTGTAATGATGTAGGCACAATAATTCTTGAACTTTTAAAACAAGTCGATCAATAATCGATATTTCATCACAAACAAAGGCGAATGATTGAATATTTGCTGTTATTCCGTCTTTTGAAAGTTTGTCTGTTTTTGTGATGAGTGTGTAGTATCGAGTCATCCACAGTCGCTTTCCTATACTCGTTGAGTTTGATGTCATTCATGGGGCAATTTTTTAGTGCTGTATGTGCATCTTCGTATCCATATCTGGTATTTCTGGAGTATTTCGTTTAAGATATTTTATTTACCTCCTCTCCAGGTTAGACACAAGGTCAGGTTTGGTTTTGAAAAGCCAGTGCACTAGGATTAGTGCGTTCTGACCTACAAAAATGCCTGAACAGCACATTCCCAAGTAGGAGCACCTCATGCGATTAGCAATAAATTACCTTCTTTTCAAAGGAAAGGTAAAGCCTGGGAGGGTGGACCTTCTGAGACTGAACAGAACCATAACCAAGCCTGACAGCAACAAAGTCACTGTCAGACTGATTGTCAAGGACGTATCCGTGACTGGTAAGAGCACACCTAGTATTTTGTTTAAGGTATGCAACAATAGATTCTATATCAGGAATATAGTTTAGGTCAAAATCTTACCTTTGTGGTGCTAACAGGAATCTTTGGATCCTGTGGGGGAGGGGGCGGATTTTGTGATTGATTTTTTAATATTTGTTAAAACGGTTTAACAGCCCTTCCCTGCCCATCGGCTGAAATATATGCACTTTTGACCGAAAATCTTAGATTCCGATCTTTCTCAGTCATCTCCATTCGACCAGCTAGAGACTGACTACTCAAGATATCCACTAGAGATAATGACCAGCCAGTGTCTGCTCAAAAGGGTCTATCTTCAGACAATCTATGAACATTATTTTTCTTAAGTAGGTTGCTCTCAGTTTAAAGAGACATTACTTTATTTCCAACGGTAAATAAAATTCTGGGTGGCCGGACCCAAAATCAGAGATATTTTTAATTCTTTCTGTGCCCCTCTTCTCTTGAACGAACGTTTCTCACCCATAGAAATGTCTGCTATTTGCATGCACTGGAAACATGAAACATTAAACACTGAAGTTGTTGCCATTTTTCGTTGTTTTTGCTCCAGTATTGCTCCCAGTCCGTGCTTACGAGCATCCATAGTTATTTTTAAAGGTAGATCCTGGTCATGAAATTGTAGCAGTGGTTGCTTGGTAATCATTTCCTTTATCATTCTATAGAAGCTAGCATAATGGTGCTGTAACTTTGGAGTATTTCGATAGGAATTTACACATGTAGTTCGTCATACATAGGAACCTTTACAATTCTTTTTTTGCATGTTGGTAGTGGCATATCAATGATTGGATCTACTTTAATCGGGTCTGGCTTTAATCTTTTATTGGCTGTACTTTTGTGGTTATGTAACTATGGTTTGATCTTAATACAGGTTTTCGTTCTTGTGTTACAAAGGTAACAAACATGGCCACTCTGTTGACAATGTACATCAGGAAACAAGATTCATCTCCTGTAACTATTCACTCCAAAAAAACTTTGCCCTCGTCATTGTAGTGGTCGATTAAGTATTGACAGATATTGGTAAGCTCTCTTGGCACTCATCTTGCATAGGTTTAATGGAATCCTAGTTTTTGTAGATGATTCTGTATTCAGAATCATGACTAATTTGCAAAAAACACGCCACCTCATCAATGGTCAGTTGCCGGTTCTGCAGAATCATCATATTGAATCTTCACGTCAATAGTGGAAGCTTATACGTGTCCTGTTCTCTCTGTGTGCCTCATGATTGTTCTGCCATTTGTAAACTTCTTGATTCACTCATAAACACTTCCACATGGTAGAGCATGATGCCCATATTGTACTGAAAGTTTGCGATGAATTTTACCCCCTCTCTGTTATTCCTTGATACACACTGGTTGAAAGAAAACTCATATTGAGGTAAAACTTCGATTACATAACCACAAAAGTATAACGTTTTAATATGCAAGAGTTGCTATGTATCTGGTGGCAAAGAGGGCAGAGAAGAGTCTATCAGGCACGTGTGAACAGTGATCTGATATATGGAAGTGAAAGGGTTGACAGGGAGATGTGTGCAGAACAGGAGACTTGGTCAAGAAAAACATGGGAAGAAGTGATAAGGATGAATTTGAGAGAAAGAGAGATAAATAAAGACTTAACCAGAGATAAGTTAATTTGAAAGTCAATTTCTAAAAGCTGTCCAACATATGTCAGCATGTAAAACAGATGTTAAACCGAATATGATGATGAGTTTAAGGTCAACCTCAAAACAGTAATGGGGAAAGTGCGGATAATTTTAATCATATGTACAATGATGATGAACTTATAGATTATGGTGAATTTACCGGCCAATTTGGCATAATGGTTAGAGATTCTGCTAATGGGTCCGGAGATTGGGGTTCAATACTTGATCAGGTCATATGAAAAACTCAAAAATGGTACTTGATTCCTCCTTGCTAAACACTCAGCATTATAAGGTGAGGATCAAGTGTAACTGGAGCAATCCAGCAAAAAGAGTGTCACCTTCCCCTATATCTTGGTGTAGTAGCCAATGAAAAGGGAGCCCTCAAGTCACCCTTGATTACTGTCGATTCATTTATTTATTTTTTTATACCTTTTCACAGACAATCATCGCATATCAGATGTGACAATTAAGCAATTTTCACGGTTGTGTAGCTCTTTAACATATGTCTACCTGGGAGATTGCCAGAGACTTACGGATACTTGTCTAAAATACCTCGGAACTTGCAAGCATTTGACCGTGCTTAATATGGCAGAATGTTTCAAGTGAGTAAACAAAGAATGTTTGATTTTAATTTGTATCCTTTAATTAAATGTGTTTTCATTTTCATAAAAAAAAGTTTTTCAAATTAACAAGGCTCAACCAATAAATAAGATGCATTTTTTTAATTTTCTTTTTTTTTGCAGAATTTTTTTCCGTCAATCTATAAACTCTACATTTAATAAATTTTTTTTATCACAAACAATTATTTTAATCCCGCAGTAATATTTGTTTCGCAAATAAGTAGAGATGGATTAGAACTCAGACGTGAACAAAGTATATCTGGATGGAAAAGCTATTGAGGTTGTTGAGAAGTTTTGTTACCTTGGTGAGACCATTGGAGCACAGGGTGGAGCAGGTGCTAGTTTGATTGCAAAAATTAGGAGTGGATAGAGTAAGTTCAAGGAACTTTTGCCATTCCTAAGCAGCAGAGCGTTACCACTGTCAACCAAAGGAAGAGTCTATCACGCATGTGATCATGTATAGAAGTGACACCTGGCCAGTGAGGGTTGAGGACATGCGTTGCATGGAGAGAAATCATATGAGAATGATATGGTGGATGTGTAATGTAAGTCTTAAAGACAAGCTTAGTTCTGGTGAGGAAGATTAAATGTGGACAGTATTGGGAGATGTGTGCAGAACAGGAGATTTCAATGGTATGGCCACGTTGAAAGAATGGATGAGAGTTGTTGAGTTAGTAGATGTAGAACAGTTGAAGTAGCAGGTTCAGTTCAAAGGGGAAGGCCAAAGAAAACATGGGAGGAAGTGATAAGAATGGACTTGAGAGAAAATGAGGGATAAATAAAAACCTGGACAGAGATTTTCTTGGATCATCTTTCACTTTGACAATGCAAGGCTTCATACTGCAGAAAAAACGATGAAAATCATCAGGTTGGGAACAGATCAACCCAACAAGCAGCAAAATCCCACCCCTTCACTGTAGAGGTACTCAGATGCCAAAAAGCTTTCTACTCTAATAGCTCCTTTCTTCGAACCGCTTGCCTTTGGAATTTCTTCTTTCTTTCTTGTTTCCCCGACTGTACCAACATGCATAAATTTAAATGTAATGTGAACAATCTAGCTGCACAACTCCCCAATTAGGATGCCCCTATAAAACTGGCCCCTAATTCACAATAGCCTCTTATGTCTCAGTGGCAATGTGCCTTGTTTAGGGTGAATAAAAGTAAAAATGAAAATTTTTAAGCTGTCACATCCTCCTTATGACCTTAAAGTGAGAGCACAATGAGCAAATTACTAAAAAAATTCAGTCTGACGGAATATAAAGGCTATGAGAAGCAGCAGCAGCAGTGATTGTTGTTTTTACGTATAAACTCTCGATTGGTCAAAATCTCCAATCAGCAGTTTCTTTTAGCCAACCACATAGGCAAGGATATTCAGTCAAAATTTAACGGATAATATAAAAAATCAAACACACAGCTTTTTTCTCCCTTTATCGGTTTTCTTTCACAGGCGATGCACGTGAGAATGGCCTTTACACAAATAGATGCGACCCCCTGAGGGTATAATGGCAGACACAACAAGAGACTCACAAACTACTGTACACACAACGACAGCACACACACACACACACACACACACACACACACACACCAAACTCATATACACACAAGTTTATGCACATACTCACAAAACAGGCAAACTAACATACACACACATCTACAATGCCTACTGAATTTACACACATGTAAACTTGCACAGCAACAGTCGAAATAGACATTTCGCTAATCAACTCTTTCACTTGGAACGTTCCTTGGACACTCTGAAATCTCATTCATTACAAACTCTTTATTTTTTGTTGTCTTAACAAGTTGTCAATAAAAATTATTTTTGTACGGATAAACTTTGTCATTCTTTCTTTTGATATTGTCTTTCCCTCTACAATGATGAGAAAAATGTGTTTACAGAATGAAGATTATATTGCGTTATAAAGAAAGTCCCCTTCCTTATACAATGAACTATGCCGGGGAGCATATTAAAGGAGTGCGACAGTAGTACAAGTACAACTAGACCGTTTCCCGTATACATTACAAGCTAGTTACCCAACTTGTAACTACTTTTTTCATTGTTCACCTGCAGTAATAAATCCTTTTATATTTGTATGTTAGCCGTTGTTGAACATTACAAAATATTGAAAAAATACATTAACAAAAATTTGCTTGATGGAATGTGAGTCATTTCATTGCAAAATTCACTTTATTTATCAAATTATTCTCATACATATGTAATATAAATTTACACACACACACACACACACACACATATATATATACATATATATATATATATATATATATATATATATATATATATATATATATATACCCGTCTCAGAGGACAAGTAAAATTTATTCTCCGAACAGTTTTGCACCACTTTTATGTCGCCTGATGAAGATTAACATTCAAATATAATGCTACTAAACCTTATGTCTAGAATCCTTAGTTCAATTTTGATTAAAATCCATTAAATGATTTTGATTCTAGAAAATGTTTAAAATTTCAAGCTTAAGTTTAAGAGGTCTTAAGAAGAAATTGAAATTCAGGGAATCTTGCTTAATTGGTGTCTAATGATTATAAATCAAGTACAATGCAAATCTGAAATATTTGAATGTTCAAATGGGAGGTTATGTCGGTATTATGCCCCCTAAAAACCCTTTTAAAGGATCAAAAGAAACTGAAATTTGGGGAATATTTATTAAATGATGTCTAATGCCTATTATTGAAATTTCACAAAAATCGGAGGTATCTGAATTCTCAAAAATGGCTTCCATCCCCCATTTTAACCACTTTGCATAAAACTAAATTAAACTAAATATAGCCTACATTATCCGCCCTTACGCCTAGCAGCTGTGTTCCAAAATTGATACATACAATATATAAACATATACACATACCTAACTTTATATAAATAGAAATATAAAAGTTTTTCATTTTATTGTTTATTTTAAAGGATTACAGATGTTGGAATCCGTAATTTATCAGAAGGCGCATGTACTGCCAAACTTCGAGAACTAAATTTGGCAAATTGTATACGACTAGGTGATGTATCGATTGTTAGCATCTATAAAAAGTAAGTTGCATATTTATTATATCTTATTTTTTATCAAATTTCAATTTTTAAGATCGGTTTTAACGTTTTAAGTTGGCAGCAGATTTTTAAAGTTATGGTTTAGTCTTGTTATGGTTTATTAGATCACCCATGACCCGTTGGGTCAGTATTTTCTATTTATATTAGTATTAAATAATTGTGAAAACCTTTTGGGTTTCCCAATTTTATCTATCACGAGACGGGGCTAGAAAAGGTGCCCTAGACATAGCCTGTCTCACACGACCCTGGCCAGCTTACCCCAAAATAGACCGACCAGAGAGACGAATTGCCTTGGTAGCCAAAGAACTTGGCCGGGACAACATTGACATAGCTGCACTGAGCGAGACACCCCTTGAAGAGAAAGGTCAGCTGATCGCGACAGACGGCGGGTATACGTTCTACTGAAGTGGCTGCAAGGAAGATGACAGACGGGAATCTGGTGTCAGCTTTGCTATAAAGAATACCCCTGTGCGGAAACGAGAAAGCATCCTCGAAGAAACAGAGTAAGCACTACCATCATCAGCACCTACGCACCAACAATGACCAATTCAGACGACGTGAAGGATCAGTTCTATGAGGAACTGGACTCATTGATCGCAACAACAACCCAATCCGACAAATTGTTCATCCTGGGAGACTTCAACACCAGAATCGGCACCGACTCCCAAGCCTGCCCAAGAGTACTAGGCAAACAAGGAATCGGTAAATACAACAACAACGAGAATCTTCTTCTACAAACATGTGCTCTTCCCGATCTCTCTATCATGAACACTCTTTTTTGTGTACTAATCCGTAACAAGACATCATGGATGCACCCACGATCCAAGCACTGGCACCTCATCAACTATGTCATCGTCAGAGCAAAAGACAGGAAGGATGTTAAATCAGTCAAAGCTATGTGTGGAGCAGAATACTGGACTGACCACCGGCTTATTGTCGCAAAGGTGAGTCTCTTCTTCCGACCGAGGTGTCGATCGCAGGAATGGAAAGTCCCGAAGAAACTTAACGTCAGCAAACTTGAAGACAAGGAAGTTGGGCGAAATTTTCAGTCTCGCATATCGCTAAACACGGCCACCTCACACTCCAGTATTGAAGAGCAATGGGCGAAATTTCGCGATTCTACTTATCGTATCTCATTGAAGACTATCGGACCAAATCACTAGAATACAACAGGACTGGTTCGACTAAAATGATAAGGAAGTCGAAATTCTACTGGAAGAGAAACACAGCCTGGTACGGGCTCATCAAAACGATCCGACAAACATGGCAAAGAAAACTGCGTTCAGCAACATCTGTTCCTTGATTCAAGTCAAACTCCCCCAGATGCAGAACAAGTGGCTGAGCGCCAAAGCAGACAAGATTCAAAGCTACGCAGATAGACACAACACAAAGAGGTTCTATGACGCGCTGAAAGCAGTCTACGGACCTCAGGACCATGACGCATCCCCCATATACAGTTCGGACGACATCACACTTTTAACCGACAAAAAATTTATATTGTCGAAATGGACAGAACACTTCCAAAGCGTTCTAAACAGACCAGCCTCGATCAACGAGGAAGCCATTGCCCACCTACCCGATGTACCGATAAACAATGATTTTGATGTCCTCCCATCAGCTGGAGAAGTTTGGAGCGCAATCAAACAAATGTCGAACGGCAAAGCTCCAGGGTCAGATGCCATACCGTCTCAAGTCTACAAGGCAGGCAGTCCAGCAATGACCAACCAACTCATAACATTGTATCAGTCAATGTGGAAAGAAGACACATTGCCCCAGTAGTTCCGTGATGCAACGATCGTACACATATTCAAGTGAAAAAGAAATAGTGACAACCATAGAGGCATCTCTCTCCTATCAATGGCAAGCAAGATCTTTGCCCGAGTCCTGCTGAAGTGACTGCTGACACACTTCGAATGTGAACTCCTCCAAGAAAGTCAATGTAGCTGCCGCCCAGGACGAGGCATGACGGACATGATCTTTGCTGCATGTCAACTCCAAGAGAAATGTGGCGAACAAAACGTGAGCTCTACATAATGTTTGTGGATCTCACTAAGGCATTCGACTCAGTCAGTCGAGAAGGTCTCTGGTAGATCATTGAAAAATTCGGCTTCCTCTCCAAGTTCATCAGAATCATTCGCCAGTTCCATGAAGGAATGACGGCCAGGATTCTCGATGACGGTGACGCATCTGAGACCTTCTACGTGACAAACGGAGTCAAACAGGGTTGTGTCCTAGCTCCCATGCTATTCAGCATGATGTTCTCAGCCATGCTAAACGACGCGTTCAGAGAGGACAAAAACGGCGTTGATATTCGATACAGAACAGACGGAAACTTGTTCAACGCCAGGCGACTGCTTGCAGCGACCAAGGTAAAGGAAACAACTATTCAGGAACTTCTCTTCGCGGACGACTGTGCTGTCACCATGCACGAGGAAAGGGGAGATGCAACGCCAAATGGACCGTCTCGCGGCAGCCTGCAACAACTTTGGTCTGACAATCAGTACAAAGAAGACCGAGGTATTGTTTCAACCAGCCCCAGGAGAAGAGCACTCCCATCCACTAATTTCAGTGGATGGAGAAACTCTCAAATCAGTGGATAGTTTCACCTACCTTGGCAGTACAATCTCCAGGAGCGCGAACATTGACGAAGAGCTAAACAACAGAATCTCATTGGCCAGCAGCACTTTTGGCCGACTGCGAGATCGAGTGTGGAATCGAAGAGGCATGAACTTCCGAACCAAGCTGAAGGTTTACAGAACGGCTGTCGTCCCCATCCTGACCTACGGCTGTGAGACGTGGGCGCATTACCGCAGATATGAGCGACGGATTGACTGATTCCACACAAAATATCTTCGGAAAATTCTCCATATCTGATGGCAGGACAAGATCCCTGATACTGAGGTTCAGCACAAAAACCCTCCTGCACTGGTCAGGCCACGTTTCCCGCTTGAGTGAGGAGAGAATCTTGAAACAAGTCATGTTCGGTGAGCTCAGCCGCGGCAAACGAAATGTTGGCCGACATAAAAAGAGGTACAAGAATAGCCTAAAGGAAACGCTAACTAGCTTCGAAATAGACCACCGAACGTAGGAAGAGATTGCCTCAAGTCGAACTGGTTGGAGGTCAGTGATCAAAAGAGACGCTGCGCTCGCCGAAGCCTCTTGAGCAACAAGGGCCTGTGAGAAGAGAATGAAGCGCAAAGCCAAACAGGCACCATGACGTACTCGATCTTCTGTCGTCGTCGTCAAAACCATTTGGTCATCTTCGCGCTTGTGATGAGACGAACAACAAAAAATAATTGTGAAAACCTTTTGGATTTCCCAATTTTATCTATCACCTCATTTTTCTTACCTTTTATAAGATTAAGTTGGAAATGTTTCTATGTCATCTTTCTGGTTCTTGGTTCCCTTTTTATAAAATAAATTTGGGTCATTTGGGAATCGTACATTATGTCTTTTAATGTTAGACTTTAACTTAAGTTAATCGACGATTCCAAGTGAAAATAACAAAGGAAATATTACAAAATAGAATCGTCTCAGTACAAAATAATGGAAAAATGACATGACGATATTTCTAACACAATCTTATAAAAGTCAAACGATCTTTGGAAAAATGTGGAGATAGTTATGAAACTCTTGTAATGACATAATATACCCTCTTTCTCTCTCTCTCTCCTTCTCTCTCTTCCCTCTTCCTCTCTCTCTTTCTCCTTTTTCTCCTCTTTTCTCTCTCTCTCCTTTAATTATTTATGTCATTCGTCTGCCCCCCCCCACTACTTCTCTTATCATTCGATCTTACTTCATTCTTCCTTCCTCTCACTATCTAAAACATTGATGTAGAGATGAAAAGTGTGTAGTGACAATATAAAAACATCATCAGTTTTAGACAGTCCCGAAACAGTTTTTCATGGTAAACAACTGATGATCCCTTAAATAATGTTAGAAGCAAACTAATATAATAACTGTAAACGTTAAATTGACTTACATGAGTGATTTTCCACTGAACGACTTGGGACTTAAGGTTTTTTTTGTTGTTTTTTAAAAAATATTTTTTATATAGTTTTAATGCTTGAGAAACTTCCAAGACTATATATATATATATATATATATATATATATATATATATATATATATATATATATATATATATATATATAATAGAAAGTTAGATTCCAGTAACTTTGTCTTTATTCATTTTTAAAAAGATACAGTTCTTGACGGACCGTTTCGTCATCACTTAGACAACCAAAATATAGTGTTATATATCTTGGATTTTCTCTAAGTTTGACTCATCAGAAGGAAAGGCAAAAATCGTGTCTACAAACATCATAAAATAAAAAACAAAAATAATAAAACCACATTATTAAAGTAGTTTTATATATGTAAGTTCAATTAGGAACATAAGTGTCTGTTTATTTTCATGAACTCCATATTTGACACTAACAGAGTTAGCAAAAATATGCCTACTTTTCCTAAAGATTGCAATTCTAAATTACATCGTGAAAGAACCTCATACAATTTAGAGGAGAAAAGACATGGTTACTGGAATCTAATTTTCTATTATTTATTTATGCATGCTCTAGAGTTGAATTTTTTTTACATCTATTGAGCTTAAATCTGGAAAATCTGACTATTAATAATAAATATATATATATATATATATATATATATATATGTGTATTATATTAGTTTCTGTAGATGTATATGCGTTGAAACTCCAGTGTTTATAAAAAGTGCTCAATAACAAGTAGAGCTGTTCTTTAGTATGAATTGTTATTTATACAAACATTATTGGTTACATATGTGCATACATGTTTCGGTGTACTCTTCACAGAGAGTCAACCTCTTCAGACCAAAGAAGACAAGGAAGTGAGATGAATTTGGAAAACTTTCCTATTCTCTCTCTCTCTCTCTCTCTCTCTCTCTATATATATATATATATATATATATATATATATATATATATATATATATAGTCACTGTTCAGATAGACGACACGTCATCTATGTTCTCTGTTTGAATGGATAATGTCATCTTTCTGTTACTTCACCATTTATGATGTCACAAAGGATCTCTTCCCTATGTCTTCTACTCCCTCTCTTTTTTACTGGATGATGTTACAAAAAGATGATGACATCTTTAATGTATGATATCACAAAACGATGCCGTCATCCATGTACCATGCCATAAAGGGTCTTCCTGATGTCGTCCATTTGTGATGTCACCCAGTGTACACATAGATAAACAAACAAGAATCACAAGAATTTTAGTAACATCGAGATATACGATTATAAGTTAAAAGGGGCAATGGCCAGACATTGTTCTAGAACAAGCATGAGACTCATCTTCGTTGAATTAACAGTACCTTATGAGAGATGGGCAGAAAAACAACACCCATACAAGATAGAGAAATATGAGGGCATAAAAAGAGAGTTATAGTGTAATCCTTCGAGCTGTTGAAATTGGAGCAAGGGGTTTCATTGCAGGCTCTCTGTATCAGCTCCTATTATTTATTTATTTATTTTATTTTTTTCAGATTTCAGAACTTAAACTACCTAACCGTGAGTTTCTGTGAAAATATCAATGAGTCTGTCCTTGAACTTTTGGGCCAAGCACCAAATCTGATCTCTTTAGATATTTCTGGGTGCAACTGTGGAGACCAGGTGAGTTGAGACTTACTCACTTATACGTTTATACAAAGAATATCATATTTGTTGGCAAATCTTTTTGAGATGATGTTCTATTATCAGTCTCGAAGGGTTGAAGACGTTCTCTTGATGTTTTTCTTTGAGAGGCTGGTATACTTGGAAATGAAGAAGAAAACAATGATAATTTTAACTTTAAATAGCTTTTATTTAACTTAACTAGATGGATATCCATTTCCTTAACTATGAGTTGGTTCTGGGCTATCTTCAGAGAGAGAGAAATCAAGGCTCTTAACGTCCCCTTTAAATTAATAGATAAATAAACTACAAGCTAATTTGTGGTTCTAACAGAGAGAAATAATTACCTGTATAAAGAAAGTGATCACACCTTGCGTGTGTCTGTTTGGTGCCATTATCAGGACATGGGTATAGCCTTTTGGTAACATGCATGCAAATTCTCTAGTCATCATACTCCACTATAGCCAATCAGTTGTGTCTGAGACTTTATGAAAACATACACTTTCGAACTCCTGACAGCACGTCTTTCAGATGTCCACTGTATGTTAGAGATTGTGTTGGTTTATAGTGGTTTATGCTATTTGTTGACCATTTAGTGTTATACATGTTTTGTTGTGCTGTCCATCAATCTGTTCATTGTGTTGTCGGTCACTCTTTCTTTCACCAGACAGGGTGACCAGCAAGATACCATTGATACTCGAGACCAATTTTCATTCATCAAAATTGAATTCGTTGATATCTTTTGCTTCCTTGACCTGCTTGCAATTTTTCCTTAAACATTTATACTTGCAAGCCCATTTTAGCGGTTTTTATACAAAACACTAAGAATTGAAACTTATTTTGGCATAACCAAAACACGAACTTCACAACACAAAATAGACGAACTTATTTAATATATAAAATTATCTTATCGGATTTTCGGAGTTGTCATTAATAGTTTTGTTCCTATAAACTAGATAGTCAAATTTGGGTTTTTTTCCTAATATGATCTGATAATTTTGGCAGAGAAAGCATTTTGCACTGGACTCATTCCACATAAAATGATCTTGACTTCAAAAGGGTTAAACAAAATATTTCAATAATATTTACGCACATAAAAAAATAATTAATAACCTGTAAATAAAACGTTATTGACAATTCAGCAGAAAACTTGAGGAATAAAGTCCCAATCTTTATAAGTCTAAGTTTATTATATGGAAAATGACGTTTTTGTCGCCTGCTTTATGTTCATACAGCATTATTATCAACCATTAAACCTTATAAAACAAGGTACTGATATCGATCCTGACCCAGTTTTCGTGAGGTTCGACTCGGAAGCGTTCGGCTGTCTTACGCAAACGCCCGAGAGTTGACAAGCCGATTTGTACCAGATGACAATTTTGATACGGTGCTGCGTCCTATGATAATAATGTTTTGCTTGTTTTGTTTTTTGCTGTTGTTAGGGTTAGAGTTTAGGGTTAGGGTTAAAAATATGTATTTGATAACAGTAATTTCGCTGTTTTGCTTGTTTTATTTGTTTTGTTGTTTAAAAAATTTCTTGCAACTATAACTAAAAATTATAGGACGCAGCAACGTATCAAAATAAAAAAAAATATTTATTTGATAACAGTAACTTCGCTATGTTTTGCTTGTTTTTTTTTGTTGTTTCTTTTAGAAAATTTCTTGAAAATATAACTTACAATCATAGGACGCAGCACCATATCAAAATTGTCGTCTGGTACCATTCGGCTCGTCAACACTCTGGCGTTTGCGTAGGACAGCCGAACGCTTCCAAGTCGAACCTCACGAAAACTGGGTCAGGATCGATATTAGTACCTAAAACAAATATCATATAGCATTATGAAACATGAATTTAGTTGAACAAACTCCAACAATCCGATAAAATAATTTTATATATTAGATTGTTTTAATAACACAAACACATTTCAACCTTTATTTCTACCAAAACATTGGCTCTTTCAGTCACCCTATTATAGGTTGAGCTCTCTGGTAAATGAAATAACGGTTTCCACTTAGCGTAAAGCAATAATCATCTGTAAAGAATAGATTTATCTTGGTTACTATAAAATATATCTAAACAAAGAAAGTACATATATAGCGTTATAATTTCTTCTACTTTTTGTGGTGGGTTTATTAGCTTAAAAGATATGGTGTTTGGTTGCTTATCGCATTTGGATGTAACCGGTTGTCCAGTTCTAAATCTCAGCATGCATACACTGGCTACGACCAGCCACGCTGATGAGCTTTAGACAACGAAACAGCTGTCTGTAGATGACTATATATATATATATATATATATATATATATATATATATATATATATATAAGTCAGTTCATATTATATTCCAATAACCATGGTTTTATTTTATTATTTTTATTTTTTCACATTTCCAAAAAACACAATATTTCTGTGAGATATATTTTTTACGGTCCGTTTCATTTGTCTTGTGCCAAACAACATTTTTATGTCAATATCGTCTCTGCAACACTACAAAATCATAAGAAAAAATTCACAAAGAGTAAAAAGTTCTTGAATTAAAGTGTCTTGAAAAAACCTACACTATACAGTAGTTCATTTTTGCTCTGTTATCAATAATTGACAATCATTGAGCTGAATCTTTTAAGGAGACTACAAAGTAAAAGGAACTGATAGTATATGCTAATACATATATTGTCATTAATAGTTATATATATATATATATATGAAATTAAAAATGGAAAAGCGGAAGACCTTTTCGCTCAACGTTTCGCCCAAATTTCACGTGGGCTTTGTCAAGAGCGGACGAAGAATACAAAAATGACAAAAGACGAGTTTTTTTTTTTCTTTTTTTTTTTTAATATTTAGAGTTGTCCTCTTTGAAAGAGAATGGTTTTTATGTAGGTCATGTGCAATGGTTTTAGCCAAATTACGTAAATTTGTGGATGTATGTTTTAGGAGAAGTGCTGAAGAACGTAGGTACTCATCAATGTGTATAGAGAAGATGTGATGAGAGTGCTGAAAAGATTTTGTAGTGCTTTTGGGGATGACCTTCTCGTTAATGCAATTTTGCAAAAAAGAACTCCTGTTGTTATGGGAGTGGGCTGCGAATAGGATGTTGGTATATCTGCGCAGTTTCTTCTGATAAGTATAGTCTTCCATTCCGACAATATGAGTATATGAAAGGATAGAAATAATCCGACGGTATGAAATTAAAAATGGAAAAGCGGAAGACCTTTTCGCTCAACGTTTCGCCCAAATTTCACGTGGGCTTTGTCAAGAGCGGACGAAGAATACAAAAATGACAAAAGACGTCCGCTCTTGACAAAGCCCACGTGAAATTTGGGCGAAACGTTGAGCGAAAAGGTCTTCCGCTTTTCCATTTTTAATTTCATACCGTCGGATTATTTTTATCCTTTCATATACTCATATATATATATATACATATATATATATATATATAATCTTTTAATTTATTTTTCAGGGTCTTTCCTCTATTGGTAATGCTAGTCGCTTGAAGGATCTCACAGTCTCTGAATGTCGTGGCGTCACAGACCTTGGATTACAAAAATTTGCTAAACAATGTGAAGGGATCGAACGACTGGACCTGTCTCATTGCACGGTACGTGCAACCGATAGATAATTCAATTGTCATTTGTTCTATAATCAGATTACATTAAGATATAAATGGACGAAAAGAAATTTCATGAAAGGTTAAACAATGTATAAAAAATAGCCAGTTCATCTTGTGGATCGTGGCACAATGTTCTTAAGAATAGCATGCATTTCAATGATTTAATGCTCAAAGCATTCTTTCATATCTTGATAGAGTTAAAAGTCGACTTCATAATATAATGTGGGATGATCTATTCTGTTCTCTACTGCCTCTTTTTCACAGAAGAGATGTTGCTAGTCTTTCTCTACTCTATTGTTATTTCCATAGAAGGTGATCAACTAAGTTTCAAAATCTGGTTTCCTTCCATGTAAAACTTTCACAGCAAGAACTCATCTTTCTAACACCACTGGAAATAACTTCCCTTTCTTCTACGGAATTTCTATAAACAGAGCTTCTTTCCATCTTCCTTACAACATGGTCATCTTCAAATCGAATGTCAATGACCACTTGTCATAAACCGTCCTTATAAGTCATCAAATTTTACTCATTATTTTCAATTTTCTCATAATATTTATCATTGTTAAAACTGACAATCTGTCCATATTATTAACCCTTACACTTGAGTGGCTGTTCAAGTGAGGACTCATTAGTTTAAAAAAAGAGTTGATATGCCATAAATCATGAAAATCAAAATTAGATAACAATTAGGTAGAATTTTAGCTGAAGGCAGAACAATCTCCTTCCTGTTTTCAGAACGGAGACAAAGAGAAAAATAGATTGAGTTCTTATTGGTGGATTTAGGCATATATGCAAAATACATGAGAAATTTGATAATTTTTTATATTCTTTTATCTTGGAACCATTTGAAGTATTTAATATAGGTAAAGTGTAATGGATAGCTGTTTCTGTGTACCATTGATGGCTTTGAGAGCTAGAGACCATGTTCGACTGGAAAGCATTGGAATATTGGTGACCTGCATCATGATTATTTGTGTTCGATTGAAAGAATGTTGTTTCATTTGAGGAAAAAAATTTTTTTCCTCAAATGAAACAACACTCTTTCAAATCGAAAGACTTTTCTTCAAATGGATTTACATATCTGATGCAAGCGGACCACCACTTGAAACGCGTTATAGCCAGTTCATCTTGTGGATCGTGGCACAATGTTCTTAAGAATAGCATGATGAAAATGATAAAATAACAAAATAATAAATAAATGTTGAAAAAAACATTTCACAAATGTTGGTAGCCTTACTCCTTTACATATATACTTTTCTCTCGTTAGAACTGCACTAATACTGCACTACCCTCTTTTATATATATATATATATATATATATATATATATATATATATATATATATATATATATATATATATGTATATGTATATATATATATATATATATATATATATATATATATATATATATATATGTATATGTATATATATATATATAAATATATATATGTATATATATATAAAGAGAGAGAGAGAGAGAGTAAGACTATACTTTAAAGATATAAATAATATCTTTAACTAGTAAACTATCAAGATAAAAAAAAAGCTCAATATAGTGTATAGAACAATAATATTAATTGAATGACATAATAAAATGAGAAATTAATCAGATGTTATTAAAGTTCAATGGTTCTCTGAGGTAATGGTCCTCTGAGGAGAAGATTTTCTTTGAAAACTCATGAGTTAAGGATGCAGTATCACTCCTTGTTTTTGAACTTTAATAAAATCTGATTAATTTCTCATTTTATTATGTCATTCATTCCATTAATATATATATATATATATATATATATATATATATATATATATATATATATATATATATATATATATATATATATATATATTATTTAATCTACTTTGATTCTGGTAAGAATATGTTGTAATTTCCTTTTTATTTCTATTCTATTTTTTTAACCATATTTTAATTGTTTTTTTTTTTTGTAAAATGCAAAGTAGAGGGGTCATTTATTTATTACTTTGCCATGTATTATTTCAAGGTTTATTTAAGTGATCGTCTTGTCCTTTCTGAACATCGTAAAGTTTGGGAGGGTTCACCATTGGTGGTTGCACTAATTGGGCATTTTAAATTGTTTGATGGTAACGCCATTAGTTCGTTATCCATTTTGCTGTTAAAATCTTGGAGAGATTCGAAATTCTGATGAGAAGTTTCGGTGGAGTAGGTCTTTCCATTCAGTTTTTCTATTTAAAAATGCAAACAAAAGAAATAAAATATTGGTTATTATTTTACAAATAGTTTTGTGAAGATGTTTTAAATTTCTTGTTTTTCAGCAAATCACAGACGCAGCCATCAAGAATTTGGCATTCTGTTGCCGTCTGCTTAGTTGCGTGAAGTTGTCTGGTTGTAAACATGTAAGTTTTTCATTTCTCCAAAATGCTTATCAGATGATAAAAACTTTAAACATATGGAGTTCCAACCTACATTTGGCGACCCGGTGAATTGTGGGATATTTCTTCCCCGTGTGTATATATATATATATATATATATATATATATAAATCTACATATATTTAAAATGTATTTCTCTGCTAAATTTATGAATTTTTTCACATTCGAAAAAAAATAGATCATTGAATATATAAAAGTATGTAGTTATTTTTATCATTATAATACTTTCTCTGTGATAAAATCTTTTTCTTCATAAAAACAAATAGACACATTATATATATATATATATATATATATATATATATATATGTTTTTGAATGTGAGATGATATATATAATTATTTCCACAATCATGTATGTGGTGAGGTAGCTCAGTGGCAGAGTACTCACATAACATGCAAGTGACTCTGGTTTCAAATCCTGAGTTCGGATGTGTTCTACTGATGAGCCCAAAGGAGATTATATTTGAGTTTAGGACTTCCGGTTTGTTTTTTTCATGGGTTGTGCGCTGCGGCGTTGTTTAATTGTGGAAATAATTATATATATATATATATATATATATATATATATATATATATATATATATATATATAACTTAGAGAAAGAGGCAAAATGCCTTTAAAAAAACATGCATTAGATGCAGTATTTTTTCATCTTGACTTTTTTCTAATAATTTCACTCAATATAACGAGGCTCATCAGAACTTTAAACAAATAAAAGGTAGTCTTGGTCTCGTTGAAGTGACGTCCGATGTTATGTGGACTAATAATGTAATATCTATTTTAAACATGAACTTAAATTGCGCATGGTCGCAAGTTGGTATAAATTTGGGCAAGTTCATTTTTTTAACAAGACCTAGAAGGACCCTTACGGAAAAAAAAAAAAAAATATATATATATATATATATATATATATATATATATATATATATATATATATATATATAGATATATAGATATGTATATACTATACTCATAGCACCATATTACTTTCTTTGTTTTACTCCCTCATCCCGTTTCGCCCCCTAATATAGTCGGAAGAAGCTAAAATGTTGGGAAACTCTCTGAGTTAGTGTCTTTTACATATGGTTTAAATTTCATTAAAATCGGATATACATATTTCAAGTTTTAATGGGGATTCTGCCCCCATGGGTCACTTAGAGGGGGAGGTATATAGATATTCGGCACATAGAGGGTAAGGTAGAGATCAGGATCACTTCCATTGTCCTCCCCGGGGAATTTTATACATATGATATAAATTTAGCCAAAATAAGATATATTTGAAGTTTTAAAGGAGGTTCAGCCCCCATAGTTCCCTTAGGTTAAAGAACACTTAGAGATTCGAGATCACTTCCATTGTATTCCGCAGAAAATGTTATACATATGATTTAAATTTCATGAAAATAGGATATATTTGAAGTTTTAAGGAAGTTATGCCCTCATAGCCCCCTTTGGATGCACTTAGAGCTTCAGAAACACTTCCATTGTCTTCCCCGAGAAATTTTACATAAGAATACACTTTTAGATTTGATGCATATTCTCTAACATTTCTTTCTATAAGGAACACACAAACATCACACAAATACACACACATACATACAGACATTGAATTTTATATATATATATATATATATATATAATTCAATGTCTGTATGTATGTGTGTGTGTTTATATATATAATTCAATGTCTGTATTTATATGTGTGTGTTTAGATATATAAATCAATGTCTATATGTATGTGTGTGTATATATATATAATTCAATGTCTGTATGTATGTGTATATAATTCAATGTCTGTATGTATGTGTGTGTGTTTATATATATAAATCAATGTCTATATGTATGTGTGTCTGTATATATATATAATTCAATGTCTGTATGTATGTGTGTGTTTATATATATAATTCAATGTCTATATGTATGTGTGTCTGTATATATATATAATTCAATGTCTGTATGTGTGTGTTTATATATATAATTCAATGTCTGTATGTATGTGTGTGTGTTTATATATATAAATCAATGTCTATATGTATGTGTGTCTGTATATATATATAATTCAATGTCTGTATGTATGTGTGTGTTTATATATATAATTCAATGTCTGTATGTATGTGTGTGTGTTTTTATATATAATTCAATGTCTGTATGTATGTGTGTGTGTTTATATATATAATTCAATGTCTGTATGTATGTGTGTGTGTTTATATATATAATTCAATGTCTGTATGTATATGTGTGTGTATATATATATAATTCAACGTCTGTATGTGTGTGTGTTTATAAATATCAACTGCGGGTCTTTTTCGTTGTGATCTTTTTCTCTTTGTTTCATTTGCGTTATCAAAGGATCGTTAATATATGTGTCATTTATGTTTAACTAACTGGCTTTGCCAGCTCGCTATCGCTTCGCAAAGTTTGCTACTAGAAATACTGGAAAGCAAAATATGAAATATTAAACATTTCATTCATAAGATTGTTATAACCACGCATTTGTTCATATAAACACATATTAACATTTTGATAATTTCGATCTTTTAAATAAAACTGAAATGAACAGAAAGCGTTAATCAGTTCGCTGTCTATACATGTGTGTGTTGTGTTGTGTTGTGTGTGTGTGTGTGTGTGTGTGTGTGTGTGTGTGTGTGTGTGTGTGTGTGTGTGTGTTTATTTTGATTTATAAAAATAATTTTAAAAAATGTGGCGTCGGTCGCTAACAGGAGCAGGCAAACACTCTTCTCTTTTCTTTATATGGCATCGCTAACGAGATAGAGAGAGAGAGAGAGAGAGAGAGAGAGAGAGAGAGAGAGAGAGAGAGAGAGAGAGAGATAGGGAGAGAGAGAGAGGGGGGGTGTAGAGAAGTTAGTCAGTCATCTTTTCCCCCTTTCAGAACTCTTATGTCTTGCATATCTTTCTAGTTAGTTTACTTCAAATTACTTCCCCTGAAAATCAACAAATATTTTAAGAAAGGTTTAATAATTTATCCTTTGTGTATTAAATTACTTAAATTAATTACTGTTAATATCGACAAAAATATTGCATATATATGGCAAAAAACAAAACGATAAAATTACGAATGAATAACATCAGACATCAATTAATTATGAACTATTCAAAAAATAGTTATGCAAATTAGGCATGGAAAGAATTCTTTGGGCCTTTCGCCTCTACGATATATATATATACAGTATTTTAAAATATTATGTTGTATTATTAATTTAAATAGCCCTAGCCCGTTTTAAAGGTAATATAGGAGAGATAAATGAAAAAAAAATTAGAAGAAAAAAGAAGAAAGAAGAAAAAAAACGATCGAAACGTAAAAAATATTTATAGAGTTCTGTTCATTAATTCAGACGTATGCAATGACGGCTCTATTAGATCAACATCAAATATATATAATCTATATATTAATACGATAGCGTGTGTTTGTGTGTCACGCTTACATCAAAAGCTCTGCGCATGCGCGCCACACCTAGATTTGGAAAATCATTCAAGTCACCTAATTTTCTTAATGTTTTCAAGTATTTCCCTATGGCGCAACGGTTAGCGACATAGGATTTTGACGTCGGTTTTTGACGTCGACCCGACTGGTTTATTGTTCGATCCCAACCAACCTCTAAGATTTTTTTATCTACATTGAAGGAGGGAGGTAGGGAGAGGACGATCGGGAAGACACATTAATACGATAGCGTGTGTGTTATTTTGTGTGTCACGCTTACATCAAACGCAACGACCTTCCAAATCTTTGTATGCTACTCATGAATGACCATTAATAAAGCTCAAGGACAGACTTTCGATAAGGTTGGGATCTACCTACCACAACCTTGCTTTGCTCATGGACAACTTTATGTAGCCTTCTCAAGAGCAAGGTCTATGAACAGTGTAAGAGTGAGAATTTGTCCTCAGAATAATTCTACTCATGGCCAGAGAAGAGGAACTACTTTCACTAGAAATATTGTTATAAAGAAGTTTTGTAAATTGTTTTATGTATTGTTCATTTTTTAAAATAAATATACAAGTCAAATCTTATCACATTTTATTCAAACATGTATAGGTTAGGAACAAGATAATTAGTACTGAAAACATCATTTCGTGTAATTTACACGGGTCCCGCTAGTTAAGCAATTATTCTATTAAGTTATTTCTTTTATTGTTTTGTACCATATAAGTATTTTTCCGAAAGTGCAGCCTCCCCACTTTCTGTAGTCTACAGCCACCATCTTGAAGTTATCAGTCATTTATATGGTTCAACTTTGTTATACTTTAAAAACAGGTAATTTCTACAATTGTTTTATTATGTTTTATTTTTTAGTTAACTGATCTGAGCCTACAATATCTGTCTGGCGTGTGTCATTACATTGTGTCTTTGGATATCAGCGGATGCATTCTGATCACGTAAGTATTATAATCTGAAGTTGCAAGTATAACTTACATTTAAATCTATTAGTAATAGATATTATTGAACTATTGTAAAATATTGAAAAGCCTTGTGCCAGACTAAGCTCTTCCTAATGTCGAATGGCAAAATCAAAATTTGATCTCCGCTGAGTTCAGAAATAAACAGCTGAATTTAGGATGAGGAACACGTCAGGAGAGAATATATCATTTGAAAGGATTTTAAATGATAGTTTCATTTTATTGTAAAAGTATAAGAAAAATTTATCTAAATTAATAAATGCGAAAGTTTTTTTCATATATCACTCCTATCTAATAATCAAAATGGGTTACTGTTATTTCAATCAAGAATACAATGTAAAGACTTGATATTCTGTATATATAGTGCAGATAAACGATTAAGAAAGAACCTTTTGACTGCCTAATTAGCATAACTATTTTTTAAACTGTTCATAATTAATTAACATTTGGTATTATTAATTTGGAATTTCATTTGCTTATGTTTGTTATCTATATACCATAGTTCGTCCATATTAACAGTAATTACTTAAAGTTATTTAATAAATAAATCGGAAAAATAACTAAAATACCTTAAGTTTAAACAACAAGCACTCACTCACGACCTTACCAAAGATCGTGGCTTAACACAAACGAGGCATAAGCGAGAATAGAAAGGGGAGGAGAGAGAGAGTGTGGCTGTCTCACTCGCTTTCTCTCTGATTCCTTTCTATCACCCTCTTTTTTCAATTTTTACATTTTCCCTGAAAAATAAATAAATAACTTTTTTTATTAGTTAAGGTTTTTTTTATTATATATTTTATTATAAAGTTTATTAGTTAAGTTTTTTTTTTATTATAAAGTTTAACAACAAACTTATTGTTTTATGTTTACAAAGACCTTATCACTATTCTGATTGACAAATTAAAGCAATAGTTTAGTAGCACCAATTACGAAAAAAATATTGATTCGTATTTTGGTATGATTGTAGATTAACATCCTCTGCGAAATTACCCCCCATCCACCCCAAAAGTATTCTACCTGTTTTAGGCGATCACGTGTGAACACCCTAAAAAACTTCAAGGAAAGATGAAAAGAAAAAAAAAGTATTATTTGGGAATTTAAAGTGGGGGAAATTTTTTGTATATAAATTTAATGTAAAATGATCCCCATTTTTAGGGCATTAACTAAATTCTTTTTTTCTATGGGACTTAAATTGGTTGTGTTTTTTAGGGGGGGGGTAGCTACTTTTTTAGGCGATTACATATTGTTTTATGACCTTGCCACTCGGACTTAGGTTTACTAGTAAAAACTTTTGGTAAGTTCCCTAAAAAGATAGAATGTCCCGGAAATTGGGAACATAGTATGCTTGATATATATAAATTTAACGTAAAATGATCCTCCATTTGCGAGCCATTCTAGGGTTTTATGGCAGTTAACCATTTTTTGCCATTGGATATGAATTCTGTACGTTATTGTTTTGGGGCGATTGTGTGTGGTTTTACGACTTTGCCAGTCAAACTTAGGATTTGTGTTAAAAATATATTAGTTAACTGCCCTAATAATTTAGAATGACCATAAATCTCGTAGAATCTCATTTTTAGGGGGTGTAATTTAGCTGAGTGGTTTAATCTACACATTTACCAAAGATTGTTGTTAAAATTTTGGAATTCTCTGAGTAAAGGTTTTTTTTAATTAACGGCCTCCCATCCCAATTAATTGCTGGCAGGTAGGTTTTGCTAGTTTAGAATAAAGTTTTTAAAATATTCCAATTAATAAAAACAAAATTTGCTGGTGTTTTTACACATTTTCTTTTACAAAATTTTGTTTAATAATTTTGCATTTACGTGAACTTGGAAACAAATCAATTGTTTATTGTTTACATATACAAAGAAGGCAATGTTTCGTTTTATTAAATAAAACATTGCCGGACTAAGCGATTCGTCAACTGAAGAATGCTAGCAAGGGAGGTAACTATATATAACCAGAAGATATGGATGGTAACTTTTAATGCCGCAAAAATAAAGCTACTTTCCTTCAATAACTACAAGAAACCTCTTCAACCACCGAATGTCATGGCAAATAACACCCTATTTGAGAGTTCATCATTCAAACTCCTCGGCCTAACTTTCACAGATAACATGAATTGGAATAAATACATTGAAGACATTGCCAGGGCTGCTGCAAAGAAGGTGGGCTCCCTCTACCGTGCTAGTAAACTTCTCACACCTGACATTATTCTATATCTCTACAAAGCCACCATCCACCCATGCATGGAGTATTGTTGCCACATCTGGGCTGGGGCATCATCCACTAGTCTCTCCCTCTTAGACAAGGTCCAAAAAAGAGTCGCTAACTTAATAGTTCCCTCACTATCCCATCGCCGCAGTGTTGCTTCCTTGTGCCTGTTTTACAAGTCTTTCAATGGATTGTGCTCTGATGAACTTGCTGCTCTGGTGCCCCCACGATGTAAATTCACTAGACCAACCCGACAATTTGCCAAATCCCATCCATTCACTGTGGAGGTCCTCAGATGTCAAAGAGCTTTCTACTCCAAAAGCTTTCCTCATGCTGCTGGACTCTGGAACTCCCTCTTTGCTTCCTGTTTCCCTGACTGTACCGACATGCAGAAATTTAAAACTAATGTAAACAGACATCTCGCTGCGCAGCTCCTAACTTAGGTTGACCCCCCCCCCAAAAAAAAAAAAACTTTCATCCTTTTTCTCAGTAGTCCCTTATGTCTACAGTGGCGGCCTGCCTTGTTTGGGGTGAACTATGTAAAAAAAAAAAAAATATATATATATAACAACCCTATTACTGCATCGAGTTTGGATGAATTAAATCCCTTTGAATCAGCACATGTATATTGGTAACATTTATGATTAATTTAGGAACAACCATAAATATTATGCAGATAGATACTTACTTGATCTATGCAGAGTGTTTGAAGCAAACTCGCTCTGCGAAAAGCATAACATGTGTTTCTCTCTCTCTCTCTCTATCTATCTCTCTACCTCTCTCTCTATCTATCTATCTATCTGTCTAAATGTACCTTCATTGTGGTTGGGTTCAAAGGCTACATCGACCTATTATAGCGAGTGTTTGTAAAATCGATGGAATAACTTTTAACCTTATCTTTACACACCCGCATCTAAATATTACTACACCTGCAGTAAAAGAATTTATACGACGATACCATCCCTTAAAACAGCAATTTTTACGTGGTTAGTCAAAAAACAACCAATCAACATATTCTGCCATGTTTAGGTGCATGCGATATTCCAATTCTCTTGCTCTTTTGCTGTGATCCTCTGACAATTGAATATGGCTGCTGCTATCTCCGCCATCAATGCAGCAGGACACATGCGAGGGTTCATATCAGTATCTGCAGAAAAGAAAGGTAAGGCTCCCTATTTCTAGACTACAGTGAAATGAACACAGAACAAGAAAACTAAAGACTGTTATAAGGACGAATCTCCTGAGATAAGTTCCCGCAAATAAGAGTTTTTATTTACTCCTCTCCAGGAGTTAGGCACGAGGCCAGTTTTATCTTACCAAAAGTTTTATCTTACTCCAAAAAGTAAGATGTGACCCAAGGTCGGGTCGGGAAAGTGGGGTTTGAAAAGCCAGCGCCCGAGAAGGTGGGCACTCTGGCAATTAAAAATTGCCTGAGCAGCCCCGTCGGCATTCGCCGGTAGGGGAGCCTCAGGCAGTAAGCAATAAACTTACTCCTCCCCAAAGAGGGGAGGCAAAGCCTGGGAGGGTGGACCTCCTAGAACTGCACAGGACAGACCCACAGACCGGCGTAAATCAAGCCCCGAAGGCCAAGATAATACCAGTCTATGGGGTGCAGTATCCATCGGAACAGATACTACACTTTGATCTTAGCCAAAAGGCCAAGAGGAATAAGAGTTATTTGCAATACATCATTCTTCTCTTTCTTTTCTCTCTTTTCCTTCTTCAAAATACAAGCTTTTATTACAACTTTCAACTGTTCGTTTTCTCTCGCCTGCGTCACGATATATTTCATACCACATACCTTATTTGAAAAATCCAAATAGCAATTCCACAAATTTGTTTTTTTTCTTCTGGATATTGTCTTTTCCTGCTGTTGTTTTATCATCTTGCCTATTGAATTCATATATGTGTTTTGCTTTTATTATTTTGTACTAACGTTTTTTCTAGGGAGAAAGGAATCAGATATTTACGAAAAGGATGTCATTGGCTGCGGATTCTGAACATTCTTTACTGCAAAGGAATCTCAAAGTCAGTAAAATTCTTTTTGATCTTTGATAGACTTTATGAGTTGAACTGAAATTTACATAGGATATCTACCCTTTTACTGCATACTCACTGTTCTGACCCTGCATTGCCCGAGGGTCCTTAGTTTCATTTTTGTTTCCCAAATGTTTTTTAAACTATGCCGTCTCTCTAATAATAAAACTTTGTGACAACTTCTCGTGTGTCTGTGTTTCTCACCTCTATCATTGTTATTTGCTGTTATTCTATTAATAAAGTAAAGATAAAATAAGTTATTGTTGAAAATCCTATGAAAAAATAATACAAATGAAAATAATGATTCCCGTGTAACGACAAGCCAGAACACTTAGTTAATAATAGTAAATTAATAAAAAAATAATGTGTTAAAAATAATGTAGTTAATTAATTTTGTATTTTGAAATCTGTCTTGACGATAATATTCCAGACTGAAGAGAAACAATTTTAAGAAATAAAAAATGTCCACCATAGTTTAAAATGTCATTACAGATTTTTAAAGTTTCAATTAAATCACCTCTTATTCTTCTCTCTGGTAAAGTAGTTAATCCTAATGTTTCAAACCTCTCCCTTTTTACTCTTTTAGTAATTTTGTAACTTTTCTTTGTATGCTTTTCAATCTCAATATTACATTTCACTTTCCATGTCTAGACACTGAAACTCGGGTCTATATGAATTCTGATTAGAGTTTTATATATTTTTGAAACAATGTTTGTCTCCCTTGAAATAGCATTTCTAACCATCCATCCAATCATTCGATTTGTTTTCGATACAATAGACAGAATATGATTCTTAGCTTTAAATCTATCATTAAAACTAACATGCAAAACGAATTTTTCATTACCTTTTCTGATTTTTCTGTTGTTTAATATATATGCAGCTTTAGTATTCCTGGATCCAACATGAAGTATTTTATATTTTTCTATGTTAAATCTTCCCAGTATGATAATTTATTTAGATCATTCTGTGCTATTTTTTTTTATAATAAAAGTAGTTTCAAATCTCAATTTTCTAGTATCTTCCCAGTATGGTACTATGGCCTTTTAACTTCTTTAGGGGTTACAGCTCCAAGAAGCCGTGTGAAACACAATGGACAAATTTTCACCACATTAACAAATATGGCCGGTGCATGTTGCCTTGCATAGTATATGACATCTGGATGTTCTCCCTACTTACTTTCCTCCCCACAAGGGTAAAGTTAGACAGAAGGTCGTTTTTTTATGTGGGGGATATCAAGCTCCCCAAAAAGAGGAACTCTGGATGAGACAAAAATAAAAATTGACTCAGTCAAGAATAACTCTACCTGCTCTGACCGAGGGCAGAACAGATACAATACCCTGATCCCAGGTGGATGCTGTTAGCAGTAATAGTTATAACAGTTGTAGCATAGAATTTCTCTGAAATAGTCAGCAAAAAAAATCTAAAACCTTTTTCTTTGTAATTTGTACAGGTCAGCAGCCCAGAAGATGATGAAAACTGTTGAAATTGTTCACTACAGCACTGACGATACTTCTGCTTCCTTTAACTATTGAACCTACAGAGATTTTCAAACATCCTTGCACAAAATAAACACCAACAAAAACGACCTGTTGTATCTTTGACTTACTTTCAGTTTATTTTCTAAGTTTTAAATCAGTATTCTGATTTTCAAGTCTCAGAATGTAGTGAAAGGAAAGCATACAAAGCCCATAATTAAAGAAGTAAAAAAGATTACATAACACTGAAATGAAGTGCAACATCAATAGGCAACAACGATAAACAGGCAAGAAAAAGATGGTAAAGCAAGACAAAAGTAATTATTAATATGTGTTTAGGTATTTGTACTCAGGTTTGAAGTTATCTGTTACAACCTGAGAAACTTTTGCAGTAATTCAGCTTCAGTTTCATTTCCATCTGATTTTCTTAATGCTAGCTTAAATGTATCTATGGAGCGTTCTGCTTGACCATTAGATCTTGGATTGGAAGGGTGGTTGCGACATTACTAATTAATAATTTTTGCAGAAATATCCAAATTATTTAGCCGTAAATTCAGTTCCATTATTAGAAACAATTGTATCAAGAATA
>OY744524.1:124485632-124503132 GCA_963556195.1 Sepiola atlantica | reverse complement strand
TATATATATATATATATAGTAATATATATATATATATAGTAATATATATATTACTATATATATATATAGTAATATATATATATATATATATATAGTAATATATATATATATATAGTAATATATATATATATATATATTACTATATATATATATATATTACTATATATATATATATATATATATATATATATATATATATATATATTACTATATATATATATATATATACCGTATTTCTTAATTGGGAGAGTTTCCCAGCAGAGTGCTCAATTATTAATGCAAAAGTAAAATTAACTAAATAATTTATAAGAGCATGATATTTATTAATATTAAATAAAGTGTTACAACAACATCCGGACCAAGGTTTCAGATCCGAGAAAATCGGACCTTCATCAGCGGAGTCGTATAAAAACCATCCATAATTAAAACTCTATTTCCATTATTGCATGTTTTAATTATGGATGGTTTTTATATTTATGTATATAACTGTTTTTAAATTTTTAATTTGTAAATTTTTAAAATTTTTAATTCTAATTTTTATTTTTTTCAATTTTTAATTCTAAATTAAAATTTCAAATGTGGAGTACCCCATATCCCAATTTTTCTTTCTCTTGCCTTTTATCTTTTATTTTTATTTTTACACAATTTTGTTATCATATATTTTATCTAACAGTGTATTTATTTCATCTTTATTTATTTTTATATTTATTTTTCTTCATTTTACTTTATTTTTCTTTATTTTTCTTTATTTTTCTTTATTATTTATTATTTTTCTTTATTATTTTTCTTTATTATTTTTCTTCATTTTTCATTTTTCATTTTTCATTTTTCTTTATTTTTCATTATTTTTCTTCATTATTATTCTTTTTCATCTTTCTTTATCCCCCCTTTTATTATTAGTACCTTAATTTTTTATGATTAGTACAATTACGACTTCATAAATTTATAAATGGTGTGACTACAATTTATTTAATTATAAGTTTTATTTTTAATGATTTATTATTTAATATTTAATATTTTTAGAAATAATTTATTACATTAGCATATTATTTCAATATAATTTTTAATTTTATAATTTTATAATTTATATATTTTTTAACTTAATATAATTTATTTTTATTTTTATTTTTATTTTTATTTTATTTTTATTTTTATTTTTTTATTTTTATTTTTATTTTTATTTTTATTTTTAAATAACCTCCATTTACTTTCGATAAGATATATAGCGTCTCTATTAGTTAAATTTGAATACTTTCCACAACGGCCACGTAATTCCACGCACGTGACAATTTAAACATGCTAGGTTCACATCTGTCCAACTGTTAACGTTATTCCCATTTAATTTCTTGCTTTTTCGATGTACAGCGTTGCTGTTGTTTTGATCTGTAACTTTTCCATAACTGACTACGAATATTCCACGCACGTGACAATTTTAAATCTGAAAGTGTTCCATCTTTCCAACGAACAATATTTTGAAATTCCTGGCGGTTGTTCTCACTCATTAAGCTATACGACTCCGCTGATGAAGGTCCGATTTTCTCGGATCTGAAACCTTGGTCCGGATGTTGTTGTAACACTTTATTTAATATTAATAAATATATATATATATATATATATATATATATATATATATATATATATATATATATATATATATATATTACTATATATATATATATATATATATATATATTACTATATATATATATATATATTACTATATATATATATATATATATATATTACTATATATATATATATATATTACTATATATATATATATATATATATATTACTATATATATATATATTACTATATATATATATATATATTACTATATATATATATATATTACTATATATATATATATATATTACTATATATATATATTACTATATATATATATATATATATTACTATATATATATATATATTACTATATATATATATATTACTATATATATATATTACTATATATATATATATATATATATATATTACTATATATATATATATATATTACTATATATATATATATATATATATATATATATTACTATATATATATATATATATTACTATATATATATATATATTACTATATATATATATATATATATATATATATATATTACTATATATATATATATATTACTATATATATATATATATATATATTACTATATATATATTACTATATATATATATATATATTACTATATATATATATATATTATATATATATATATATTACTATATATATATATATATATATATTACTATATATATATATTACTATATATATATATATTAATATATATATATTACTATATATATATATATATTACTATATATATATATATATTACTATATATATATATTACTATATATATATATATATTACTATATATATATATATATATATATATATATTACTATATATATATATTACTATATATATATTACTATATATATATATATATTACTATATATATATATATATATATATTACTATATATATATATATATATATATATATTACTATATATATTGAAATAAGACTTTGCACCTGGAATTGTCGCTTTCAATTTGGTTAAGAATAGAATGTAGAAAGTCTAAGAACGAAGTTGAGACATATATATATATATATATATATATATATATATATATATATATATATATATATATATATATATATATATATATATATATAATTATGCAGGTTATTTCGAACGACGATGTTTACCGCGTTCGTGCAAATTGAATTTGCGTGTGTTTTATCTAAAACGTTCGTAAAACAAATATGAAAGGTCTAAACAACATTTCTTAGCTTCTTCGCTTGGAACAAAGTGCAGTATTAAAATTTTTTTTAATTGAAAATTGGTTCAATTACTTTCAGAGCACTGAGTTTAAAGAATTTGAAACATTTATTTTTTCAGTGGGGATATACTCAGAAGGGAAAATCCATCAACCTTCGTTCTATCCTCGTAAGGTAACAAAATAATAAACAACAAAAAATGTGTATTGGGTGGGGGAGTGTTCATAACGAAGACTATTCTGTTTATAATTGACGGCGATTGTGTCACACGTGAGCACAAAATGCTGGCGGCAGCGAGGGCGCTTGTTTGTGGCGGCGGTTTGCTGAGAATCGATTTACACTTTTACCCCCCGGCACAAATATGAAAGGTCTAAACAATATTTCTTAGCTTCTTCGCTTGGAACAAAGTGCAGTATTAAAAATTTTTTTAATTGAAAATTGGTTCAATTACTTCTAGAGCACTGAGTTTAAAGAATTTGAAACATTTATTTTTTCAGTGGGGATATACTCAGAAGGGAAAATCCATCAACCTTCGTTCTATTTCGTAAGGTAACAAAATAATAAACAAAAAAAAATGTGTATTGGGGGGGGGGGATATATGCTAAGTGTTCATAACGAGGACTATTCTCTGTTTATAAATGACGGCGATTGTGTCACGTGAGCCAAAATGCTGGCAGCGGGGGGGGGGGGGGGGTGCCGGGGGGTGCCGGGGGGTGCCGGGGTGTGCCGGGGGGTAAAAGTGCCACCCGAAATTTCTAGAAAAATATGACTGCGAATGTATACATAACCTGTTAGATTATTAAACGGACATAACTTTTCTTTACAACCTTATGTGTCCCGAGTATTTACTTATTGTCAAAAAATCGCATTTATCAATGTTAGCTTAAAAACTTATTATTTTATTTTATTAAATACTATTTGCATATTGTCAGCATGTTGTTCTCTATTTTCACTTTTTATCAAACTCCAAGTTACTCAACATGACATCCATTATTTGTTGAACTGTTCATATTATTTTTATACCAGTCTATTAAATTTGTACAAACTGTTGTGTGTGTTTATAATTAATAATTCTGTACATTTTTCTTCCAATGGTATTTGCAGGTATGCATCAAATAAATCTAATTTTGAGAATATTTGAAAGTATATCTACACAACGAGGTAATGGATGATTGTACAATTTTACACAATCGTTTAATCCGAATAATTGGCACAAACCCGCATTGTGTTGTTCATTGTTGTTGTTGTTTTTTTTACATAAACAATGGAACTCGCCTAAGCAGCATCTCCAAATTTGCTTAGAACTTCATTTTTTTTCTAACTGGCCCAATTCTTTTTCAATTATTTCTAGAGCTGCAATTATGGAATAGAGGTACCACAACCAAGAGTCAGAAAGGACCTGGAAGCAATGACAACTAATGATTAACTCCCCAACGTTCCCAAATTAGGGGTTTCACAACCAGCTGCATATCCGAAATGGATAAAAATAGATAAGATTTGTGTCTAAAAATCGGTTATGCATTATTTATTTTTATTCTTATGTCGCCCATTCCTAAACCATCAGGAAAAATGTTGGGAAAACTTCATTTATGTTCCCTTTTAAAGTTTTCTCTAACATTAGAAGTTGTCTTGTCTTTATGTTATTAAAAAACGTATTTATTAGTAGATTCCATAAATCAAATGACTCCATCCAACATGTTAGGTTTTGAGATCGACCCATGACGATTGACGAATGCTTTCAGTTTAATTTTTTGTTCATAAATAATAAATTAGCATAGCGTTTACCCAAAAGAAACTAACTTTTTACCGGCTATTCTACGGGTAATTTATTTTAAAATAATTAACATTGGTTTGCCGATATTTTTCCATGTTAATTAATCCATTATCATCAAGTTGGACTGAAATTTAATTTAAGTGAAATATTTTTGAAAATCAACACATCGTGCAATTTAAATTAAAAAATAATTTATTTAATTTTTTTTTTTTGCAAGCTTTCGTTGTAGAACAAAGCAACACTGTCTTATAGTTTTTTTTTCTTCTTCTTCTTCTTCCTCATTTTGATGGTATTAACTCCGAGGGGTCGAATCACAGTAAAGGCAGAAGAGCACGTCAAGTTCTAGAAGATGTTAGGATAAGTAGACTCCTGTCGATGTTATGCACAGATTGGCGCTTTTTGAATAAGGAAATTGACAACATCGGAGTTAATACTATCAAAATGAGGAAGAAGAAGAAAAAAACTATAAGACAGTCTCGCCTGACAAAGTTGTTCTATAACGAAAACTTGCAAAAAAAAATTAAATAAATGATTTTCTCATTTTAAATGAAAAAATCATTTATTTAATTTCTTTTTTGTTTTCGCGATGTGTTGATTTTCAAAAATATTTCACTTAAATACATTTTCATGCATGCCTCAAAGATGTTGTCAATTTCCTTATTGAAATTTAATATTTGTGTCTTCCATATTTACATTTGCAATTTCTTTTTATTGCAGTAGATGCATTTTTTGTTTTTGTAGAGTTAACCATATTTTTTGAATTTCGGATTCTTTCTCTTTCTAGATTTTTTTCTAGAATTGTGAATTTATGTCACCTATTCCACAATTATGACACTCCTTATTTTTAAATGGACAATTTTTATATAAATGTATTCGACTGCATCCATAGCAAGGATTAACTTTGAAAGAAATCTTATTTTTATCTTGTTCATTTCTTTCAACTGAGTGTATATGTGAAATATCTTTCCTCAATCTTTGCAATGTCATGGCATAGGTTTATTATCCTTTGACATTCTTCCACTATATTTTGTAATGCTAACAAAGAATCTTGTTCTAATTTTGATAGTAGTCGTGATCTTATTTCAGTGTCTCTCGGAGACATAAGACCATGCACAAATATGAAACATTTAAACATTTCTGGTGTAAGTTCACTGAGCTTGAATTTTTCACATTTTATATTCACTATGCAAATGTGTACATATGTGCGGTTTTCTGTACGACCGCGTAGGCAAATATATGTGGACGTGTCTTATATATGTATACTCTTCTGAATCATTTTTGGTTAGATTAAGGTATTGTGAATGTGCGTTGATAAGTGAACTCCTTTCGGCAAAAATTTTTACCAATAGAAAAATGATTTCTTGAAACGAAATATCTCTTGGATTCTTTGGTAATGCGTAATTAGCATACTTTCATATTCAATAGTTAAACATTTTTCTCATCTGAGCATGTAGAACAATATTTTAAAAGATTTCCTTGTATATTCGAAAATATGCTGCAAATGTAACCTCTCCTTCTGGCCTGTACTTAAATTCTCCAACTCAGTTGATTACAGAATCACGAGAAAAAGAATTAGAGTTACCTTGGTCACTTTCTCTGAAGAATTTTTCTAAGAGTTTTTGAAAAATATTTCTCCTGTTATTCGATGTTGCTTCTCGAGACTTTCCATATCTTGACTTTTTTGAAAAGTCTTTTTTTGAGTCTTTCCATATTTTAACTTCATTTCCTGTCTTTCTATTTCTTGACTATGCTGCTTTTCTTGTTGGTTTAAAACTGCTACCATAAAATCTTAAAGGTCTTTCATATTTTTTTTAATGTGTTGAACTTTCTTTGCATCTTGTTTGTAATTTTGTTAATACAGCAAATCCTAACTCGTTGCCAATCTGTTGCATCGTACTCCAACAGTCAATAAAAATAAATACACTGCTTTATGCTGATGATTTAATGCTTGCATGCCAAACAATGGAAGGTCAACTTGTTAAGTTGGAGACTTGGAGGAATGCTATGGAAAGTAAAAGTCTAAGAGTGAATGTTACCGAGACCAAAGTGATGATCAGTTTTTGTAGTATTGGAAAGCCCTTAGAAAGAGGAAAGTTTCCCTGCTCGGTTTGTGGAAAAAGAGGCGGGTGCAACTCAATTTTTGTGGTACTTGTAAGCATTCAGGACAGAAGAAGTGCCGTGGAATTACAGGTTGGTTGGGAGATGATAACCAGCTTATATGCAAGAAGTGTAAGACAGTGGAGACGAGTGAGAACTCAGATGTATAGAGAAAGTATATTTGGCTATTGAGATTGTTTAGAGGCCTTGCTACTTTATTAATACCATTGAAGCACAAGGAAGAGCTGCTGCTAGTGTTATTACAAGAGTTAGGCGTAGAACTTCTGCCATTACTAACCAGTAAAAGTTACTAGTGGCAACCAATGGAAGCGTTTATCAGACAGGTGTGTGCAGAGTGATGATTTATTAAAGTTCTTCTTTCGTGTGAATCAGATGATTCTGGTGTTGGCATTAGTTTCCCCGATGTTTTTCTAGTTACAAATCTTTCTGGAAAGACATCGGGTACTTACGGGAAGGACCACGAGAAGGTTGCCAACATCCCTAAGTGAAAGTGATACTGTGGTACCGACTGGATTCGAACTTGGTACACCCAGGTCTTCAGTCCGTGTCGTTATCCACTTAACCACCGTCACCTCCCATTTATGGAAGTTAAACCTAGCCAGTGGGGTTGAGGGCATGTGTTGCATGAAGAGAAATGACACGAAAATGATACGGTGGATGTGTAATGTGAGTCTTAAAGACAGGATTAGATCTAATGATATCAGAGGTATATTAAATTTGGAGAGTATAGGGAGATGTGTGCAGAACAGGATATTTCATTGGTATGATCACATTAAAATAATGGATGAGAGTTCTTTGGTTAGTAGATCTAAAATAGTTGAAGTAGCAGGGTCGGTTGACAGGGGAAAGCTAAGGAAAACATGGAGGAAGTGATAAGAATGGATTTGAGAGAAAGTGGGATAAATAAAGACCTGGCCAGAGATAGGTTAGTTTGATAGTGTGCATGTCTACATCTGTACAGTAATGGTAAAATAATTACAATCACTGTTGTTGTTGTTTTTGTTGTCGTCGTCGTCGTCGTTGTTGTTGTTGTTGTTTTTGTTGTCGTTGTTGTTGTTGTTGAGGAGGAGGAGAAGGAGGAGGAGGAGGAAGAGGAGAAGCAGCGAATCAGACTTCTGCACAGAGCCACCAAAGATTGTGCCTCAGGATTATCTGGTCAGCATGGTCCTCCTCATCGACCATAGCTATTGGTTAGACCTGCAATATTGAAGGTTTTTACCCCTGACACCCACGGCAGCAAGGCTCAACGGTTGCATACAAAGTCAGGGAAGGTTTCCCCCAGAACACACAAAGGAATGGCAGCTGCACGTGCGTAGAGGCAACGTTATTATCCTTACTCCTTGGATTTGCAGTTCCTCACCTGATACATCCTTGCTTGCTACATGCAGCGGCTGAAATGGTCAGAGGCCGACTGATCCTGATGTTGAGTTTTTTTGGATTTTCACCAGATTCCTGTTAACCGGGTAGCTCTGACACTACCATGTTGCCACCCCCCCCTTCCATTGTGAAAACGAGTTGACTTTAGAGGGGGAGGGGGCGTTCTAAGCCGGACATATATTCTCCTTGTGAAATTCGCCACTTGGATATTGTCATCACCTGAATTTGCAACTTGCAAATTCACATACCTGCCTGTGCCCACTTCGTACATGCAGTTCATTAGTGAAAGCTCAACAGATTCACCTCGCTCCTTTGTTCCAATGACTCATTGTAGAGTTGTCTTTGATACCCTACACAATCTGACACACCCTGGACTCAAAGCCACAGTGAAGCTGATCTCAGCTAGATTTTTCTGGCCGAATATGAGGTGTCACATCACTGCCTGTACACGTTCCTGCGTATCCTGTCAAAAGTCAAAGGTGCATAAGCGTATCGGTTCAGCCATGTTCATGGCCAGTCAGTCAGGGATTTATCTCCTGACCTGTATAGACACGGTGGCCTGAAGTCATTCCTCTTGACAACATTTCGGCTGAATCTGTAGCACGAGCCCTAATATCGAGCTGGATATCGCGTTATGAAGTTTCCACTACCATTACCACTTACTGTCGTGAACAGTTTGAATCTCACTTATTCCAGGAACTTTTGAGGATTTTAGGAATTAAACGTACCGTACGACTAGCTATCATCCAGCTTCTAACGGGATGATAGAACGCTTTCATCGTCAATTGAAAGCCACGTTGCATGCTTATCCTGACCAACAGCGATGGAACGAGTATGTACCTATAGTCCTTCTTCACTGTTGCGCAGCTATAAGGAAGATCTCAGATACTCTCCAATCAAACTTGTTTATGGAGTAACTCTATCTTTGCCGGTCAGATGCTTACCCCAATAGATTTAAAGGCAACAGATCCAGCTCTGTACAAAAACAGACTGCGAGCTTATTTTAGTTAGCTCCCACCCATGAACCCTAGGCAACGGACCATTAAATCTGCGATCCCGAAAGACATTTTGTCATGAACTCACTCTACCTTACAGTGGTCCTTATCACGTGCTTTCATGCACTGACAAATTATTCTCATTAGACATTGGTTGCAAAAAAGAAACTGTATCCATATGTGAAACAGTGGTTTCAGCGACGGAGTCTGCACCCCGGGGTGCACTGGAATGCATCGGGGAGATCAGGCCCCACGTAGAGACAAGTGGAAGTCTGGGAGCTAGTACATATTTTTGACTGTCCAAACCTTGGCCGAGAGGCGGCGCCAGCCTGGCGGGATAGAGCGTGTAGGCTGTCAGTGGCAGTTAACCAGATACAATGGATGAGTTTGACCAGCTGAACAATTTGGTCATGGGGCTTTTGAGATACGATGGATGTCCGCTCGATGGGTGGTCCAATAGAGAAAGAGAGGCTAATGGCTTTCTTTAGTGTAGATAAGATCTAAAGAGAAACCAAAACGACGAATTACAATTGCCCGTACCACCCCACCTCGGGGGAGGGGTGGGGACACAGAAGAAGGGATGGGGTAAAGAAAGAGGGTAAGTCAGCATCGCGCGTACCACACGACGAGAAGAGAGAGAGAGAGAGAGAGAGAGAGAGAGTATGAGTTATACGTTTTTCGTCTTTGTTATTTGAGATGAGAAGGCGATCGAAAAACAGTCAGATCTAAGAATTGGTCGAGAACGGACGTCTCCGTCGGGCTAGGGGATCACCAGACGGGATGCTGCGCGAACAGCTTCTTGTCTGGGAGGTGTTAACAATAGTGTCCCCCCCCCCCCACCGTTTTCAATAGACAAGTCACAACTTAATTAGGGATTAACACTCGTAAAGGGAGTTTCACACACACACGGTTCTCCAAACATAGATTAAGTTACAACTTATTTAACAACTGGGAAATCGTAAATAGAGATTCATACACGCACACGGAGAGATACAATAGCTAATAAGGAAGCCATTATCGAAGAATAGACTTTGTTCATTTTTATTAAATAATTATTGTTGTGAAAAGACCTAGCCGTTTGTCGAGTTATTCTATCGTGAATTGTGCTGCTAAGTAATCTTGCCTTCACAGAATCACGAAGTCGTCATTCATCAGACCCGAGGGAGATTCGAGCCATCTTTCTTTTTACAGCCACTACAGACGAAATCACGAGCCAAAGAAAAGGTGTTCACAGTCAGGAAGGATTCCTGCACTGCGCCGAGACGGTTCTCATTACATTACATTTGATGCCGTCACGTCACGGGTAGAAGAGTAAGAGTGTGGGGTCCGGGTTATAAATGGTGCCGCGACCTAGGATCATGGTACGGTGAGGAGTGCCTGGCAACCTCGGGAGAAGAAAAGAACAAAGCCAACCACGGCCACAAAGAAAACAATTTTTTTTTTCCGGCAAAACACCTTGGAAAAAGAAAAAATAGACAGACAAATTTTAAAAAAACCCACGGGCACAACGGACGATTTTTTTTTACCGGCAGAGGGAAAAGTTTGACGGACATCGACACCCGTGTTTGAAAAAAAAAAAAGATAGAAAAAGAGAATAGGAAAAGAAAAGAGAGAAACAGTTTAACGGGCATGTACACCCGTGTTTGAAAAAAAAAAGAGAAAGATAGAAAAAGAGATAGACTGAAAGAAAAAACGTTATTAGACTTTGAGATCGGTCTGGGGCCGCGAACTTTTAGTCAATTGATTGAAAGGCCCAGACGGACTCGAAAAATAACAAGCAATCAACCCAGAGACGAGGGACCACAGGAGCAGCAGAGGAGAGGGGTAAGTGACTCGTTGATTTCTCTTGTTCGCTTGCTCGGTTTTGTCGGTGTGTCGATTGTTGTCCAGACTTTGCACACAGTTTGGGTAGTTCTGTTGTTAGGGGTGGTAAGCTAGAACGCAAAGGGAATGGGTTCGGAGGAAGACCTAGTAAATAGTGTAACAGGCATAGGGAGAGAAGAGACCAGAAAGATAGAAAGGCCGATAGGAGGGATACGAATACCCCCCTACAAAGGGGATCCCGTCGGTTCAATAGAGTGGTTAGCAGTAATTCAGAAGAAGAGGGTGATTTATGGACTAGAAGATTTAGAGATGGTGCTGCTCGCTCGATAGGGAGCGAGGGGCCCAGTGTCGAGATTCATTGAGGGGAGGTATGTAGAGAACCCGGGGATCACTTGGACGGAGCTCCGCGAGCAGCTAGTGAGGCAATACGCCAGCGAGCGAACCGCGATTGAGGCCGTACGCGAGTTGACCCGGCTAAGGTTAAGCAATGGCGAGGAAAGGCCTGGGAGAAGGAAAACGGTGGGGGCAGGGCGAGCCCGGGGCCCCGAATGGAGAGAGGGGGCGGAGAGGATTGGGAGGCAGACTCCGATCCTAGAAGGAAGGCATGGGACCTTCAAAATGAGTACGATAGGCCCGCACCGGCCAGACAGGTATCAGTCCGCTGGACCTGCAGGGGTGAGGGGCATAGAGCAGCAGAGTGTCCCACAAATTATGGGCGCCCACGCGGCTCGGTTAGACCGAACTGTACTAGGTGTGGTCGGTTCGGACATGAGAGTCGGTGGTGCACAGCAGCATAGATCGGAGGTGAGGAATTAGGATTCCGAACCTTAGTGTGCCACCTGACACTGGGGTAAGGAACCAGGGAAGCGCCCAGAGGCCACCCCACAGAGTATAAAAAGTAGGGTGGCCCCCAGAATGATAAGTTTAGTGAAAGATAGCGAATTTGAATGGGAAGAAGACGGGCTTGGGTTTTGTTCGCCGGTTTATGAGAAACCGCAAGAAGCAATGAACCCCCCCGTAGAGAGAGATCGAATTAAACGCGACTGCTAGGTCGGTTGACCAGTCCAGCGAGTGGGAGGAGAGCGGCAAAATACCCCCCTGCCCAGCTCCAGAAGAGACTGAGAGAAAATCGGTTAGCCAAAAAGGTAGAGGAATTACCTATGAAGTTACGGTAGAATGGGAAGAAGACGGGCTTGGGTTTTGTTCGCCGGTTTATGAGAAACCGCAAGAAGCAATGAACCCCCCCGTAGAGAGAGATCGAATTAAACGCGACTGCTAGGTCGGTTGACCAGTCCAGCGAGTGGGAGGAGAGCGGCAAAATACCCCCCTGCCCAGCTCCAGAAGAGACTGAGAGAAAATCGGTTAGCCAAAAAGGTAGAGGAATTACCTATGAAGTTACGGTAGAATGGGAAGAAGACGGGCTTGGGTTTTGTTCGCCGGTTTGTGAGAGGCCGCAAGAAGCAATGAACCCCCCCGTAGAGAGAGATCGAATTAAACGCGACTGCTAGGTCGGTTGACCAGTCCAGCGAGTGGGAGGAGAGCGGCAAAATACCCCCCTGCCCAGCTCCAGAAGAGACTGAGAGAAAATCGGTTAGCCAAAAAGGTAGAGGAATTACCTATGAAGTTACGGTAGAATGGGAAGAAGACGGGCTTGGGTTTTGTTCGCCGGTTTATGAGAAACCGCAAGAAGCAATGAACCCCCCCGTAGAGAGAGATCGAATTAAACGCGACTGCTAGGTCGGTTGACGAGTCCAGCGAGTGGGAGGAGAGCGGCAAAATACCCCCCTGCCCAGCTCCAGAAGGGACTGAGAGAAAATCGGTTAGCCAAAAAGGTAGAGGAATTACCTATGAAGTTACGGTAGAGGGGAGCAGAACGCCCCACCACAGAATAGCAGGAAAGCCAAGCCAAAGATAGTCAAGGACCTGGGGGAGAGGCCGAGGTTGTGCTGTGTCGCATTCGTTGGCTCCACCGCGCGCAGGGAGGGCCCCCATGCGTGTGCGGTGCTGGTGGTTGTGGCGCGGACAGTTGTCCTGGATGCCCCCCCCCCCCCCGAGATAAACGGACATATAAGGATAGAAAGAGATGCATAACTGGGACCGATGGAGGGTCGTCGTGGTTAGATCCAAATGATCGATCACAAGTAGTAATATACCTGCAGCTGGATGGGCTGTTGCCGAACGACCAGGCAGATATATAGTGAGTTGTAAAAGCAAAAGAAAGTTGAAGTAATCGACAGATGTTCGAACCACCGTGAATATGACAGATTGTGGTGCGCCTTACGAAAGGGCACAGAAGTAATGATAAGCGAAGAGAAGGATATGAGATCCTATCTAAGATAGATAGTGTTGATACAGACGAAGCAGAAGAAATCAGTGGCCCCCCGTTGCTGGGAGAGGCACTCGATGAGTAATTAGGGACAGTGTCGGGAAGCGATGAGAGAATGATTATGAAGAAATTGGAAGTTATAGGGAAGAACCAAAAGGGTTACTGTCGCATGCAGCCAGAGAAGGCGCATCGATATCGAATGTCACCGGGCCGAAGTGAGCCAAGAAGGTGTTAGTCTGAGAGAATTGTTTTTCCCAGAGAAGGGAACGAAGAGAATCCGGCCGAGGTGGCCGACGCAATGATAGTGACGGTATGCGAACCAGACAGGTCCGTACCAAGAGAATTTCAGTTGTTGATACTGACGAGTGAGTGCACAGGTGCACAGTTGGATATGCAATCGCTAGGACACTTGTCGCCGAATATAATCATCTCGGCAGATTAAGGCCGAATTACCAAATCGTTTGAGATTACCGGTCGACCCCATCGAACAGTTATGAAAGTATTATAATGTGTTAAAATGCGTTGCATAACCAGAAGGTAACAAGCTATTAGCTTTAGAGAGATTGAGGGTTCGATTAACCCCGTCAGGAAGGGAAAATTCATGTTAAAAGGTAGGACTAGACACGGGCACGATAGGGCTTGGTCGATGTTAGTGAGAATTGTGCACATAAATAATAAGGTTAGCTTTTGCAGAAAAGACAAAGGGCGCGAGAAAGACATAGGGAGAAATTGGACGGCGCGAGCACACCGACGGCCGAGTGCATGAGCGAGGGAGGGTTACCCTTGAGTACACTTCACCCAGATCGCGAGCGGGAGCAGGAATCGCTGCCCTGTCGGAAATCCAGGTGGATGACCAGTGAAGAAGTAGAGATTGATTCCGAGGAGAGGGTGATGGTGACGTAATTTGTAAGGGGCGTTGCGAGCTCCAATCTGTATTAACAAACTTTTAATTGCATGCATAATAATTCATTTTGTCACCTACCCACCTCCCAACACAGAAACCACAAAATGCATACGCACATACACACATACATACGTAGTCCTGATGTTTTAATAGACTGGAAAGAGAAAAAGAAGGACAGACCAAAAGAAAACAGAACAGAAAAAGAAAACTTTTTGTTCCATTGTTTAGCTACAGTTTTTTCTTAATTTTTGATTATTATTGTTTTGATTGTATTATCCGTTGTTCTCTCTGTGTGTGGGGAAGGGTAACGGTCTGGGAGATGTCAATTGCAACCAAGTGACACGAAATAAGGGTGGACGGATGTGAAACAGTGATTTCATCCGACGTATCTGCCCCCACGTAGAGAAAGGTGACGGTCTGGGAGATGTCAATTTCGACCAATTGACACGAAATAAGGATTGGGCGGATGTGAAACAGTGGTTTCAGCGACGGAGTCTGCACCCCGGGGTGCACTGGAATGCATCGGGGAGATCAGGCCCCACGTAGAGACAAGTGGAAGTCTGGGAGCTAGTACATATTTTTGACTGTCCAAACCTTGGCCGAGAGGCGGCGCCAGCCTGGCGGGATAGAGCGTGTAGGCTGTCAGTGGCAGTTAACCAGATACAATGGATGAGTTTGACCAGCTGAACAATTTGGTCATGGGGCTTTTGAGATACGATGGATGTCCGCTCGATGGGTGGTCCAATAGAGAAAGAGAGGCTAATGGCTTTCTTTAGTGTAGATAAGATCTAAAGAGAAACCAAAACGACGAATTACAATTGCCCGTACCACCCCACCTCGGGGGAGGGGTGGGGACACAGAAGAAGGGATGGGGTAAAGAAAGAGGGTAAGTCAGCATCGCGCGTACCACACGACGAGAAGAGAGAGAGAGAGAGAGAGAGAGAGTATGAGTTATACGTTTTTCGTCTTTGTTATTTGAGATGAGAAGGCGATCGAAAAACAGTCAGATCTAAGAATTGGTCGAGAACGGACGTCTCCGTCGGGCTAGGGGATCACCAGACGGGATGCTGCGCGAACAGCTTCTTGTCTGGGAGGTGTTAACAATAGTGTCCCCCCCCCCACCGTTTTCAATAGACAAGTCACAACTTAATTAAGGATTAACACTCGTAAAGGGAGTTTCACACACACACGGTTCTCCAAACATAGATTAAGTTACAACTTATTTAACAACTGGGAAATCGTAAATAGAGATTCATACACGCACACGGAGAGATACAATAGCTAATAAGGAAGCCATTATCGAAGAATAGACTTTGTTCATTTTTATTAAATAATTATTGTTGTGAAAAGACCTAGCCGTTTGTCGAGTTATTCTATCGTGAATTGTGCTGCTAAGTAATCTTGCCTTCACAGAATCACGAAGTCGTCATTCATCAGACCCGAGGGAGATTCGAGCCATCTTTCTTTTTACAGCCACTACAGACGAAATCACGAGCCAAAGAAAAGGTGTTCACAGTCAGGAAGGATTCCTGCACTGCGCCGAGACGGTTCTCATTACATTACATTTGATGCCGTCACGTCACGGGTAGAAGAGTAAGAGTGTGGGGTCCGGGTTATACATAGACAGGGTAAAAAGAGCCTTTCTTGACACACAAAAATCGGAACCCCATATTCCTCAACCCACTCTTACACCAGTAAAAGTGCATAAACCTCCCAAAGACAATTCTGTCACAACCACACATAATGGTCGTCGAGTACATTGGCCCAAAAAACTGTATATATATATATATATATATATATATATATATATATATATATATATATATATAGAATAAGCTTTTTTTGATTCTTTGTTATCTGTTGTACAATTTCTGCTTTTCCCCAAAATACTTTCCTCAATAAAAAAATCAACATTTCTCCCCCACCTCAAAAAAATACTTTTCATTGAAAAGCTAAAAAAATATTTTTCTCAAAAGATACTTTTCACTGAAAAGTCAAAACATTTTTTCAAGAAAAACAAAACAAAAAAAACTCTGTAAACTAAATTTGCATATTTTTTATTTTGTATTGTTGTTCTTTAAAACTTCTACATTTACTAAAAGACTACCTGTTTCTCTGTCGGCTTTCTGCCTAAGCAGGGGGTGATGAAGCAGTCATAAATAAAAACTTATTTTCTCTCTCGGAGAAATGCCCCGTTATGCAATTTGGTCACACACTGACTAATCAGCTAGCAAGAACTACTTCAGCCCATTTGGAAATCACTGTCGGTAAGCAGAGAGACGTCTCCTTTCTCTCTCTCCTATCCTTGTCCACTGGATGCTCAAGCATCGACTATTTTCACTTAAAGATAACTACTGACAGACTTTCGACAGCCACAAAAAACTTTCTACTTTTCCTTTCTCTCACTTGTTTCCGACCAAGAATATTTTTAGTTATAAATAAAGAAAAAATTTTTTTTTTCCATAAATAGAAATATTTTTAGTTAAAAAAAATTTCCCCCCCATTTTTTTTAGTTAAGAGAAAAAAATTTTTTTTTGACACCCCCAATTATTTTTATCCTCCCCCATACATATAAATATTTTTAATTAAAAAGAAAAAAATTTTTTACCCCCCATTTTTTTTACCCTCCCCTCATAGTATTTTCAGTTTAAAAATAAAAAATAAAATTTTTTACCCCCCCCCCCCCCAAAAAAATAATTTTTTTTTACCCTCTTCCATACATAAGAATATTTTTAGTAAAAAAAAAATTGACCCCCCCCCCAAAAAAAAATTTTTTTTTACCCTCCCCCATACATGGTTAAAAAAAAAAAAAATTAGGAGGCGCCTCGGTCATATCAAAGAACTAATTTTTAAATATGCTAGATAAAGCGCCTACGTCATATCAAAGAACCAGTTTTGTTATTCTTCCAAAATGATTACCCATTTAGTAATGGCCCAGATATTTGTTGCTTAACTTCAATTTACAGCAAAACACCTTGTCTTAACAACGTAATGAAAATAAAGAATTACAATGTGAAAAAAAATCCTCTCAAAATGACGTCACTTCCGAAAGGATGACTTTGCAATTTTAACAGTACTTGGCATTCAAAGTATGGTTTAAAAAAACACGCTGGTTTTTTAATGTAATGTGTTTAATTAATTGTATGAATAATTGTTATTAATATCACCTTATCGAAAAATATTGTAAATACATATGTAAATTTGATAATAGCAGTTATAAGTGTATATTTGTAAATATGAATTTAATTGAAGGTTAAAAGGAATGAATTATGTAAATGGCAAAACCTGTCTAGTGTCTGAGCGACTTTTTGTAACAGTATATAAGGAACTTGAAAAAGTATTAGTTCAAGTAAGTTTATCTAC
>OY744524.1:124198132-124480632 GCA_963556195.1 Sepiola atlantica | reverse complement strand
AGTACACGTGCATTGCTTACCGACTCTATCTTCTTTTTCGTTCTAACTGAAGGTAGGTAGAAGAGTAACTTATCTTGCCTTTGGTAAGATTATCACTTAACTTCTCTAAACTTAGATGCTTAAGTGTGATTTTATGAGGGGCTTTGTTGGGGGGGGGGGGGCACTCGGACCTCGGGTTAGTGGTAGGGTAAGTATTTTTTGTTTTGTTTACTATATTTTCAGCATGAAGATAACGGAAGTTAAGCCATCACTTTAGCGGACATTTTCGTTTTCTTATCGACACACGAACATCGAAATAAAATTCTGAAGTAAAAAAGCATTGGCGGGAAACATAAAATATGTTACAGTTGTATCATACATATGTTACAGTTGTATCATACATATGTTACAGTTGTATCATACATATGTTGTATCATACATATGTTACAGTTGTATCATACATATGTTACATCCCAGATTTAGGGATCAAACAAAGCAGGGTTGATTAGTTAAACGCGAACAATAAAGGTTGACATAGGATTTATTGTAATTGTATTGTAAATTGAAAGAAGAACATTTGTTAAATTTATAGGTACTGGTGCAGATTAGGTCGCTAACTCAAACCCTAACGACGCCAAGTCGATGTTAGGGTGCTTCTTTAGTTTGTTAGGATCGAGGGTCGTGTTCCCCCGATCATAAACGTGTTCAGTAAATCAAGCGATGTTGCATGCAAAGACAGAGTAATAATTAATAAACAAAATGAGGTAGTTCAAATAAGGTTTATTGAACGTGTGTGTACGTGGAATGATGAAGTGTGTGATGTATGCATGTGTGTCGATGGAAAAACAGTTCTTGAAAAAGGTATAAGAAGAAATGAATCCGGCGTGAGGAAAGTCTTTGAAAGCCGTACACAAAGAAAATGAGTTGAGAACTCTTACCGTTGTTTGACCACGTGTGTTGGTAGTTGTTATGCCGATGCCATTTGAAGAGAAAAGCGTGAGACGAAGCGCTAGTGTATTAGCGTCGTTCTGCCGAGGCCAATCAACCAGAAGAGAAAAGTGAAACGGAACGCTAGTGTCAGCGTCGTTCTGTCGAGGCCAATTGAGTAGGAAAAAGCGAGTGAAACGGAGCCCTGGTGCCAGCGTTGTTCTGCCGAGGCTGGTTGGTGAACAAGAGCGAATTTCCCGTTTGCATCTGGTTTTATAGTCCGAAGGGCAGATAACTCTGGTGTCGCTTTACAGCGCCACCTGTCGGTGAAAAAGCGACACCTACCGGCAAACCGGTGTAGCTATGTTTTGAAAGGAGGAGGTAACTGCTACAAGTTTCGCTCCGACATGTTAGGCGTCTCATTAAAAATAAATAGCTAAAGAAATGTATAAACTTTGTTATGTACTTATGTGGTAGCTGAAAAGAAGACTGTACACCAAAAATTACGCAAATTCATCCATTATTTATTAAATTAAAAATCAACATGATTAAACACGATTTTATCCATCGTACGCCATTGTTTTTAACCATTTCGGAGATAACTCAATTTTTTTTTCTTTACCAATTTCGGAAAAACAACTTATAAAGACATAACATTTTATTAAACTAAATTTTTTAAAAAATCGAAATTTTGAGTTATGTCATTTTCCGGAAAACCAAAAAAAGAAAATAGTTATCTCCCTTGGCGACCCATAGATAAAATATGGCGATCAATAGATAAAATCATTTATTTATTTATTTAATTTATTTAATAAATACTGGATTAATAGTAGCGACTTCCAAAGTGTACCACAAAATCGATGATGTCATCATTATTTGCGTACTTTACATAAAATGCTTAAATGCGTTTTTAATTTTGTTTTTAAATCTTCCCAAAATAAAGTTAATATATCGGAAGTTGTTTTAAAGTAAAATAGTTTATTTAAAGATTAAATTATCCAACTACATCTAATGAAAACCCATTTATAATACGTAAAAATAAAAACAAATTACATAGGTAAGTAGAAAAATATCTATTCTCGTCGTAGGTCAACTTCACTTGTTGCAAATTTATGGGGAATCTTTTACGACGCTCAGCAGAGTAAAAACGCTAAAAAAATAAATATACAATATATAAAAGTAACTGTATGCTGTAAAAGTTATTTTCTAACTTGCCTGTGGCATTTGTTTGTATTTTTAGACCGTTACAACCGCTATTTATTAGAAATCAATAGTTTTGTCACCACAACTTGGGAAAAAAAAAATGGCCGATTTGGGGGGGATTTACTAACGAATGCACCTGGAGCGGCCATATTGAATTTTGTGAAAACGGTGGGGAAACAAAAACAAGAAATTTTTTTTTACATCTAATGAAAACCCATTTATAATACGTAAAAATAAAAACAAATTACATAGGTAAGTAGAAAAATATCTATTCTCGTTGTAGGTCAACTTCACTTGTTGCAAATTTATGTTTTTAAACCCTTTCTCGTTCTTTTTTTGGACCCCGTTCGCGACTCTGCTGAGCGTCGTAACATATACCCGAAACCCATTCTTTATCTTGAGATTTTAGTACAAAATCCGATTTTTTCTACAGTGTGTGTGTGTGTGTGTGTGGGGGGGGGGGGCTATTGTTTACAATACAGTACACTTTTTGGTGCTTCTGCTGTTTCACAATAACATTAAAATATATTTAAAGAAATGTATAAACTTTGTTATGTACTTACGTGTTATCTGAAAATAAGATTGTACAGAAAAAATTACGCAAATTCATCCAGTATTTATTAAATTATAAGAAAAAGAAAAAAACGATTTTTACGTATCGTTGGACATTTTGTAACCAGTTTAGGCAAAGGAGATAACTCAATGATAAAATCGGGCGAAGATACAATATGGCGATGACCAATCAAATCGTTTTTTATTTTTAATTTAATAAATACTGGATGAATTTGCGTAATTTTTGGGGTACAGTTTCTTTTCAGCTACCACGTAAGTACATAACAAAGTTTATACATTTCTTTAGCTATTTTTTTAAAGAGAGGCCTAACATGTATGAAAAAAAAAGGAATGGTGGTACTTACAGATTGTGCGCTCAGCATTTGGGGGATATGTGGCTAACATGAGCGAATGATATTTATAGTCGGGAATGGTGGGAGTAGTTACAACCTATAAAATCCTCCGCCATTCTGTTGTTGTTGTTATAGTAGATATAGTCTCGATGGAGACCAGATCGTTGAGTTATTTGCAAAGAGATTTGTTCTTTGAGTTGCAACCCCGACTGCTGCAGACTCCCTTCTGGGTATCACCAGAAAGTATTTTTTCGATACATTGCAAAAAAGAAACTTCAGTGGATTCTTCCTTTTTTGTTGACCGTTCGGTTACTTGATTAGTGATCGAGTTGCACATCATGGAGGTGTTCAGAGAGCAGGTCATTTGCCGGATGACAGTACTGAAGATTAAGGTTGAGGAAAGTCTAAGGCTATGCCATAAGGACAGAGTAACTCCTCATGTTTACTCTGTCTTCAGGAGGGATATTCTGGAGTACATCAATGAGATGGAAGTTTGCATAACCAAGCTTGAGCTAGCTCCGATTCCTGAGACTGGCGTACTGGAAACCGAGGTCAGCCGGGCATCACAACTAATGGGGTACCACATGCAGCTGGGTGGACTGGATTGTTCCTTGCCTTCACCAACTGCCAGTTCTTTATCAGATCCAATTTCTACTTCAGGAAGAAGTTCTGCTTCCTTTGTGGTTAATTAATGGCAGTTTACCTTTCCTTCAAGTGCCTGCCAACCATCTTGGACAATTGTGGGTTGTTTGTCCCAACCAATTTATGTGTGGCCACCGCTGCACAGGTGGTGTTGTCCTGGCTTTTATCCCAATCCATGGCCAGCAAAAACATCTTTGCTAAGAACAGACTAAGGACATCATGCAAATGAATCATGGGTTGGAGTCCCGATATCGTCTAAGGCCTCTGTTTAAGTATGTGGCCACGACACAAAATCCAGCAGATATGATCACGAGAGGATTGACGTTGAGGAAGTTTCAATCCGGCTTTGAATTTTGGTGCATTGGTCCTTCTTGACTACGTGAAGGAATCCTTCGGTGGCCAACACAAGAATTATCCTGCCTGAACGATCATTGCCGACGGATGGCTCATACTTTGATGAACTGCTCTCTGATCGAGGCCCAAGAATACCCTTCAATCGTACCCATTCACAGGTTTTCAACTTTCTCTCGTCTGCTGAGTTCAGGTTCCTAGCCATCAAGCCGAGACGAGAATGGGACAATGATTTCAAGGTGACGATTTACCTAATGAAAACTCTCCAGGGACAAGAATTTTCATCAGAGACTGAGTATCTGAAGGAGCCGGTGGGAAGATCAGAACCGATATGGGTTCGAGCTTTGGATCTTTTTCTGAATTCGGATGGGTTGATCCGGTCAAGGGGGAGAATTAATCGATCGTTGCATCTTGCCTACGAAGTAAAGAATCCTATTTTGATAGGAAAACACCACCCGGTTACCAGACTTATAATCTTAGACTGCCACGCAAGATGTTCCCATCTGGGAACTGGATCAACCTTGGTCGAGTTGAGGCAGAGCGGCTACTGGGTCCCACAGGGAAGACAGGCATTCAACAAGGTTTTAGCATCTTGTGCTAGATGCAAGAGGTACAATTCCAGACCCGTGCTACCAAATTCTGTGGCCTACCAACTCCTCGTACAGATTTCGGAGTGCCTTACCAGCACAGAGAAGTAAACTTCACCGGCCATCTCTGGGTAAAGGATGGAAGCCTGAACAGGAAAATGTACTTATTTTCACTTGTCTGAATGTGAGAGCTGTCCATATAGACATAGTTCCAGACATGAGCGTGCTGTCCGTTTTTCAAGCTCTCGCGTGCTTCACCAATCAATACGGAGTTCCATGAGGAATATATTGTGACAATGCCAAAACCTTTCTCGGAAGTTGGAGACTCTTTAGTCGGCTCTCTCTGCTACAGGAATACCAGAGCAAATTTGGCTCATGTGGCATGAAACTAAAAACAATCCCCCTGTTTTGCCCGTGATATCGTAGCACTTGGGGATATTGCATTAAAACAATAAAACAAACTGACCCTTCAAGATTGTTGGCAGGGGTAAACTGAATTATTTGACTCTTTTGACAGTACACTCTGGTATTCAGAGATCTGTAAATAACCGGCTTTGACGTACCAGGTGTCTGCAGATAACCATGCTACGGCTGACACTCCCAACATGTTCTTGAAGCCCAACCAGAGCCCGGGTTATTATTGCGGTTCGGGAAAAACGACGTTGCTACGGCAGTGCCACTCAGCAGGGAGAGTTTTTTTTTGTTGTTTTTTTTTAATGATATTTCACCCCAAACAAGGTAGGACACCACTGTAGACGTAAGGGCTACTGAGAATTAGGGAGTAGGTTTAGGGTGTCATTCTAAGTTGAGAGCTGTGCAGTGAGATGTCTGTTTATATTAGTTTTAAACCTCTGCATGTCGGTACTGTCGGGGAAACTGGTGACAGGGAGGGAGTTCCAGAGGCCAGCAGCACAAGGAAGGAAGCTATTTGAGTAGCATCTGGGGGCCTCCACAGTGAATGAATGAGATTTAGTAGATCGTTAATACCTAAAACTTAATCTTGTCTAGATGTGTAGCATTACTCTATATTTTGAACCTACCATTTAAAATGACGTGTTCCTCGTGTATTGTATTTAATTCTATATTAGGACTACTTAGGAGGCCATAGTCACCCAACATATGTGCTGCTTCTACTAAGAATAACATGAGCGAAAACACTCTACCCCTGTGGATTAAATAAAGGGTTCAGTTTGAAATTCCACATAAAGATTCCCCGTGTTCCACATAACAGGGGGCAGGAAGAGAGTTCCAGAGGCCAGCAGTACGAGGAAAGAAGCTATTTGAGTAGAAGGCTCTCCGACATCTGGGGACCTCCACAATGAATGGATGAGATTTAGCTGATTGTCGAGTTGGTCTAGTTAATTTACGTCGAGAGGGCACCAGAGTAGCCAGTTCATCAGAGCATAATCCATTGAAGTATTTGTAAAACAAGCACAAGGATGCTACATTGCGGCGATGGGACAGGGACTGGAGCCTGGTTGACAGTGAGGGACCTATTAAGTTGGTAAATCTTTTTTGGACCTTGTCAAGGAGGGAGAGACTAGTAGATGATGCACCAGCCCAGATGTGGTTTATCGAAACTATGGAGTGCTGATTAAGACCTAAGCTAAAATCGGTGCTTCTTTAGTTGTGCTCCGACATATTATTTTTAGGCATCTCTTAAAAAAAAATAGTTTAAGAAATTTATAAACTTTATGTACTTTGTCGTAGCTGAAAAGAAGACTGTACACTATTTAGTGACCACTTTTTATGCGCTAACACCCGTGTGTTTAATAAATCTAGCAAAAATCAAGTAATGGTCAGATTTTCACAAAAATTTCAATACTTATGCATTATTCGACTAATTTATCTTTAATATGCTTTTTTTGTAAAATATATATGGGGAAATATTTAATATCACAAAAAGTTAACCAAAGATAACTCCAGGAACAGCCATTTCATCGCGTGATCTTGCTGATTTGCATCCATCTACGTCTTGTGTGAGAAAGTGCAAAAATGTCACTGATTATTGCAGCTGTGCCTAGTCATCTTTTTCTGTTCCGAACGATGTTTATGGGCTTTGTTACAAGGTGGGGGCTACTATGATAAATTTTTTTACATTAAAAACATATGTATGAAAAGCTGAAATAAATTTTTTCTTCAATTTTTTTCAAGATCAAAACCTAAATGTTATTCATTCAGGGAATAGTTGTTTTTTTCTTTTCTGCACAACGAGAGCAACAATTGTCCCAAAACCTATCATAAGTAGACCCAGTTGACAATAATATTTTAAATAGTTTTATCAAACAATGGAATATTTGATTCTAATCTGGACATGTTAATTCTCAAATAAACTTTTTAAAAAAATGTAATTTTAAAAATCTTCTGAAAATTTCAATTAGTACAAATTAAGCCTTGGATTATTTTAATTATTTGGGCAATGACTCTCATCTTGGTTGTTATTATCAACAACTTTTCAGCCGATGTAACCTTTGACTTTCTTTAAGTGCAACTTTTCGAACTCTGTAACCTAGACAGAATTTTGAACGGAAACCTTTATTTAATCCACAGTTCCCAAATTCAAAAAGATGCACCTGGAAAAGGTTTGAGGTAACACAGACGAATCGCTATGAATATAACAACTAAGATGAGAATAGTAGTTGTAATAATCTCAATTCTCAATTCTCGTCTTCAAAAATTCTGCAGCGGTCTAAAACATATTTGATGGGAAATTTAATTGCTTTTCTTCTAATTAAAATATCAATCAGTTCAAGTTGCATCTGGAACGCACAACCAGTTTCATGATTTTCTTGGGGAAGTACAGTGTCGAGGCCTCAGCACTCTTCTATCAGAGTTTTTAAAAGTTTTTCGAGACACCATCTCAAACGGTACAAAAGCTGTGATGAGTGAGGATCTCTGACTTGTCTCCTGCTACTCTGCAGCCGCCCACCATTGACCAATGTTTCAGCTCTTCCACTAACTTCAGATACCATTTTGGCAATGTTATTGCAAGGGAGGTGTCGTTATCTTCCCACATACAGTGCGTGGTATTCCGAAATAGTCACCCATTTAGTACTGGCCAGGTTCAACGTCTCTTAACTTCTCTGATCTAATGGAAACTTATGTGTGAAATATACTGTATATGATGATTAGCACACAGAATCACTTTTATTTAAATCGATTAAAAACAAAACACTTAATATTTTGTTCAGCAAAGCTATATCAAGAAGTAGAAGAATACCCATCCCAGGAAGGATAAAAATTAATTCCCTGAATAGAAGTTTTGCACCACTTTTATGTCCCCTATAAGAACACAGTTTAGAGAGCTGCTACCAATCCTAACAAACAAACACCTGCCAGCAGCTACGAGAGGTCGTATATACTCCTCATGTGTCAGAAATGTGCTAATGTATGACTCCGAAACTTGGGCTACCTCTGCTAGCACACTAAAGCAACTGCACCGTAACGACAAGACAATGGTCAGATGGATCTGTTTGGTGAAGCCTGAACAAAGCATACCTTTTGAATCTCTACTCGCACGGGTCAACTTGAAAAGCCTCGCGGACATCATGCAGAAGAGCAGACTGCGTTCGTTGTGGTACGTTGAGTGCAGCAATGGCTGGATAGCTAAAGTTTGACAGTTGCATGCGCCGGCAGAGAAGACTACCACTGGCAGACCCAAGTTGTCATCTTGGGAGGACGTGGTCAAACGTGATAGGAGGGTCAAGGGTATGGATTCCGTCAAGCCTCACCAAAGACAAGAATGAAGAGGAAAACTTTGATTGAGTTTCGACAATCAGGCCCCACCCTCATCAGAGAATTAATTGTGGCCTGATTCAACAAATAAACCAGTTAATGATGATATAAAAATTAAAATCAAAATAATAATACTAAACCTTGTGTCTAGAATCCTGATTTCAATTTTGATCAAAATCCATTACATGATTTTGAGTCTAGAAAAAGTCTAAAATGTAAGGCTGAGGGGTTTTAATAAGAAATTGAAATTCAGGGAATCTTGCTTAATTGGTGTCTAATGATTATGAATCAAATTCAATGCAAATCTGAAATATTTAAATTTTTACAATGGAGGTGGTGCCCATATTATGCCATCTAAAACCCCTTTAAAATACTCCAAAATTTGGAGGTATCTGAATTTTCACAAAATGACTTCCACCACCACTTCCTTTGCATAAAACTAAATTAAACTGAATATAGCCCACATTACAACCCCTTACGCATAGTAGCTGTGTTCTAAAATTCATAACAATCGGTTAATTAGTTTAGAAGTGAATCCTGTCCATACAAATATATAAACATATGCACATCCCTAACTTTATATAAATAGAGATTATGATGTAATTTTAGATTTTTTTTTTTACTGAGTTCTTTTTATAATCAGATTTTTATTTTTATTCAGATAAAAGAAGCCATCTGCCTGTTTAACACAATGCCAGACTGTATGAAACTCGAAGCCGTACACTTTTGGAAATATATTTCTACGAGAATAAAGTTTTCTCCGGCCGATCAGCCTCCTTCTGATGAAGACGTGCGTGTTGTTGAACTTGAACCTGTAGAGGAAGTCGTCTCCTCACAGGTGGATTGTCAGATCTCAGATGGCCAAGTTTCCGATACAGACACCCCGGGTCTGATAGCCCTGGCGGAAAAGCTGAGAGTAGTTTGTTCCGAGAAGAACTCGGTGGAGTGTAATGGCAGTGTATTGTCGAACGATGAGGAAGATGTCACCGAGACCATGTTCTGCTATTCCGACATTGACATTGTGACGTGTGACAGGATTAGCGACAAGGAGGAAATAAAGCTACCTGCTAACATTTATGCTAAAAAAGATCTGTCTGACGATGCAAACGACTGTGATGATGAAGATGCTGCTAAGAAAGATGAGCGGCAGAAAACTGAGGGTGTGCAAGCACTCGTGAAAGAGGAAACCGTTTTAGACATTTCCGAAATGAAGGAGATCTCAAAGACGAACTTTCAGGTACAAACAGGGAACAACTCTGTGCTTCGGAAGAGTAAACAAATTCGGATCCGAAAGGACAAGACAGACATGTATTTTGATTTGGAGCTCCCCGAAGGAGACGGTCCCGTCCGCCTCGTAAATAGCAGTCCGACTGATCTCAATGAAACGGTGTGTGTCGATGCTTTTAATATCATCTCGAATGAGGTGAAAGCATCGATACATTCACAGCACAAGGTCAAGAGAAAATCCCGACCTCGCAATTCCCCGGGGTCATATCCTTGTGAAATATGCGGCTTAGAACTGACCTACATGGATGCACTTATCGGTAAGCTGATCCCATTTTTATTTATTTTCATTTATTCCCCACTAACAAAGAAACCCGGTATTGCCTGGGAGGAAATCGGGTAATTTTTTATTACATACTAGTTTATAAGTTTATACCTCCCCTTTGAGGGGTGTCGGTGCAGTACCTCGCTATGTAAATTTCCATCTTTACCTAGCTTCTACCGCCTAAGAAAAATATTTGTGAAATTTTGTGGGGAAAAATATGCTAGTTAGTATTTGTATGAGAGAGTAGGTAACTAAGATGAATGTATTTAGAAATTATGTTCTTTAAAAAAAATAATTTGCTTTGAAAAAATGCTGAATACCCTTTATATCTACTTTATTGCGGATTATCAAAAACAGTCACTTAGTTTTAAAAAAAATATTCATGTAATGTTTTTAGTTATGTTAATTTCTTTAAATTCATAAAACACGAATCCAGTTCAAAAAAAAATTCTTTAGACTTACGTGAGATTCAAACTTGGTTATTGAAATTGTGAAAACTACTGCCTTAATAATGTGTACTCTGCCTATTCTTTTTTGTCTACCAATCACATGTTAATATTTGCATATGAACAAAGTCCTAAGACACCATAATCTTTTAATAGTATATACATTTTTTTATGTTTCTATGCTTGAATTTTGTTTTTTTCATGGTCCAATTATGGAAGCTACTTTGAAATTTCTAACTCCAAGTATTTTATTTTCAATAAAATAAATAAATGTACTTTATCTATGTATATTACAGAAAATTATTTTCAATAAAATAAATAAATCTACTTTATCTATGTATATTACAGAAAATTATTTTCAATAAAATAAATGTACTTTATATATGTATATTACAGAAAATTATTTTCAATAAAATAAATGTACTTTATCTATGTATATTACAGAAAATTATTTTCAATAAAATAAGTGTACTTTATCTATGTATATTACAGAAAATTATTTTCAATAAAATAAATGTACTTTATATATGTATATTAAAGAAAATTATTTTCAATAAAATAAGTGTACTTTATCTATGTATATTACAGAAAATTATTTTCAATAAAATAAGTGTACTTTATCTATGTATATTACAGAAAATTATTTTCAATAAAATAAATGTACTTCATATATGTATATTACAGAAAACGCATGAAAGTAAAACCAAGTAATGCAACATTTTAGAAATATTAGATGAATTCGTTATTCATCGGTCCTGAATATAACCTTAAAGTTGATCTGGTGATGAGGCCCCAACTTGTGAACTTTAGGTAGTGTGGAGTCATGCTCTTTAGTTGCCATCACTCCCAGGTCTACTCTGATCCGGAGTGGTAGTAGCTGTCTGATAACATTTATGGGTTAAATAGAATCTGTCTTTGATATGATGTGAAACTGCATCCGGTGGTATACACATAAATTTACATCATGGATAATCTGCCTCATCGTCGCAGTTTTGCATCCCTGTGCTTGTTTTACAAGTACTTCCATGAAATACCCCTGACCAACCCAACTAGCAACAAAATCCCACCCCTTCACTTTACAGGTCCCATGATTCTGTAAAACTTTCCACTCTAATAGCTTCTTTCCTTGAACCACTTACTTTTGGAATGCCCTCCCTGCTCCTTATTGTGAGCTTTAGGTAGTGTGGAGTCACACTCTTTAGTTACCTCTGCCAAGCAGGTTATGTGTTCGGTCGAATTTGACACTTTGTTTATGTATAGCCTAGCATCCACATCGCTTGAATAATTGTCATCAAACATGGTCAAAATATTGGTCATGGTCTAACTTAGAACTGATTGAATTCTGGGATATCTAGGTCAAAGGTCAAGCTTACAGAAAAGGTGAAAGTCATTCTTTTAGCAAAACCTTTGGTTCTGTTTATCATAGAAACTTGCTACGTGGCCCATATTGTAGCCAATGACGTCTCGCATATTATATGACATTGAAAAGTTTGCATAGTCGAAATTTTGACAATTTCAACTTCCGATTTTTTCGCATAGTATTATAACATGGATCAAATCTCTATCAGCGCACCCCAAAATCTAGAGAGAATTGAAAAAGGGACATTTTTTTTTTTAACGCCGGTTATTTAAAGTAAGCAAAAATTTCTATGTAAAGTATTTAGATTTTTAATTCTGAAAAGTATAATTATAATAAATCTAGAAAAATCCCCGTCTCAGAAAAGGTAAAATTAATTCTCTGAACTGGACAGTGTTGCAAAACTTTTATGTTACCTCATGAGGATTAAAATCAAGCTATAATGATACTAAACCTTATATCTAGAATCCTTATTCCAATTTTGATGAAAATCCATTATATGATTTTAATTCTAGAAAATATTTAAAATTTAAGGCTTAAGCTTAAGGGGTCTTAAAAATAAATTGAAATTCAGGGAATCTTGCTTAATTAGTGTCTAATAATCAAATTAAATGCAATTCTGAAATATTAAAATTTTTAAATGGGAGGTTGTGTCTATATTATGTCCCTTAAAAACCTTTTAAAATACTCCAAAGAAACTGAAATTTGGGGAATATTTATTAATTGATATCTAGTACCTATTGTTCAAATTTCGCAAAAATCAGAGGTATTTGAATTTTCACAAAGGGGTTCCACCCCTTTTGCATAAAACTAAATTTAACTCTGTATAGCCCACATTACGATCCCTTACGCCTAGTAGCTATGTTTCCAAATTTAAAATAATTGATTAATTATTTTTGAAGTGAATCCTATAAATACAAATATATACACATACCTAACTTATATAAATAGAGGTTAACAATTTATTTTATAAACTGTTTTTGCAGAAAAAAATGTTAAAATTCTTCTTGATTTTAAGGTTTTTTTTCCCTTGACAGGATTAGACTTGATTTGTTGTCATTACAATTTTCGGTGCTTGTGCTGTTCAGCGGCCGTATTAAAAAATTATTTTTTTATAAAAACAATATTATATACTTATTCAGCGTTATATTCTTACTCACTGTACAAAAAAGTAGAAAAAATTATCCACTAGAACTTTAATTACAAGTATTTTTCCATTCTGTGTCTCATAACAGCGACTCGTTCACTAAGGCTCCATCTTCTTTCTTAAGAAGATTTCGAATTATCTGCCCTTGAAATCTTAAGAAAGAAGATGGAGGCTTAGTGAACGAATCGCTGTTATGATACGCAGAATGGAAAAATACTTGTAATTAAAGTTCTAGTGCAGGGGTGGGCAAACTACAGCCCGCGGGCCACATGCGGCCCGGCAATGTAATTCATGCGGCCCTTCAAAATGCTAGTAAATGAAAAATGATTGCATTTTCGCTTTGCAATCCATATATTTCGGTTATTTCAGATATCATTTATATTGGAAAATATACTATGCGGCCCAGTAAAATTTGTTTTTTTTATGTGGCCCTTGCTCTGAAAAGTTTGCCCACTCCTGTTCTAGTGGATAATTTTTTTTACTTTTTCGTACAGTGAGTAAGAATATAACGCTGAATAAGTATATGATATTGTTTTTATAAAAAAATAATTTTTTAATCCGACCGCTGAACAGCACAAGCACCCAAATTTCTATCACTCGTGTCTTGATTCGTCTTCAACCACTGACTTTCCAATTCCTTCAAAGCTTATCCACTTTTTTGTTTCACCTACTTCTGTTAAACCTAATTTCCTTGGATCTTATGAAGTCATCATTTGCACATGACCCAACCAATTTAATCTTCTACTTCAAATAATTTCCCCCCATGTCGATAACCCCCCCCCAACTCTTCTATTAATAAATTTGTTCTTGCGGTCATAGATCTGTCAGTTTGTTTCACACAGACTATGGAATGAAAATCCATAGTCCAGGTCTTGGATGCATACAGAAGAACAGATCGGATACACGCAGTATATAAATGTCCTTCTGATCTTACTTTTCATGTGGCTCTGGCACAACATCTCTGCCATCAAGTTTAAAGCTGTCCATGCTGCTTTAATCCAGAAGTGACCACCCATTCACAACCTTCAGAATTATCGAGGACATCTTCAAGATATTTAAATTGGAAATATTCTCGAGCTAAGTCAATCTCAATGGTAAGGTCCTGAGGAGACAGAAACAGAATACCCAAATACAATGAACACATAGTGGTTTTTCTTCTTGCGGAGTCGCCTCCAGACTTGAGCAGCGGTGATGATTTCATCCATTGCAAATACTGCACAGGATTGCACTTCTGAAACTAACTCCAGTGCCACTTGTCGCACAAGAAATTTCTGGATTCTTCACACATTTATCCCTCTTTTATTCAAAAATAAGTATTTTTGTCTCAGTGATGTTTATTTTCAGTTTTAATCTAAACTTTACGTTCACTTATGAAGTGTTTGCTTTGAATAACTTGTGTTAAATTTTGATAATTTCGCTCCAAATTTGGGGTGCTCTATGTAAACATGGTTCTATAATGCAACCTCAACTTAATTCTGTTTATAGATATATTTATTGCAATTTGGGAAGAAATGGGATAATTGTGACACAGCATATTTATATACAAGTTTCATCGTGGAATTCTGACTGTATAAGTGAACTATATTAAAATTTAAAGAATCTTAAAATTTGTTTTGATTTGAGCCACTTCATTATTTCTGTTTTTCTAATGTTACCATTTTTTTCTTCGGGTCTGGTGGTAAGAAAAAAAAACAAAAACACTTTCTTTTTCTTCCATGTGCTTAATGTCAGACGAGTTTCTTTGCAATGCTTCTTTCTGCAGGACATATTACCTCGGGACTGCTTCCCTGTAGATTACAACATGGTCGTCTTCAATGTTTCCTATTATAAACTGTCCCCACATGTATTAAAACTTGGTCCATCCAACCAATCATTATCAATCCTCTCATGAGGTTCTTCATCTCTTAACTGACAATCATTCCATCTCATTATTAACCCTTATCCTCGAGTGGTTTTTGGCCTTGATAAGTGATAATTCATTAATTAAAAAATAAAAAAGGACCCAATTATGGAGTCAACCAACCAACTAACCACCCTGAAAAGGATTGATATACCATAAAATAAAACAAGCAAACAAAACAACATTAATATTTGAAGACCTAAGAACTTGAAACATAAAAACTTTTATCAAAATAACTGAATTTGGCATTAAATAACATGTTTTTTGGGGGGTTTTTTTGGGGTTTTTTTTTCCATTTTTCTAACTTTGCAATTTTAAAATGTTTCTATTTTCTATCTTTAGTTCATCGAAGTCAACACACTGGAGAGAAACCCTACACTTGTTCCATTTGTGGTCGTGGTTTCGCTGCGAAAGGTAATAAAGTACGACATGAAAAAACCCACACTGGTGAAAAGCCTTATGAATGCCTTGAATGCCAGAAACGTTTTACAGCAAAGAAATCACTTAAGGTTCACATGCGCAGCCATACCGGGGAACGGCCATACAAGTGAGTGAAAAAGATGAGCTTTCCTTCGAGGTATTCTTTGTTCTCATGTTGATGATATTCATTTACATTATCATGTCAGCATCACTTCCAATTCTACATTTTTTTTAGGATAATTCTACATTTTTTTATGGAAAAACAAATTTAAAAAACCAACAAAAGGACAGGTGAAGTTCTCTTTCGCCTTTGTAATCACCTAGTTATGGTGTCTTGATAAAAACACTGGTTTCCATCACATCACTGGGAAGGCCATCCAGCCGATAAAAATCTCGCCTCAAATAAGGAAATAACTTCCAAAGAAATCTGGTTGCATTTCAGGCGATGTAGTTTAAATGTTGAAAATTTGCATCGCAGATCTGGTGAGATTGTTTAGTTCCTTGAGAGATGTAATGACTGGTAGGTTGAGAGAGGATAACCAGTTTATGTGCAAGAAGTGTAAGACAATGGAGATTGATAATAGGGGTGGGACGTAATGGGTGAAAATTTCAGATTCATGCGAGTAGTATTTTTTTGTGTTCATTTATACATAAATAACACTAAACAATCAAACATTTTGAATATTTTGCAAAATTCAGAAGGTGCAGGCCACTAGTTTTGGGCTATTTTACATTCATGAAAACCCTTTCACAGCCTGAAAATGGTCCTAAATTAAAGTACTATATCAGATTTAAACATCTATATCTATTCATAGCTTTTGAGGATGTTTTAGGACCTGCAATGTCGCATGAAACCACTTTTTCACCGAAAAATGATGGATTTTGAGTCCTGTGGAGCCCTAACTGCTATTTTTGTCCTGCACTTTTTGAATTTTGCAAAATTTTCAAAATGTTTGATTGTTTAGTGTTATTTATGTATAAATGAACACAAAAAAAATACTACTCGCATGAATCTGAAATTTTCACCAATTACGTCCCACCCCTATTGATGAGAACTCAGAGGTGGACAAAGTATATCTGGATGGTGAAGCTATTGAGGTTGTCGAGAAGTTTAGTTATCTTGATGAAACCATTGGAGCACAGGATGGAGAAGGTGCTTGTATGATTACAAGAGTTAGGAGTGGATAGAGTAAGTTAAAGGAACTTCTGTCATTACTAACCAGCAGAGCGTTACCACTAGCAACAAGGGAAGATTCTATCAGGTATGTGTATGCAGTGTGATGATGTATGGAAGTGAAACCTGGCCAGTGAGGGTTGAGAATATGCATTGTATGGAGAGAAATCATATAAGAATGGATTTGCCATGTTAGTTATAAAGATAGGCTTAGATTTGATGACCTCAGAGGAAGATTAAATCTGGACAGTATAGGGAGATGTGTGCAGAACAAGAGACTTCGATGTTATGGCTACGTTGAAAGAATGGATAAGAGTTCTTGTGTTAGTAGATGTAGAACAGTTAAGGTAGCAGGTTCAGTTGGCAGGGGAAGGCTAATAAAAACATGGGAGGAAGTGATAAGGATAGCTTTGAGAGAAAGAGAGATAAATAAAAACCTGGCCAGAGATAGGTAAGTTTGGAAGTCAATTTCTAAAAGCACATAAAACGTTAAACTGAATATAATGATAATACTGATGATAGATAGAAACTTAGCATTTTGGATGAAAAAAAGTTTTTTCAGTCTTCAGGTCAATTTACTTTTGCGGCTTGCAATCCAGTTCTATCGTGAATGGAAAACAAAGCCCCCCCCCCCCCCCCCCCAACACATTTCCATAATGTGTTTCAGTTCATTCAAGTCACCCATTTTATTCTTTGGTTAAATTGTAAATTCAAAACACCCCCTTCCCCTAAAAACCACACACGCCTTGGCCAAGCAAACAAGTCAATGAGTATCGAAGATAACCTTTTACAAATATTTTTTTATATCGTGGATAAAGGCTGAAAAAAGTCTTTCTGGTCAATTTAATTATGGGGGTTTCAATTCTTTGGTGCCTCAATATTTATTTATCTATTTTTTTTTTTATTCAGTAACGCCGGGACATGAGTCCCGCTAATAAATAAAATAAAGTAAAACGTTATTTTGGTTGTTCATGGATGTCCGCCGCATACGCTGACTCCATATTATTGTACAAAAATCCCTAATGCAAAATTAATACCACTATTGGATACTTTGCAAAATTTTACCCCAGAAAAGTTGTAGATCTTGGTCTAGAGTTTTGTTTTCAATTGCATCTATGGACAGACAGACACTACAAATAAACTGGCCTGTTTATACGCCGAAAACGGGGAAAAAACAGTGAAATTTCCGTAAAATTGAACTTACGAAATCTCGACTATTTTTCAGGTTAATATATGAAAGTAGTATGTAATCTTTCCTCTTTCTAATGATATCATTTTTTTTCTTGTACGATAATTAGTTTGTTTTTTTTTGTTCTTTTTTGCAGGTTGATTTAAATTATGTAACTATTTTAATGTTAAATGTGTTTAGTTGCGCTTTTTTCAACAACAAAATCTTAGTCCAGTTTTTTTAATGCCTGTCGTTCACACTGTTAATTAATCCACTTTGAAAAATCATTCCATCTTATAAAAGAATGGTTATTCTTCAATTTGGTGGATAAAGAATAAAATTTTAAGTTAATTTTCAGAAAAAAATTTCCAAGTTGAAAACTTCAATGAATAAAATTTTACAGAAATTTAATTTGACAAAGTATACTTTTTATACCATTAGAAAAAGCAGGGTTTCCCAAATAATAATCAATAGGATTCATATCGATCTTATTTAACATCACAAACGGCTTAACAATAAAAGAGATGTAGGTTTACATTCTTTTTTCATTTTTGACGAAGCATACTTTTTTGTTAACTTGAAAAATAACGCGTACGTAAACATGCCTTTTCCCCCACCTACTGTGCAACGGACATGTAAAAATAAGCCCACTTCCTCCTTCCGTGATCTTCATTAATAGTAGTAAAAGCCGGGTGTTCGCTCTTTCCTTTCTCTCTTTTTCGTGTTTCTATAGCTCTCTTTCTTTTCTCTCTCTCTTTTTTTTCTCTATCTCTGTCCTCTCTTTCCTTTTTCTCTCTCTCTCTCTCTATCCTCTTTCTTTTTTCCCTTTCTTTCTCTTCTTTCTTTTTTCCCTTTCTTTCTCTTCTTTCTTTTTTCCCTTTCTTTCTCCTCTTTCTTTTTTTCTATCTCTTTCTTTTTTTCTCCCTTGGTTCTCTCTTTGTCCTCTTTCTTTTTCCTCTTTCTTTTTTCTCTCTTTGTCCTCTTCTTTCTCTTTCCGCCTTTTTTCTTTCTTTGCCCACCTTTTTTCTCTCTCTTTGTCCTCTTTCTCTCTTTGTCCTCTCTCTTTCTTTGTTCTCTCTCTCTCTCTCTTTGTCCTCTTTCTCTCTCTCTCTTTGTCCTCTTTCTCTCTCTCTCTTTGTCCTCTCTCTCTCTCTCTCTCTTTGTCCTCTCTCTCTCTCTCTTTGTCCTCTCTCTCTCTCTTTGTCCTCTCTGTCCCTCCTCTTTCTTTTTCTCTCTGTCCCTTCTCTTTCTTTTTCTCTCTGTCCCTTCTCTTTCTTTTTCTCTCTGTCCCTTCTCTTTCTTTTTCTCTCTGTCCCTTCTCTTTCTTTTTCTTTCTGTCCCTTCTCTTTCTTTTTCTCTCCGTTTTCTCTTTCTTGTTTTCTCTCTCTCTGTCCTCTCTCTTGATCTCTCTCGCTCTGTCCTCACTTTCTTTCTGAAGAAATATTTACAATTTCGTGCTAACTTTCCATGTTTAAAAGAATTTTTTCTAACTTTTATTTAAAAAAAATATTTCATTACGTGAGGTTCTTATTCTATACTTGATGACCCATAATTCTTCGGGTCACGATCTATGATCTATTTTAATGAATGATCTTCCTGGTATCTTCAACCAAGTGATTGAAGAATATGACATATACCTCATATATTGTCTATAACAGAAGCGTATAACCAAATCAAAGCTACAGAAGAAGAGTGAAACTGACAGTAAAATCTTCTATTATATTTTTCAATAAATATATTTTATCTTTACACATTTGAAATTTAGCATTTAAAAGAAATATTTAAAAAAATAATTAAAGCTTTATAATAAGCCTTTGTTTAAAATTTGACTGATGAGTTTTTATTAAGCAAATTTCAGGGTTTTGATGTCAATCCATTTTTATTTGTTTTTACATGTCAAAAGTTAGATCACTCCACAAAATCTTCCAATATTAGAAAAAAATTAACTTTTTTTTAAATTCCTCATCAAAAAATTAGTCAACTATGAAGGTCTTCGGGTTGTAACTTTAATGGGTAACTTTTTACAACATGTTTGGTAAAGTGTACATTTGACCCATTTTTCTGCCCAACTGCCAAATTGGACTTCGGGTCGTGTTTACATGTTAGAAATAAGAGATTTTTATGGATGTACCCATGAAAAAAAGCTTAGCTCAATCTGTATGATGTCATGAATCATGTTTCAATGTGTTAGCTGCTAAAATATGAACAATCAAAGTTGCTTTTCTGTATCGTTTTCACACAATTTTTGTGACGGCATGTGATTTTTACCAATGTTTAAGATCAGGTATATCTAAGAATTATTAATTCCATCTATATTATCTTTTCTATTAATGAACTATAGTATTATATTTATAAAGATTTTAAAAAATTCTTCATCTAAAAATTAGCCAAGTATAAAAGTTTTAGACTTGTATCTTTAATGGGTAACTTCTTACAAAACGTTTGGTAAAGTGTACATTGACCCAATTTTCTGCCCAACTGCCAAATTGGACTTCTGGTCATGTTTACATGTTAGAAATAAGAAGTTTTTATGGATGTACTAATGAAAAACAAATTTAGCTTACTATGTATGATGTCATTAATCATAATAGTAAGTGTCAATGTGTTAGCTGTTAAAATAGAACTTCTATGAATAGTTACAGTTGCTCTTCTCTATCGTTTCCGCACAATTTTTGTGACGGCATGTGATTTTCACCAATGTTTAAGACTGGGTATATCTCAGAATTATTAATTCCATCTATATTATCTTTCTTTTAATGAACTATCGCATTATATTTATAGTTTTCACTTATTTAATGTTTTTAGCTTCACTTATACACTGATTAAGTTGGCCTTTTGATCAGTATCACACAAAACGCGATATCCAACCAACTTTGAATGGCCATAACTTTGGTAAGGTGTACATTTCACCCATTTTTCTCACAACTGCCAAATTGGGCCTCGGGCCATGTTTTACATGTTAGAAATAAGAGGTTTTTATAGATATACTTATGAATAAAACATTTAGCTTAATCTGTATGATGTCATGAATAACAATAGTTTTAATGTGTTAGCTGTTGAAATAAAACTTATACAAGCCGCGCATGCGTGGTCCCCCTCTGTATGTGACTCGATGTGGCGAGTGTAAAATGCAATAAATTTGGGCAATTTAGGGCATTTTTGATCCCCCCTTTGACCCTATGGGGGCGAGAACCAGAATTTTTCTGAGATCAAGGATGCTCATTTTATATCCAGAACAATTGCCTCTACATTTTTGCCAAGTTTCAGAAAAATTGAATGTATGGATCAAACGTTATGGGAGGAAAGGGTCATTTTTTTGCCATTTTAGGGGGCTTTTGACCCCCTGGGGGCGCGAACCAGATTATGAACAGATAATTAAAATCCATTTTATAAATGTTAAAAACAGCAACATTTTCTTAAATATTTATAAACTTGTGAGAAATGTCTTTCATAGAGCCTCATATGCTTATATCAAAGTGTAGTACCTGTTCTGATATTACACTTCATCCTTTCTGTCTCCGGTCAGTGAAGGAGAAATTCTTCTAGACTGAGGCAATTTTTATTTTTATCACAATCCAGAGATCCTGTTTTTGGGGAGTTGAATTTTCCCTACATGAAAAATTGACCTTGTGTCTAACTCTGCCTTCATGAGGAGACAAGTAAATGAGGAACCTGATCGGAGAAGAATATGTCCAATAATAAGTTAAATTCAAAAAATAAAAAACAAAGTCATCAAACTTTCAAATGATTGTGAAAACAGAAAAAAAAAAAGTTTAAACTTAACGAGAGTTCATTCCCTTTTTTCAGTGTCTTCTGGAGGAACAGCCTCTGACAATTGGCTTTGAATCTCACCAACTCCTACTCCTCCTCAAATTACTATTTAAAAATTCCCCTAGCAAACATCTTGTTTGACCAATCAGAGCTTTATATCCCTAGCTCCGCTTCCTTTTTACTATTGAATGGCTCATCATGCTAAATTTAGTGCAAATTCTGTCCGATACTTTTGGAAGCTGTACGTTTTTATTGTTAGTAGTAGTACTACAGATAAAAGCAGTAGTATGATTTTACCCCTCCCCTCCCTGACACAGTGGCCATTTCAAGGATGCTTCATGACAAGATTTAAAATTCTGTCAGATAGTTTTGAAGCTATAAATCACCCACAAACAAAAGGTACTCATTTATGATATAGATTTTTTACTTAAAACTTTTATTTTTTCGTAGATGTAAAATTTGCGGCCGAGGTTTTGCCCAAACGGGAATTTTGCAAACTCATATCTACCTCCACACAGGGCACAAAGGGCACATATGTGATACATGTGGCAAGGCATTCCGACAGAAATCTCAACTTCGATTGCACCAAAAGCGACACTTGAACCAACGGTCGATTCAATGTCCGGAGCCAGATTGTGAAGCCACCTTTTTCACTAATAGTGAGTACAATGATATTTAAAACTTTTTTTTTGTTTCTAAAATGTATTTTGTGCTTTGTATAGCGAATAAAGACACAAACTGGAGAAGTTAACAGCATTCACGGTCAATCCAGGCTGTTATCCCATACCAAGCCTTCAAAACAAAAATCAGAAATTACATGTCAACCAAAAAAAAAAAGTCGTCAACTTAATAGGTTCCTCATTATCCACAAAGCTCCGGCCCCTGACCCATAGCTACAATGTTGCATCTTTGTGCCTATTTTACAAGTACTTCAATGGATTGTGCTCCGATGAACTTGCTGCACTAGTGCCCCCCTCAATGTAAATTCACTAGACAAATCCAACAATCAGCCAAATCTCATCCATTCACTATGGAGGTCCCCAGATGCCGAAGAGCCATGCCGAAGATCCTTCTTCTCCAATAGCTTCTTTCCTCGTGCTGCCGGACTTGGAACTCTCTCCCTACTCCCTGTTTCCCCGACTGTATCGACATGCAGAAATTTAAAACTAATGTAAACAGACATTTTGCTGCAACTTAGGATGACCCCCAAAACCTACACCCTATTTCTCAGTAGCCCCTTACGTCTTTAGTGGCGGCTTACTTGTTTGGGATGAACTGTTAAAAAAATATTAAAAAATTGGCAAGACATGTGAAATCTTTTCCCAAGGAATAAACTGCATTCCATAATGCCTATCATCAAAGTATGGCAACCAGGACACGGAAGACCAAGGAGGGAGGAGGTGGTATTAGCAAGAATATGAATCAGTCATACTCACTTAACCCATCTATATCTCGTGAAGGGAGAAGAACCTCCAACATGCATGCCAATCACCCTTCACCGTTGAACACATACTCATTGCCTGTAAAGATCTCCAACAAACCAAACAAAAATATACCAAAGAGACAATTTGAAGGATCTGTTTAACAAAGTTCACGTAGACAATATATTTAATATCCTGGAAGTTACAAGACTTTACAAGAAATTTGAAAAACACAGAAACCTCTTTACTCATCTCCCAAATATTCGTACCACTATACATTAAAAAAAAACAAAAAACATACAACCCAATTCTACTGCAAATAATCTACACATAAGAATCTATGATAAATAACCTTTCATGGCATTAAATGACCTTACAGAATCAATATGCCATTAAAACCAACCAACCAACCAGCCCCCTTCATCAGAAAGGCAACAAATCCGAAGTATTCCATGAAATCCAGACAAAACCCTTTTTTATCTAACTTTAAAACCTTCTTGTATTATACCTTATACTTTCGAGCCAGTTTTCTGAATAATACTTTGCTTTGATAATCAGATTTGATTGTTTTGTTACTGAATTTTCCTGATACTTGATTTCATTTCTAACGATCTCTGATTACCCATCTACCATTCCTCTGAGAATTTTTGTCTAGATTTCATAGAATACTTCAGATTTGTCACCCTCCTTCATCAGGAGGAGGATTCAGTTATAACAGCCCATTAATGCTGTTGACTTCTCCAGAAACATGTGTAAAAGTTATTTTGTTCCAAACTTTTCATTAAATCATAGAATGATATAACCCTGATTTAGTACTTTATGTATTAATATTTAAATTTTTTAAATATTGAATTTCATTTTTTATTTTTGCAAATTGATCACTATTTGACTCAATCTGAACTGTATAAATTTGCTTTTATATTGTTACTTGTTATATATATATATATATATATATATATATATATATATATATATATATATATATAATCAAATTAGGTATGTCTGTATGTTTATATATTTTTATGTACAGGATTCACTCCTAAACTAATTAACCAATCATTATTAATTTTGAAACACAGCTGCTAAGTGTAAGAGGTCGTAATGTGAACTATATTTAGTTTTATGCAAAAAGGGTAAAAGGAGGTAACTAACAGAATATCCATCCCAAGACAGGTAAAATTAATACCCTGAACAGAAGTTTTGCACCACTTTTATATCCCCTTACGAAGATTAAAATCTAGACATAATGATACTAAACCTTATCTTTAGAATCCTTATTCCAATTTTGATCAAAATTCATTACATGATTTTGATTCTAGAAAATGTCTAAAATTTCAGGCTTAAGCTTCAGAGGTCTTAAGAAGAAATTGAAATTCAGGGAGTCTTACTTAATTGGTGTCTAAAGACTACAGATCAAATCCAATGAAAATCTGAAATATAATTTTCAAATGGGAGGTTGTGCCTATATTATGCCCCTAAAAACCCTCAAAGAAATTGAAATTTGGAGAATATTTATTAATTGATGTCTTGTTAAAATTTCCCAAAAATCAGAGGTATCTATATTTTCACAAAGGGCTTCCACCTCCTTTTTATCCCTTTGCATAAAACTAGATTAAAGTAAATATAGCCCACATTACTACTCCTTACGCCTAGAAGCTGTGCTTCAAAATCCATAATGATCTGTTCATTGATTTTGGAGTGCATCCTTCCTTTTATCTAAATCGAGATAATGTTGATAAAAACAATCAGCAGCACATATCGGTTATTTTGGTTGTTTTTTGTTTTTGTTTTTGTTTTTTTTTAATGACAAATAATTTTTTTGTAGCGGTTTACTGAGCTTATCAAAAAATTTTCTACTCAAATTGAAAAGAAATCAGTTTTTTGTTTTTTTTTTGTTTATTTTATGAATTTTAGATCGCAATTTTTACTTGTTTCTTTAAATGATGGAAAAAACTAGGAAACCAAGATTTTTTTTTTCTCATTCCGACTCAACTATTTTGTCTTGTCCAAAGTAAGTTTTTTAAAAAAAACCTGTTAAATTAGGTATCACACATCTACCAGTTTAGTGTGAGAAAATGTGTAAATATAATGAAATTCCCTTCAATTTCAACTTGTGATAACTCAATTATTTTTTGGTTATTTTGATGAAATTTGGATGTAAAATAAATTTAATCTTTTCTCTTTATAAATGTACAATTTTTCTTCTCATGTCATTAATAGTTTTTTTTTCCAGGTTACTTCAAGTCAAGTTACTATTTTCAGTGACAGGCAATTTATTTTGTTAATGTTGCTGTTTTTCAACTTAATGTGCACAATATTGTGTGTCTCTATGCATATAAAAACAGTCTCATCTTAAAGAAAAGGGCCACTCATCAATGTGGTGGACTTAATATATAGGCTTTTAAGTTGTCTTTCATCCACATATTCCGAATTGAAAACTTAGTGAATGAAATCTTGGCCCTATCATTAAATTGTGCTTCCGGCTGGTTTTACATGGGATGCTAAATTAAATAGCTTTCTAACAATTGGGTTAAATTAAAATTTAATAATCAAATGATACTGCAATAATTAAACTTTACTTTCAAAATTATATTTAAAAACAAAATCTTATTGTAATGACGGGTAGTTATATATATATATATATATATATATATATATATATATATATATATATATATATATATGATGAGTGGGCGATGGTTAAGCATAAAATTATGTCGTTTTTTTTAATAATTTTTTATTATTTTAATTTTTCGTTTTCTCTCAAGCTTGAGATTAGATGTTTCGTGAATGACTTCCAACTTTTCCTGTTTGTTGCCGTTTCACTTGTGCCGCCTGCCAGGACCAGGGTATCATCAACTGATCACCTCCGTGTCTTAAGCGGCCTACCAGGTGACTTTGGGCAATCGACATCAATGTGTGACACACTTTTGAGCATTTTGTATCACTGACGGTTGGCAACGTGGCCAAACCAATTGAGACGTTGTTTGTGCAACATACTTTCTCATTAAGGCCGGTAGAGTAAAACTGGCAATTTTCTCCATCCAATTCGCTGCAGCCAGGATCATATTTTTCTGATGTTTCGTCATTGACCATGTTTCACAGCTTTACAAGAGTACAGGTCAGACATGTGTATTGTATTCTGCCACTCTCGCATATGATGAGATCCCTGCATTTTGTAAAATTGTTGACAGCTACCTGAAGACTCTCCATGCGGCAGATATACATTGTTTTATAGTTGTGTCAGTTCATCCACTGGAATTAATTGTGTTACCTGGGTAGGTAAATTTATTGACTCTTTCAACACCTGCGACAACTTCTCTTTCCATGGGAGGCAGATTTTGACAGATGTTGCAAATGAAATTAACTGCATCTGCTACACGCATCATCGGCAGGTTGGTGCACCTTTTGTGACACCACTTATTGTATGTTCTGCATTTAGTGGAGTTCAAGCCAATTCCAAGCTTACAGATGCTGAATAGGTATTTTCTTTGTGGAACAGATATCATCTCTTTAGCGCCAGATATCATATGCTTCATCTTTGTCATATTAATCTCTTTTGATTTCTTCTGATTTCCACCTGTTAAATGCTGAACTTCTGTCGCATTGGGTGCACCGATAACAATATCATCCGCATACAGAATCTCCCATTTCTGCAAATTGTTGTCAACTCGTCGAGTACGGTTATAAATAGGAGTGGGTTAAGTTCTGATCCCTGGTACACTCTTACCATTATTTCTAGGGATTCAGAGAGCACACCAGCAAAAGTCACGGCTGTGGTTTATTTGCGATAGTCTGGAAACTATTCACTAATTGCTCGGGAACAAGTTTGCACCTGAGGGCCCAGAGGATAGCCTTTCTTGGCACGTTGTCAAAGGTCTTTTCCAGATCAATGAAAACAAAAAAAGCTGCTTTTATGTTGGAGAAATTTCTCACGGGGTTGCGATAGTAGAAAAAGAGCATCTGTCGCTCACTTCAGTGCTCGAAAGCTGCACTGTTGTCTATTTTGATCGGGGGAGGATCCAATTCACGAGCACTCTTTTATACATCTTCAAGCCATGCTTAAGTCCTCTCTAACTTCCACACTGCAATGCGTTTCCTTTGCTTTTGTAAAGTGGGACAGTGATGCTATTTGTCCATTGCTCTGGTAAAATATCGTCTAGTTTTTGTAAAATTGACAGAAGTGATCTGATGACAATCTCTCCTCCGTGTTTCAGCAAATCGGTTGTTATGCCTGACAGGCATGGAGCCTTGTTTGTTTTTGATACCTTCATCGCAGCCTCAATCTCAACCCTCGATATTTCCAGCATTGGACCTGCCACCACCTCTGCAGGGGGGCATTCATGGTCAAAATCACCATTTAAGTAATGTTTTGGGATATTCCCCCTCATCTTTGGACAATTTCAGTCAGCTTTGTTAAAAGTTTTTCTATTGTCAGACTTGATACATGACTGTACTGATATGTCAGAGCTATCCTTATGGAGGTTTTCAGCCTCACCATGTGACGTCACATCCATAAACCAGGTTTTTCAGTAAGCTCTCTTTGCATGGCGGATGATGCCGTGAGCATTACGGGACACCAACTGTACTTGTTTTCATCAATTGGTAGGCTTGTTCTCGTCAAGGTTTTGAAAGCTATGGCTTTCATCTTTATAGCTTCACTGGTTGACGAATTCTACCACCACGTTTTGCGTTGTTTTCCGCTTCTTCCAGATATTGTTCTGCAAGTGTTGGTAATTGCAGTTGTGACCAGTTTGTTCCAATCATCAGTAATTCTGTTCTCCAGCTCTTCTATTTGGGTTCTGTACTGGTAACATGTCTCACAGAGTTTCCAATCCTTGATCTTTTTTGCATCTGAGAGTTTTCTGCTTGGCTCTGTTATCTGCAATAGTTGTATCAGTTAGAATTAGTTTGTGCTGAGGAATGCAAGATTTGCTTGAAACAATTTTGCAGTTAGTGATTCGTAAATTGGTCCTCAGTCAGATCAGTATTAGGTCAGTCCGAGTTTCTGTTTCTCCACTCCACAGTACATTTAATTCTTCAGCGTTTCTCGCGCCAAACCTGTGGGGACCAAGATGTACTCAAATTTGTGATTTGAGCTGCTATGCACGTTGAAGTTTCCCGCTACTGCAAGGTCTCTGTGTGTTGGTGCCTTAACTATCATGTCTTCCAGAAGGCTCAAGAATTCTGCCTTCAACTTGACGACGATGGGGCTGTGGAGCATAAACTGAAATTACATCTAGTTCACTTCGCCCTATAACAAGGCAGACTTTAATAATACGGTCTCCATATTTCATAACCTCTATGATGTTTTCTACAAGTTTCTTGCATACTATGATACACATTTGTACCATCTTCGCTGTCGCTGTACCAGATCTTGTCGCCATCAATAACCTTGGCACTGTTTCCACTGTATCTTGTTTCTTGTAAACAACAAATTTCAATGTTGCGGCGCCTATACATGTCAATAACTTCTGTTGATTTTCATTTCAAGGTTCCGATGTTGGATGTTCCAAGCTTTATTCTTCTTCTGCCTTCCCCAAAGGTTCTTAGCACCCCTTTTTTTTTCCAGGTACTGGGCGCCTTTTTATGTTATGTATTCATTCACGATTTTGTTTGGTGTATAGTTTTAACCGTAGTGCGATGGCAAGGACACCTTGTCGTTGTGAGACAGAGGGTGCTCCACCATTGTATAAGTGGCTACCATCATACACACGAGGGATTCATGTGTTTTTAAATTTTTTTTTCTTTTAAATTCTTTTGTTTTTTCTTTTTTTTATTTTATCATAGGTGATCTTCCTTGACACAAATTGAAAACTTCTGGTGCCCGTCCATTTTCATGTGTTTTTTTAATTAAAAAATTTTTTTTTCTTTTAAATTCTTTTATTTGTGTTTTTTTTATTTTAACATAGATGATCTTCCTTGACACAAATTGAAAACTTCTGGTGCCCGTCCATTTTCATGTGTTTTTTAATTTTTAAAATTCTTTTTTCTTTTAAATTCTTTTATTTGTGTTTTTTTTTTTTTTATCATAGGTGATCTTCCTCGACACAAATTGAAAACTTCTGATGGCCGTCCATTTTCATGTGTTTTTTAATTTTTTAAATTCTTTTTTCTTTTAAATTCTTTTATTTGTGTTTTTTTTATTTTATCATAGGTGATCTTCCTCGACACAAATTGAAAACTTCTGGTGGCCGTCCATTTTCATGTGTTTTTAAATTTTTTTAATTCTTTTTTCTTTTAAATTCTTTTATTTGTGTTTTTTTTTTTTTATCATAGGTGATCTTCCTCGACACAAATTGAAAACTTCTGATGGCCGTCCATTTTCATGTGTTTTTAATTTTTTAAATTCTTTTTTCTTTTAAATTCTTTTATTTGTGTTTTTTTTATTTTATCATAGGTGATCTTCCTCGACACAAATTGAAAACTTCTGGTGGCCGTCCATTTTCATGTGTTTTTAAATTTTTTTAATTCTTTTTTCTTTTAAATTCTTTTATTTGTGTTTTTTTTTATTTTATCATAGGTGATCTTCCTCGGCACAAATTGAAAATTTCTGATGGCCGTCCATTTTCATGTGTTTTTTAATTTTTAAAATTCTTTTTTCTTTTAAATTCTTTTATTTGTGTTTTTTTTATTTTATCATAGGTGATCTTCCTCGACACAAATTGAAAACTTCTGGTGGCCGTCCATTTTCATGTGTTTTTAAATTTTTTTAATTCTTTTTTCTTTTAAATTCTTTTATTTGTGTTTTTTTTTATTTTATCATAGGTGATCTTCCTCGGCACAAATTGAAAATTTCTGATGGCCGTCCATTTTCATGTGTTTTTTAATGTTTTAAATTCTTTTTTCTTTTAAATTCTTTTATTTGTGTTTTTTTTATTTTAACATAGGTGATCTTCGTCGACACAAATTAAAACATTCTGGTGCCCGTCCATTTTCATGCAATTTATGTCCCAAGACATTTACACGCCTGCAGTATTTGAAAGAGCATCTTAATCAGCACTCTGGCGTCAAACCTTACACGTGTAAATTGTGTGAGATCTCCTTCTACGATATGTCAAATTATTACCGGCATGTGCGTCGACACAAACCAGAGTCTGAAGATAACAGCGCCAGTGCTGCGGTGGCAGAAACAACCGAAACCACGGCGACTGTGATTGAAGAAGTAGAAATGACGGTGAACGACGATCCGAATGGTGGCGTCATGACTTACATTGTGACGCCTGCTGACGTCACTGAGGAGGAACAAAAAGCCTTGGAACAACAAGCAGTAGTGGCGGCCGCTGCTGCTGCCGAGACCCACCTTGCAACCATTCCAACTGGACAAGAAGACGAAACGACGGCAGAAGTCTATCAGATCACTGTTGACCCCAGCCTTATAACGAGAGATGAGCAGGTGGTCACAACTGTGGACTTTTCGGCTATTAACCTTTTGGCGAATGCAACCACACAAGAATACTTAAGTACAACTTCGTGAAGCATTCTTAGTTCTCTACAAGAATATCCCCCCCCCCTCCTCTAAATTAGCGAAGAACAACTAGGACAGCTACTAAGTGCCTGGAGAAAACCCGCTAGATAAATGCTAAATTATTGGGTTTACGATCTGCCTCTTTTGATGATACTCTTGATAATTGCAATGTTTCTTCCATGTTTATCTTGAAGGCATTATTTCTGTGTCTTAGAATAAGTGGAGGGTGTTTAGAAACGGATTTCCATTTGAATTGCGCTTTTTCAAGAAAGACGTCTACAAATTTAATTAAACTGATTCCTTTGACCTTCAAGTGGTCAAAGAATATATTAAAATTATGATCATCAGTTTTAATTATAAACAGACTTTATTTAACCACTCGAGATTAGCATTTTTTTTTTTGCAGGACAAAGAAATTTCTATGAGGCTATTTTTACCTTCCAATTGTGGTTAAATTCCTAATTCCTAAGTGGTTAAATATTTGCTGTTTCCCCTTGGCAAAAATTGGACAATTTTTCTTCCACATGCTAAATTTGGACAGCTTTTAATTCATCATTACAAAATATTTATGATTTCATCCCAGTTTTGAACAGATTTCTTCCCCTCAGAATACTATCGACTAAACACAGAATTTTCAGATCAGTTAAATTTTTAGCAGGGGGTATCAATTTTATATGCAAATTCAACATAAAATGATTCCAAAAAAGCATTTGTAAACATGTGTTTTTTGGCTAAAGACCAGTTAAAAACTCAAATAAGAGAACCATTTTGACATTAAACTCCCTGCTAAAAAATTGAATGAGTAACTTTCTTGAATTCTTTTTTTATATTATCTGAAAATTTGGTGCTAATCGATAGAATTTCAAAGAATAAAAATTTAAGAATTGATTACAAAACTTTTATATTTTGGCTGTTCTTTAGCTAAAAAAAAAACAGTAAAATTTTCAATTTATATTGTGAAAAAACTGTTTCACTTATGTTACAAAATCTGATGTTGTATTAAGATTTGTTTAATACAAGGATTTAAAATATTTCATTTTATAGGATGACTTTTTTTCTCCTTGAAAATGATTCAGTTATTAGCGTTCAGTCACCATCCTGGGTGTACTGATGAACTAAAATTGCCCTCACTCACTAGCAATTTTTGTTGCCAAGGAAGAACAAAGATCAATGATTGCTATCTTATTGTCAAATTAAATCTGATGAATATTTAATTCCTATGCAAAATATTCTTCATAAGAAAGCTGAGAAACCAACCTCTGGTTTTAAAGAGGCTGAACAGTTTAATTCGAAAGTTTGTTAATATCATTTAACATACTTTTAAAAACATTTCTTTTTTTAAGAATGGGATTAAAAAAACAAAGAATTAAACAATTTATAATTTGGATTATTTGGACGACGATTCTCATCTTGATTGTTATTTCACAATGTTTAGGCTGATGTAACCTCTGACCTTCAGGTGCATTTTTTTTTCGAATTTGGGAATCTTTATGTCTAACTCAGGAACCAATAGGAAATTTGAAACTGAAACCTTTATTTAATCCATACAAGTAGATTGGTCTCATTTCATCAGACATGACTGGATAGAAGTGTTAATTGTTGTTATTCTTAGTTTTTATAGCAACACTTCTACCTGGTCATGGCTGGCGGAACAAGAAGAATCTATTTGTTTGGGTTGTGTTACCTTGCAAACGCATATGGCCGACTTCTAACTAATATAAGTTAGAACAAAATAGCAATAAACATTGTCTAAACACTCACATGTGTTTTGCTGTCTTAATTTTTCAAGTATTTTGTCAAGTCTGGATGGAAGTCACCGGTGTCCAGTCCGCAAGTTCCTAATCTGGATTAAATAAAGAGTTCAGTTTGAAATACTATATAGGTTTCTGAGTTCGAAATGAAGATTCCCAAATTCGAAAAGATGCACCAGGGAAGGTCGAAGTTTACATCGGCTGAAACATTGTGAAAATAACAACCAAGATGAGAATAGTAGTTTGAATAATTCCAAAGATTAAACTTTTGTATAAAATTGGATGTGTTTAAGTCAACTTATGTTTAAACAAGAACGAATACATTCTTAACATGTATCCATTCAATTTGCACGTTTAGCGATGGCAGATCAATGGATGGACTGATGGACATAGCCTCTTATATAGATGCTTGGATGCATTTAAAAAGTGGTCTTCAAATCTGTAAAAAAAAAATGTTTTTGGCAGAGATTCTGAAAACTTTTTGTGCTTTCAAAAGAAAATGAAAATACAGTAAAGAGAATTTCTTTCTCCTAATAAACATTAAACAATTTTGTATATAAATATTTCAAATTTCTCTAAACTTTTTTGTATCTTTTCTTTTTTTCTAGTATATGGATTAGTAATCTTGATGGTTACTCTCAATCCCATAATGGTTAGAATGTTTGCTAATAGGTCGGGAGATCATGGTTCAATCCTCGGTCGAGACTTACCAAGAACTAAAAAAACAAATGGCACTTGATGCCTCCTTTCTAAACACTCAGCATTATAAGGTGTGGATCAAGGGTAAGTGGAGTAATCCGGTGTAAGGACTGACGCCCCCCCCCCCCCTCGTTACGGCTTTATAGTAGCCAATGAAAAGGAGCCGTTGAGTTGCCCTCAACTTGACTATGGTCGACCTACTTTACTTATTACTTGATTAGGAGGGATTTATATTGGTATGATCATGTAGTGATTTCTTTGTGGGATGAAAGAAGGCAGACCTTTGAAAGATAGGCTTTCTTGGCTTGTTCATTTTATCTTCTTGGAGTGTTGGAAGGCTCCCAGAGGGAGGAAAGTCCCCCTGCTCAGTTTGTGGAAAGGGAGTTGAGAGAAACTCATTTTTTTTTTGTGTGTACTAAAGAAGTGCAGTGGAATTAGAGATAGATCGAGAGATGATAACCAGTTTGTGTACAAGAAGTGTGACACAATCGAGACAGATGGGAACTCAGATGTGAAGAAATTATATTTGGAAGGCAAGGCTATTGGTTGTCCACGGGTTTGATTAGCTTGTTGATACCATTGGAGCACAGAGAGATGCTGGTGTTATTTCAAGGATTAGAGTAGATGGAGTAAGTTGACGGAACTTCTGCCATTATTAATCAGCGAAGTGTTACAGCTGTCGAGCAAGGGAAGAGTCTATCTGGTATTATATGCAGGTTGATGATGTATGGAAGAATGAAACCTGGTCAGTAAAGGTTGAGGATATGTGTTGCATGGAGAGAAATGATATGAGAATGATACAATGGCTGTGTAATGTGAGTCTAAAAGACAGGCTTAGATCTGATGACCTCAAAGGATGATTAAATCTGGATAGTATAGGGAGATGTGTGCAGAACAGGAGACTTCATTGGTATGGTCACATTGAAAAATGGTTGTGTTGGTAGATGTAGAGCAGTTGAGGTAGCAGGATCAGTTGGCATGGGGAAAGCCAAGGAAAATATATGAAGTGATAGATTAGAGAGAAAGAGAGATAAATAAAAACCTGGTCAGAAATACAGGGTGATTCATAAGTCAGTTAGCTATTTTATTTTGAAATTCTAAAGTTAAAAAATATGGTAATACAAAACAGAAAGTTTATTCAACAAATTCATTTATGGGAGTTTACAATTACAGCAAATTTTCAAAATTTCCACCTTCGTTCTGCATGCATAGCTTCATTCTTTTTTGCAAGGAATTTACGACTCTTTGTAGCATATTTGATTGATTATGAAATAAATATATATAGAAACAAATATATAAAGGAACAAATTTAAAATAACAAATAGCAGTAATTAGAAAGTAAGATAACAATCATCAAAAGTTCATAGTATGTTTGTGCTTCATATGGTAATCATTTTAAATAGCTAAGTGAAGTGACTTATGAATCACCCTGTATAATAGTTTGGAATTCAATTTATAAATGCCCTCCAACACATGCCAACATTTAAAATGGCTGTTTAACCTAACAATAATAATAATAATATTATTGTTGTTATGATGATGATGATGATGGGGTCGCTTGTCTTGCTGGATTGTTATTTACAATTTAACCACAAACAATTATAATACATCTTGTTGTTTTATTTATTCTTTTAAACATCGCTGGGAGTAACAAAGAAAGGAATATAGAGAGTATATTACCTATACTGCTACATCTCGAAACGGGGCTTTCCTCGTCTCTCTCTTCCAACTAGATTTACCTAAAACTCTCACAAATCATCATTTGGCCCCTTCTGTTCCTTGGTTTCCGCTCATGCTATTCTGTAGCGCTATGGAGGCCGCTTCTTTGATCCCAGCAGATTATCTGAACAATGGTCCATCACATAGGCAGCTGAAGCCTTGTTGTATAGATAACACGTAGCAGTAGTTCGTTCTCTTTTCTTTTTTTGTGTTGTTTTACATCATCTTTTTAATAACAGCGGTAGTAAAACTTATTAAATAATGACAGCATGCGATTCATTTGGGATTGAAAAATACCTTCAGGATTTTTCTTTTCCAGTAGTATACATACATAATACCTCCGCCCCCTCCCCCCAGGGGAAAGGCGCATCTGTTCCCAGAGCGCAACTGCTCTCTTCTGCATATCGGTATAAAAAGAGAAAGATCTTATCATCCTTCTGCTGTGTGTCTTGGGCGACTTTCTGTCTATATGATGCAATATCCTGACATGTCGTTCTAGCTCTGCACTCTTCATTTTTAATGGAATTTTCCACTAGTCTAACATTATGTGAAAAATACCGTTTCTAACATTATTTTTATATACCCGCATTTAAATATCAATACAAGTTTACATGTCAAATTTAACCGTAGTTAACTTTCTGACACTTCCTATAGCTCTATGTCCTTTAACAGAGCTAAGATATTCAATGTGTAACGTGTTGGCCTCTCAATTCGGGGGGGGGGGGGGGGGGGGGGGGCACATGTGAAAGTATAAAATTTTTCAAATAACTGTGCGTGATATTGCTTCTTATGATTATGTGTCATAGAGCCAATATTTTCGTTGAGGATGCTATGTTCCATAAGACTGAAATGAAACACGTGTCTTTCTTGCGTTGATAATTTCTCCCGGAATTTTGTGAATCATCTTACTTCCGCAGGCTTGTTCACAAATGAAGACTAGAAAACACAAAACGGATTTTTCATTACTTATTTTTATTGCTGGTATAATGTTGACATTATCGTTTTCTCACACTCGTCTCCCCATGCACTGTGAGTGCCTCACTAATCTCATAAGTAGGAGCGAATGTACAAGACATGATTGTGACTCGGTGATAATCTGCGTACTGGCGTTTTTTTTTTTATTCCCAATCATTTTACAAAATTATTTTCATGTATTTCTTATTCTGAACAACAAATGAAATGTTTGTTTCAAATCAACTTTTACCTCATTAGCTGTCAGATTTCTGAAAAAGCATTCCGAATATATATATATATAAATTATTTATAAATATATATTATTTTCAAAATAAACCATTATACACGTGTTTCATGCCAAACCTGCAATCGTCAGTATGGGAGGAGATATTTATTTACTCCTTCGCTAGGAGTTAGGCACAAGGCCAGTTTTATCTTACTCCCACAAGTAAGATGTGACCCAAGCTCGGGTCGAGCAAGTGGGGTTAAAAGCCAGCGCTCGAGAGGTGAGCACTCTGGCCATTTAAAAATTGCCTGGACAGCCCCGTCGGCATTCCCCGGTAGGGGCGCCTCAGACAGTAAGCAATAAACTTACTCCTCCCCAAAGAGGGGAGGCGAAGCCTGGGAGGGTGGACCTCCTAGAACTGCACAGGACAGGCGTGCAGTATCCATCGGAACAGATACTACACTTTGATCTTAGCCAAAAGGCCGAGAAGTATGGGAGGAGATAATCCCTACTGGTCACACGGTTCGAACCTCGATACAAAAGTCATGTCTGATTCAGTAGCCGAGGCATGAACCAATGCTCCAACCTGCATTGTCGAGAAAGGGGAAGTAAATTAACATCCAAATAGCAAACACGGCGGCTATCCAGTAAGCAGTCGAGAGAGAACTCAATAGGCATGGCTCAGAGTCATGCATTATGCAGAATGACAGCTTGTTGTCAACTTAACTTAAAGTTCTCTATCTTCCGAGAGCTTTAAATAATTATTTATAAGTAAATATTATTTTCAAAATAAACCCATATACACATGTGTTTCATGCCAAACCTGGTACGGCATTCACCCTGGGTGGATTGAATCAGCTTCCTTCAAAATCAAAAGTTTCATGGGAGTATCAAATTCACAATCGGTCCCCAGTCGAATGTATATCCTGGTTAGGGGAGATGACACTTTTTGCAGGGAGGTGTCAACGTCCTCTTACATAGAGCGCCTAGTATTTTCAAATGGTCACCCATCTGGTACTGACCAGACTACACATTGCTTAACTTCAGTGAACGAACGAGAACAGGTGTGTCAACACGATTATGCCGTATAGATTCTGAATAATCCGTCAATGTTTATCGATATTTTATTCGCCCACTTTTCTAAGCCAATCCCTCCTCATCGTAATAGGTATTACGAATTATCATTAGTATTATTATAATTACGAATTATCATCATTATTATTATAATTATGAATTATCATTATTATTATAATAATTACGAATTATCATTATCATTATTATAATTACGAATTATCATCATTAATATAATAATCATGAATTATCATTATTATTATAATAATTATGAATTATCATCATTATTATCATAATTATGAATTATTATTATAATAATTATGAATTATCATTATTATTATAATAATTACGAATTATCATTATTATTATTATTATTACAAATTATCATCATTATTATAATAATCATGAATTATCATTATTATTATAATAATTATGAATTATCATCATTATTATCATAATTACGAATTATCATTATTATTATAATAATTATGAATTATCATCATTATTATCATAATTACGAATTATCATTATTATTATAATAATTATGAATTATCATTATTATTATAATAATTACAAATTATCATCATTATTATAATTACGAATTATCATTATTATTATAATAATTATGAATTATCATCATTATTATTATAATTACGAATTATCATTATTATTATTATAATTACGAATTATCATTATTATTATAATAATTATGAGTTATCATTATTATTATAATTACGAATTATCATTATTATTATAATAATTATGAATTATCATTATTATAATAATTACGAATTATCATTATTATAATAATTACGAATTATCATTATTATTATAATAATTACGAATTATCATTATTATTATTATAATTACGAATTATCATTATTATTATTATAATTACGAATTATCATTATTATTATAATAATTATGAATCATCATCATTATTATAATTACGAATTATCATTATTATTATAATAATTATGAATTATTATCATTATTATTATAATTACGAATTATCATTATTATTATTATAATTACGAATTATCATTATTATTATAATAATTATGAGTTATCATTATTATTATAATTACGAATTATCATTATTATTATAATAATTATGAATTATCATCATTATTATTATAATTACGAATTATCATTATTATTATTATAATTACGAATTATCATTATTATTATAATAATTATGAATTATCATTATTATAATAATTACGAATTATCATTATTATTATTATAATTACAGAATTATCATTATTATTATAATAATTATGAATTATCATTATTATTATAATAATTATGAATTATCATCATTATTATCATAATTACGAATTATCATCATTATTATTATAATTACGAATTATCATTATTATTATAATAATTATGAATTATCATCATTATTATTATAATTACGAATTATCATTATTATTATAATAATTATGAATTATCATCATTATTATTATAATTACGAATTATCATTATTATTATAATAATTATGAATTATCATTATTATAATAATTACGAATTATCATTATTATTATTATTATTACAAATTATCATTATTATTATTATTATTACAAATTATCATCATTATTATAATAATTACGAATTATCATTATTATTATTATAATTACGAATTATCATTATTATTATAATAATTATGAATTATCATCATTATTATCATAATTACGAATTATCATCATTATTATTATAATTACGAATTATCATTATTATTATAATAATTACAAATTATCATCATTATTATTATAATTACGAATTATAATTATTATTATAATAATTATGAATTATCATCATTATTATTATAATTACGAATTATCATTATTATTATAATAATTACAAATTATCATCATTATTATTATAATTACGAATTATCATTATTATTATAATAATTATGAATTATCATTATTATTATTATAATTACGAATTATCATCATTATTATAATAATTACGAATTATCATTATTATTATTATAATTACAAATTATCATTATTATTATAATAATTACGAATTATTATTATTATAATAATTACGAATTATCATTATTATTATTATTATTACAAATTATCATTATTATTATTATTATTACAAATTATTATCATTATTATAATAATTATGAATTATCATTATTATTATTATAATTACGATTATCATTATTATTATAATAATTATGAATTATCATCATTATTATCATAATTATGAATTATCATCATTATTATTATAATTACGAATTATCATTATTATTATAATAATTATGAATTATCATCATTATTATTATAATTACGAATTATCATTATTATTATAATAATTATGAATTATCATCATTATTATTATAACTACGAATTATCATCATTATTATTATAATTACGAATTATCATTATTATTATAATTACGAATTATCATTATTATAATAATTACGAATTATCATCATTATTATAATAATTACAAATTATCATTATTATAATAATCATGAATTATCATTATTATAATAATTACAAATTATTATTATTATTATTATAATAATTACGAATTATCATCATTATTATTATAATTACGAATTATCATTATTATTATTATAATTATGAATTATCATTATTATTATAATAATTACAAATTATTATTATTATTATTATAATAATTACGAATTATCATCATGATTATTATAATTACGAATTATCATTATTATTATTATAATTATGAATTATCATTATTATTATTATAATAATTATGAATGCAGAGTACAACATGGTCGTCTTCAAATCTAATGGCAACAGATACTTTTCATAAATCGTCTCCATAAGAAATGAAACTTTGTTTATTCAATTTCTCATTTCCAATGCTTTCAAAATATTCTTCATCATTCAACTGATAATCTATCCATCTTGTTAATCCTTATCCTCGAGTGGCTTTTGGCTTGTTGACTCATTAATAATAAAAAGTGGATGGAGTAAGTGTCAATCAAGGAAAGTCTAGCAAACATGTTTACATGGTGTGATGTATGGAAGTGAGACCTGGCCAGTGAGGGTTGAGGACATGCGTTGCATGGAGAGAAATGATATAATGGATGTGTAATGTGAGTCTTAAAAACAGGCTTAGTTCTGATGACCTCGGAGAAAGATTAAATCTGAACAATATAAGGAGATGTGTGCAGAACAGGAGACGTCGATGGTATGGCCAAGTCGAAAGAATGGATGAGAGTTTTTGGGTCAGATGTAGCACAGTTAAGGTAACAGGTCTAGTTCACAGGAGAAGGTCAAGGAAAACATGGGAGGAAGTGATAAAAATGGACTTGAGAGAAAGAAGGATAAATAAAGACCTGGCCAGATATAGGTTAGTTTGGAAATTAATTTCTTAAAGCCGTCCAACACATGCCAGCATGTAAAATGGACATTAAACCGAATATGATGACTAATTAATCTAATTTTAACATTTGTTTTATTAAAATCTCTGTAGAATATTGTTGCAACGGCCGACTTGGAAGTTTCGCTTGATAGTGGCTGTTCGTTGGGAACCTGTGGCTCCATTTTGACATGCTGCAGGATTGGCAAGTGTAAGGAGTTCAACTCAGATGCACTTGACACATTGACAGTTTTCCCCAATGAACCAGGCTTGCTTTAAAAGACTAACACACCCGATTGGTTGCGAGGTAGTGAATGGAATGGAGAGGGGTGATCTTTTTCAATGACAGTTGTTTTTCTCTTTACCTGAAGAAATCAGTTTTTACGGACGGACACGTGTGTGTGTAACACTGTTTGGTCCAATGACACAAAATATTAAAAATTATATTTTTCTAAGACAAACGCGTCTTGTCCATTTGTATCTAGTCATTTTCTTTCAGCCAGCAGACTCATACCTTTTTCCCTGGAACCAAGACAACACTTTCTCTGACAAATGCATAGAAGTAATGCTGATAAGACGCTTACCCAAAAAACTTCAGACCAGTGGCGTCAATACCACAGTTTATGCGACATTCGTTCAGTGCCAAGTCACACTAAATACAACACTGACTGATTCCCTGGGCCATCACGGTGCAGCACATCTTATTACAATAGAACATTTTAAAACCTCTCGGTTATCCGTAAAGAACTTGCTGCAGCAGGCATATGGATGCTATCCCCTATCCAACATAGATGTTTGTTGGCCACTGTGACATTTACTTTTTGGCCTGTTGCAACTTTTTCCTATGCATTAACACTGTATTCCCTATTTACTTGCCTCGCCACGAGGGCAAAGTTTGACACAACGTCGTTTTTTTATGTGAGGGATATCTATATCGCCAAAAAAGGATACGGGATGGCACACAAAAGAAAATAAAGACAGCCGATCCTTCTTGACTGAGGAAATTTTTATTTTTGTCCTATCCGGAGTGCCTCTTTCGAAGAATCTCAATATCCTGCATACATGAAAAAAACGACCCTGTGTCTAAGTTTGCTCTCGTGGGGACTACAGTGTTAATATATAGGAAACAGTTGCATCAGGCCAAAAGTATACTCGAATATATCTATTATGCACTTGGTAGAATTATCAACTTTATTGTGTGTATGTATTTCTCACGTCAACATAACTTTAATAATTACACGTTAAATTATTATTTTATTTACTATTATTCAAATATTTATTGAAATCATAAATGCAATGGCGTAAAATAAAAAATTAAAAAGAAATAATTTAAATACAAATTAAATCCACCAAAATGCATTTTGGTTTCTTCATAAACAAGTCAGACATTTTAGTCTTTTGTTTTAATAGTAAAAAAAATTAATGTATTCCTTTGTGACCTTTCGACATTTGAAAAGAATTTGAAGCATTTAAACTGTCGAATAGAAAGTCATTTCTGGCTTTAAAATTCTTAAATTCTCATTTTATTAAAATGAAAGTTTTGGAAGCTATTTACATCCAATAATTTTATGAATAGAGATTAAAACAAATCGTATCGTAAAGTTATTTATAGTTTTATAACAATTTGATCAATCTTCTATATTATAAAGTAAACTCGATTTTTCCCCTATGAACCTGTATGTGTGCATTCACTGCACTGACTGCAATTGCCCCCACTCGTGCCGGTCCAAACTTGTTGTTCGACTCAGCCAGTGCTGCAACAAAGAATTCTTATCCCAAGTAAGACCACAAGTCCAGTTTATAAACAAGTAACAGGTTTATTTGTTTGAGGTTACAAATGAAACTCGTGTTTTCCAGGTTGAATAGCAGACTTTTTTATTCCGGCCAAATATAAAACATAAGTCAAACCCGACACAGGTCGATCTGAGTAACCCTGTGAATTTTCTCCTGTTCAAGTTACCACCATAGATCAGTACACACAGGCAGAGTCACATGAAGGAGATATGTATCTACCGGGATACTGGTTTCAGCTGCTTAACAACCATGATATTTGTGAAAGTACTATTACTAATAATAGGTAACATCGAACCAAAATGACAGAAAATTCTGGGCATCTGCTTTTAACATTGTGGGATTTGTGTTCGTTCCAGATCGTTCAAGGTTAGGCATGGAATTTCTTGAGTTAATCTACATTCCTGGGCAACGTCGGGACACAGGTCAGCTAGTTTATAATATAATAACAAATAACACTGTAACAATTAGCTTTAAAAGTGCTATATCAAAAAAATAAAATAATTTAGAAAAAAAACAAGCAGCAGCATAGTTAAAAAAAGCAAAACAAAAATGAAAGTAAAATGACTCAATGAATCAGCATCGTACAGCTTTTCTGTCCGACTCAATTCTGTTGTTCTCTAATTCTCTCTAGAATCAGGTATTCACAGAAAGGACCGCCTGAAGGTTGTCAACATCCCTAAGTGAAAGTGATGCTATGGAACTGACTGGATTCGAACATGGCACACCCAGGTCGTCAGTCTACATTGGTATCCACTTCACCACGACCACCATCCAAGGTACAACGAGGTATTTATAAATAGTGCTTCTATTTATCTACATCAATGACAATTCGTGAAGAAGTTTCGGAAGTGCCTTGTCAGTTCCAGGACAGAAAAAATTGATACCCTGAACAGAACAGTTTTGCTCCATCCACTCCTAACGCTTGCTATCACACCAACACCAGCTCCTTCCTGTGCTCCAATCGTATCACTAAGGTAACAAAACTTATGTACTACCTCAATAGCCCCGGCATCCAAATATACAGGGTGTTTCAAAAGTCTTGGGAACATAACGTTGTATAACGCATTTGTAATGTTCCCAAGACTTTTGAAACACCCTGTACTTCCATCATATCATTCTCATATCATTTTTCTCTATGCACCCTACCTACCTAGTACGGCATTCACCCATGGCAAGTTGGACCAGCTTCCTCCAAAGGAGGAAGTTTCATGGGAGTATGAAATTCACAAGCGGTCCCCAGTCCCATGTAGAAGTTTGCAGAAACATGGGCCCCGGCCCCTTGCTTTTTTCATCACTGATTCTGAAGTCATTTAACTGCGTCTTATCGTTTTGGTGTTCCATATCAGATTACCTGTTTTTCACGCCTTTCCTATCTCTTTAGCTATTATTCATACGAAACGAAACGAAGCGGCATTCACCATAGGCAGGTTGAACCGGCTTCATCCGGAGAAGGAAGTTTCATGGGAGCATGAAATTCACAAGCAGTCCCCAGTTGCCTGTATATCCCGTTATGGGGAGATGACGATGTTAGGTTTTTGCAGGGAGGTGTCAACGTCCTTTTACATACAATGCCTGGTATTCCCAAATGGTCACCCATCTGGTACTGACACGGTTCAACGTTGCTTAACTTCGGTGATCTACATGATTATGCCATATGCAGCACATATCCTCAACCCTCACTGACCAGATTTCACTTCCATACATCATCACACTCTGCACACATGTCTGATAGACTTTTCCCTAAGTTGAAACAAAATATTACAGCATTTATTAAGAATTTTTATTTATTACTGCCGATTTCTAGAGCGATGTTGACAGATATGTAGGCATCGTGATTTATCTACAACGATGGCAGTTCGTTAAGAAGTTTCTGAAGTGTCTTAGCAGGTGGAAGAATTCGCGTTTAAGTTGTGCGTTGAGTATTCCATACAGACAAGGGTTGATAGCGGACGTGGACGCAGACAACGTCTCCCACCACACAAGTTGATATTGCGGATGGAGGCAACAACGTTTGCTGTGCAGAAAGATGATATGTTGAAATCGAAATGCATAGAGCGGGATCCAGCAAAGGATCAAGAAGATAATCAAAACTGTTATCCGTCGTGTGATCCGGACTTCTTTATGGAACCGTTGTTTCACTTTTGATCTTTTTGGCATCGGACAAAAAGGACCTGCGGCATTGATAATGGTTTCTTTGCTACTATTCAACTTAAATATTCCCGTCGCTTCATTTTCTGATAATGCCTCTCTTTTTGTTGGCAAAGATGAATTATAGTCTGTTAACTTCACGCTAGCGTCCATCTCTTTTCTGTCTATATTTTCTTTAAAAGTGTATTTTTCCTTGTTTTCCGTTTCCTCGTCGATTTTTATTTGACCCGGGATTTCGATTTTAACATTTTGTCGACTATCGTTTTTGGTACATTCTTCTTTGTTGTCAAACCCGTTTTCCAGCTGGATACTTGACTCGGTTTTGTCTTTAGAAGCACAACAAAAGCTTTGTATGTTCGTGTCCTCTTTTAACCCGACTGAAAGTGTCCGGACACTTTTGACAGTGAATTCAACTTGTTGCGAAATGACGAATATCTTTTCAGCCGGCATTTCACTTTGATCATTCCCAGAAGAAATCTGCGATCCAGCACATGATTTTTCTTTTTCCATGCTTTCACCAATAGTTTCCGGATTTGCAACAGTTTTTACTTTCGTGTCCACGATTTCATTCGCCCGACCAAAAGATGGCAACTGTCTTTTAGGCTTTACGATCGAAGAGTTTTGATCGCCAACTATTTTGGTCTTGGTAGCAATACCGTTTAATGTACAATTAATAACAATATCCAGCCTTTTCATTCCGTCATTCTTCTGAGAATTTTCTAGCAATTCCGTGGCATCAGTTGGAATATCTGGTTGGGTATCTTTTTTCTCTCTACAATTGGGATCAGCGACAAAATTGTCTGGTGTCTCTTTTTGGAGTTGCAATCTTGTCATCCGTTCATTGATGTTTTCAAAAACATTTGGCAGCACCAAATCGGCAGAAGTAGGCATAACACCTGTGGAATCCGACAAACCTGGAAAAGACAAAAGAAAGAGTGAGAGAAAAGAAAGAAAAAAGAACGCAACTGAGTTTCTAGCAACATGGTCACTTTTAATCCGGAAAAAATTATTAAGTATTAAACATATGAAAGTTCATATTGAGAAGACAGCAAAATTCTCATTATGAATTCAGAACAAATTTTTTAAATGACACTCAACCACCTGTGACCCATTGGGTCAGTATTTGTTATAATATTATATAATTTCTTAACTTTGACATTGGTTCATAAAGCTGCAGCAGCTTCCCCACTCTCCCCTAAAGTCCAACTCTTCCTCACCGTGGTAGAGGCAGTGGCAATGTGGTAGTGTCAGAGCTATGTCATCTGGAACTCTGGTTCCTGGCAGGGCCACCCATAGCGGACAGTTTTAGCACCCAGCAGTAATAAGGTTTCAAATGGCTAACATGGCTCTGGTGAAAATCCAGGAGTCAACATCAAGATACGTCAGCCTCTGGTCGTCTCTGCCTCTGCGTTTGTAGCAAGCAAAGACGTGTCAGACACAGAACTGCAAATCCATGGAGTGAAGATAACATTACTTGTCAGCATGTGCAACCGCTATTCATTCGTGTAATCTGGGTCAAACCTACCTCGACTTTGTATCAAATGCTGGGTCTTGCTGCTCTTGGTGTCAGGTGTGAACCTGCAATCATTAAAGTTTAACAAATAGCTACGACTAATGAGGAGGCGTTTGTGCAACTCAGATAATTCTGAGGCACAATCTTCGTGGGCTCTGTGCAGAAGTCCAATTTGCTAAAGAATAACAGTCAGCAGTTACGGCTGCTGCTGCTGTTGTTGTTGTGAATGTGGTGGTGGTGGTGGTGGTGGTGGTGGTGGTGGACAGCCAATCGAACTCTTGCACAGAGCCCACCAGAATTGTCTGGTCTTCATGAAGTCCTCCTTGTTGGTCATAGCTATTCATTACTGCAAGATTGCAGGTTGAATGCCGACACCGAAAGCAGCAAGATCCAGCGGTTGCAAATGAAATTGAAGTAGGTTTGGCCTAAGGTGCAGCCATTGCATATGTGCAGTAGCAACATTGTTGTCGTCACTCCATGGATAGCGCTTCTGAGCTTGACATGTCCTTCCTTACCAACACATTGATAACTAGAAAAGATGAATCCTGATGTTGATTATCAAAGATGGTAATTTAAAAAAATTAAGTAAATGACGCTAAAGATGAGTTGAACATGAATATTTCCCTTTTGATGAGAACAAATTCTTTTGGCTAGTAGTAAAGTGTAGTATCTGTTCTGATACTACACTTCATCTTTTCTGTGTTCAGTCAGTGACGGAGAACTCCTCCTGATCTAAGACACAGAACTTATATCAAACAACTAGCAAAGGACACACAACGCACCTATAAAGACCTATCTGGTGTGATGACGGATGGAACAAGATGGTGTAATAGAGTCAAGAAAATCCGTGACATTAGCATGACTGGATTATGATGAAAAGGGTCCATTGAGTTTTAATAGGGGTTTTAGTGTTGAAAAACTAGAGTTAGTCTTATGTTTTTACTCGTGTTAATTCTATTAGGCTGTTCTGAAAATACTGTCCGTTTTTTTTATACACTTTTAAAAAGCTGATATAAATTACTATTTTACAAATTTTCACATGCTTAATAATTTATACGTACTCTTTGATAAATTTCCAATAATTTCTTTTCTTTTTTTTCTTTTTTTGACTTAGTTAACCCCAAACAAGGCAAGTCGCCACTGTAGACATAAGGTGTTACTGAGAATTAGAGTGACAGGTTAGGAAGGTCATCCTAAATTGGGAGCTGTGCAGCGAGATGCTTGTTCACATTAGTTTTACATTTCTGCATGTCGGTACATTCGGGGAAACAGGGGGGAGGGAGTTCCAAAGGTTGGCAGCTCGAGAAAAGAAGCTATTAAAGTAGAAGGCACTCTGGCATCTGGGGACCTCCACAGTGACTGGTTGGGATCTAGCTGATTGTCGGGTTGGTCGAGTGTGTTTACATCGAGGGGACACCAGAGCGGCAAGTTCATCGGAGCACATTCCATTGAAGTACTTGTAAAACATGCACAAGGATGCCACACTGCAGCGATGGGACAGGAGCCGGGGCTTGGTGGATAGTGCGGAACCTATTAGATTAGATATTCTTTTTTTGGACCCTGTCTAAGGGGGAGAGACTAGTGGCTGATGCACCAGCTCAGATGTGACAACAATACTTCATGCATGGGCAGATAGTGGCCCTGTAGAGATATAAGATACTGTCAGGTGTGAATAACTTAGACATTTCTCTGACACTTTGACGTGGATTTTGCACAAAAATGGCTTCAAAAGCTCACTTTGAAGAGTGCATGGCCGTCCTCTACCTTCTTTACCTTCAAAATTCTCCTTAGTTACCACTACGGAATTGATGAAAGCTGTCCATAAATGTATCGACCATAGTCAAGGGTGACCCAAAGGCTCCCATTTCATTGGTTACTACACTGGGATGTAGGGGAGGGCACCACTCTTTTTCCCTGGATTACTTCAGTTACCCTTAACACTTACCTTATAATTCTGAGAGTTTAGTAAGGAGACATGAAGTACAATTTAAAAAAATCTTTGGCATGACTCGACTTAGGATTGAACCATGGTCTCCCAGCCCATTAGTGAACACTCTAACCATTATTCCAAATGGGCCTTAATAACAATGATAAAAAGAGGACAAATGCAGATATTTTTCTTGCATCAGTTAAAACTCGACTCCCCAAACAGCCGCCAATGTCAACAGACCATGGGGAAAACAGTTCATATGGGATTGGACAGTTTTCATCAAGTCCGTAGTGGTAACTAAGGAGAATTTTGAAGGTGAAGAAGGTAGAGGACGGCCGTGCATGCTTCACAATGAGCTTTTGAAGCCATTTTTGTGCAAAATCCACGTCAAAGTGTCAGAGAAACGTCTAAGAATCCCATCAACTTGATTGAAAATCTTCTCGAATGATCAGCTAAGTTTTCTCTTTCATCGTTTTAAATGTATCTGGCATTTTTACTAATCCCAATGCTACCAAACGAGCTAGTATTAACCCTATTAACTTCGTTTTTTCTGGGTTTTTCTTTTTCTCTTTTTCTTTATGTATTTTTATTTTCTTTATTTAATTTTTTAAATTTTATTCCCACTCTCTCTTTCTTTCCTTCTTACTTTAAATGCCACAAGATAAGTTGGGACTTAATCTATAAATAGCAAGCTAACTGTAATTCTCGGTGCCCCCCTCCCGCCTCAAAAGCTTCTTCGTCCATTTCTTAAGATGTACTTGATATGTTCTCGTTGGAAGGGTCATTTGCAAAAGTAACCCGTCCGCAAAGAATCCCATTGACTTGATTGAAAATCTTCTCGAATGATCAGCTAAGTTTTCTCTTTCATCGTTTTAAATGTATCTGGCATTTTTACTAATCCCAATGCTACCAAACGAGCTAGTATTAACCCTGTTAAACTTTGGTTTCTATGATTTATTGTCTGCCTATTGAGTTCCCACTAAAGAAATTTTTGAACTCTCATGTGGGCCTGAAGTTTAGCCTTCTTATTTCTATTATTTATGCTTACTTGCGAGAGGGAAACCTATCTTTTAACTTTCTGCTCCCATTTATACTGTTAAATTGAACTTATTCTATCTACATATGTACATATATATATATATATATATATATTCGTATGTTTATATGTATGTATGTATGTGTATGTTTGTGTATGTGTGTGTATATGTATATATATACGTTATATAGGAAGTATTATTTCTAATTTTTTTTTTTTTCTCTTTATTAACCTGCGGGGGTCAGAAAATACCCGACTAGTAAACGGGTGCAGGCTATTTTTACTCCTCTCGGAGTGTTGGACCCGTAAGACCTTGTAAGGCTATCCATCTAAGAGAAGGAAATATCTGACAAAAAAACCTTGCTACCAGCTATTTACGCCGTGGCAGTAAACCGTTGGGGAGGGAGGCCTCCTTAGTCTTGATCGACAACCTTCCTAGAGTTGGAATCTCGAACAAAATATCCGGTTTGCAAACCTACAATCGCTTAAGGAGTAGATAGGTTCTGCCTATCGCCGGCCCTTGCACTCCTTCTTTGTTTATTAGTCAGGCGCAGAGGTAACAGCAGAGACCCCTCTAAACACTCAGTGCCTAGCCTTGTTTCCTTACTAGGACAATGAACGCCGTTCTCCTTCTCTCTATTTGGGCAACTTGGGGAAAATTTTCTCGTCACTAAGTCTTACATGACCAGTCTGGGTCTCTCCTGTTCCGATAGGTTGAGGGTACAGGTTAGACAGCTTGTCTGGCTGCTGTTTCCGACTGAAAGCAAGGAGCCCAAACTCTTGGGTAGCGCCAGGAACGGCTGCTCCATCATCAGTTGCATAATACCGTGGGTAGTTGTATGTGCCATGTCGCGCATGGAAAGGGACCCTGCAATTATCTCCGGTGGGCTTTCCCGAGGCCACAACCCCCATGGACCAGGTCGTGACTAATGGACTGGTTATGTGAGCTTATTGGCACCAAACAAGTACCCACCTTGGCCAACCCACTCTATAATCAAAACAAACATGTCATTACAAAGAAATAAAAGCAAACCTAAATCAGACACCCAACAAAAAACACTTTTGCCTCCGCCCTTGAGGCTCGCATTCACAAATATCCGGGGACTTAGAAGCAACATCAACGACGTAGAAACCTTTCTCCTGACAAACTCCCCGGATATCCTAGCTCTAAGTGAAACTAATCTTCAATCCTCAATCTCCTCTCACCACTTTGACATGACTGACTACCTCTCACTATACCGTAAAGACTCTGACAGACATATGCACGGGCCAGGAGTTTTTGTTCGGAACACCCTCCCCCTGACTAGAGAACATATGCTAGAATTGGATGACCACGACTACATGTGCTTTAGATTGACTTTACACCACAGCGTCAGCTACTTATATTTCTTATACTGTTCCCTGTCGACCCAGGACTGTACTCTGCTAAACTCTGTCTCTGTAAGCATAGATAGAGCACTCTTAATTGACTCGAATGCCCAGATACATGTATTTGGGGATTTTAATGCCCACCACCGTGACTGGTTGGGATTCTCCAGCATTACTGACGCAGCCGGCAACTCTACGTATAATTTCTCCTTAGCTCACTCCCTCTCTCAGACTGTCGATTTTCCGACCTGCATCCCCGATCGAGTAGACCAACAAACCTCACTTCTAGACCTTTTCTTGACCTCAATGCCCGAGGCTCGTGTGACGAAAGCTCATAGCCCACTTGGGAATGCTGATCACATTGTGCTAATGGTACATATCACCCTAAAAAGTCGTCCAAACGCTGATGAACCGTTGCTCAAAACAACGAGATACTACGAGCAGGCTGATTTTGAGTCAATCAGAGATCACATCAGTGACGCCCCATGGAGGGAAACCTTCTCACTCCCTGCCGACCAGTGTGCAAACGAACTAACTAAATGGGTCAAAGCAGGCATTGAAGCCTATGTCCCCATGCGAAAATTCTTTAGCAAGCCTTACTCTCCTCAATGGTTCACCTCGAAATGTGCAGCTGCCATTTCTGAGAGACAATAAGCATTCCGTAAATTCGGCCGCCATAAGTCAGCTACTAATAGACATAAATTCATAGAATCAAGAAATAATTGCAAGGCTGTGATAGGTGAAGCAAAGAGAAGGTATAATGAGTTAACAAAAAAACACATCCACTCACAGAAACTAGGTACTCATGATTTCTGCAAAATCTACAATAGTGTAGTGAATAATGGTCAATCAACGATTCCCCGGCTATCAAACGACAATGATGTCGTTTGCACGGCCACAGATAAGGCTGAACTACTTGCCCAACGCTTCGCTTCTAACTCTACTTTAGACTCAGATAACCACCCCCTCCCCAAATTCTCATTGCGGACCGAAGCCACACTTGATAACCTGGTCATCAACCCATCCCAGGTCAGAGACATCATAAAAAACCTTGACACCTCCAAAGCTTGTGGGTCTGATCTTATACCAGTAATAGTAATAAAGAAATGCTCTGCTGAACTGGCCTCTCTCCTCTCCAAACTCTACAATAAATGCCTAGCTGAATCTTGCTTCCCCGATAGCTGGAAAATTGCCTCTGTGGTACCAGTCTACAAGAGTTCTGGGAATAGAACCGATCCTCACAACTATCGCCCAATCAGTCTGCTGCCGATCTTTGCTAAAATCTTCGAATCCTTAATCAATCTAGCGATAGTAAGGCACTTAGATAATGCTAAACTTCTATCTGACCGCCAGTATGGATTTAGACAAACACGATCTACTGCAGACATCCTAACGGTCATCTCTGAATGCATGTATCATACACTTGACAAGGCAAGAGAAGCTAGGGCAGTAGCGCTTGATATATCCAAGGCCTTTGACAAGGTATGGCATAAAGGGCTTCTCCTGAAAATATGCTCATACGGTATTACTGGACAATTACTAAATATAATTAGATCCTTCCTAGACAAAAGAAAAATCCAGGTTGTCCTCAATGGCCGTTCATCTAAGCAACATGACATAAATGCTGGTGTACCCCAGGGATCTATCCTTGGACCTTTACTGTTCCTGATCTTCATAAACGATCTCCCTGATGACGTAGAGTCTGAGATTGGTTTATTTGCTGATGACACCACACTTTACTCTCGCCATGTTGGTAAAACAGACGTGATCATATCCAAGGCAATGGCTGAATCTTTTGGAAAATGACCTCCAGGCTGTAGTGGATTGGGGTCATAAATGGTTGGTAACTTTTAATGCCGCAAAGACAAAACTCCTTTCCTTCAATAACTACAAGGAACCTATTCAACCACCGATTGTCATGGCAAATAACACCCTACCTGAGAGTTCATCATTCAAACTCCTTGGCCTAACCTTCACAGGTAACATGAATTGGAACAAATACATTGAAGACATTGCCAAGGCTGCCACAAAGAAGGTTGGCTCCCTCTACCGTGCTAGTAAACTCCTCACACCTGACATTATCCTGTATCTCTACAAAGCCACCATCCGCCCATGCATGGAGTATTGTTGTCACATCTGGGCTGGTGCATCATCTACTAGTCTCTCCCTCCTTGACAAGGTCCAAAAAAGAATCGCCAACCTAATTGGACCCCCACTGTCAACCAAGCTTTAGCCTCTGTCCCATCGCCGCAATGTGTCATCCTTGTGCTTGTTTGACAAATACTTCAATGGATTATGCTCCGATGAATTGGCTACTCTGGTGTCTCCTCGACGTAAATTCCCTAGACTAACTCGACAATCAACTAAATCTCATTCATTCACTGTGGAGGTCCCCAGATGTCGGAGAGCCTTCTACTCAAATAGCTTCTTTCCTCGTACTGCTGGCCTCTGGAACTCTCTCCCTGCCCCCTGTTTCCCCGACAGAACAGACATGCAGAAGTTTAAAACTAATGTAAACAGACATTTCGCTGCGCAGATCCCAAGTTAGGTTGACCGCCCCCCCCCCCCCTTCCTTCTCCCCTTTTCTTTTCTCAGTAGCCCCTTATGTCTACAGTGGCGGCTTGCCTTGTTTGGGGTGAACTATGTTTTAAAAAAAAGAAAAAAAGTTACTCAATGTCAATATTTCAACGGAGTCGAAGTATCTGAAGCAAATTGTCGAGGTTAAAAAATTCAATAAATGTGTCCCACATGAACATGTTTATTTAAAAAATTCATTAAATGTGTCCGACATGAACATGTTTATTTAAAAAATTCAATAAATGTGTCCCACATGAACATGTTTATTTTAAAAAATTCAATAAATGTGTCCCACATGAACATGTTTATTTAAAAAAATTCATTAAATGTGTCCGACATGAACATGTTTATTTTAAAAAATTCAATAAATGTGTCCCACATGAACATGTTTATTTAAAAAATCGGTGATTATTTTCAGAAACAAGTTTCCTGGTGGATGTGACAGTAAAAATTTTTTCTCTTAGGTTAAATATTTTGTATAACCAGCTTTTAATGCTGGTTATGGTGTTTAAATAATTATAATGCAAACATATAATTAAAAACTTTTTTATACCAATGAATCACGGCCAGAAGCTACTCGAGAGTTAATGAAATTGTCAGTTGGATGATGAACAATACTACGAGAGGATTGAAAACAATGAATGGAATGGACAAAAAGGACTGCTAGTAGGGGTGGGACGTAATGGGTGAAAATTTCAGATTCATGCGAGTAGTATTTTTTTGTGTTCATTTATACATAAATAACACTAAACAATCAAACATTTTGAAAATTTTGCAAAATAAGTATTTGTTGAAAACCATGTTGTATTCTGAAAGGAAGCAGTCCCGTGATAATGTATTCTACAGATGGGAAGTTTTTGGAAAGATACTCTGTTTATGGTCTTAGGTAGACAGAGAAAGAAAGGAAAGTTCTTTGCAGTGGTGCTAGTAAGAAAAGTTCTTGTGAATGTTTTACAGAGGAACCAGAGATCGTAGATTAGGCGAGCACTTTCCATGGAAATTACGATAAAGTAAAGAAAGACTAGCAACACCTCTTCTGTGAGAAAGGGGTTGTAGGGAAGAGAAGAGACCCCCTCCCCCACTAGATTGCAAAGTCGATTTTGTACTTTGTCAAGAAAGAGTGCTCTGAACGGCACCTAGCCAGATGTAGCAGCAGCACTCCATCTTAGGGTGTATCTGACGCTTATACAAGTCGAGGATTGAATCAGGAGTCGAGTACTATGTGGAGCGGTAGAATGATCCAACCATTTTTCCAGCGCCTTTAGCAACACATTTGATGTAAGTCTTCCATTTCAGGTCTGTAGTGAAGGTCAGTTGTAAGAGTTTATCAAAGCAAGGGGATGCAAACACTAAAAATGTAACATTAACTGCTTTCAAATAGATTGGCTGAAAAGAACAGAGCCATGGAAAAAGTCATGAAAGATCCTTAAAACTTACAAATCCTCATGCACGGAAACTACTTGCCTGGTCATAAAAGGCTCAGTTATATGTGGAGTATTCTGATTGGCTAGGGATGTCAAACTCAAGTCAATATAGGAGATTAAGTTTTTGCATTTGAAAAGTTTTGTCATTTTAAAAAGGTGGCCTGAATCTGGCGGTCTCAGATTAGGGTAGCTGTTTGAGCCGATATGATAGAAAGTACCCGAAATCGGCAATAAAGGCAGTGCATCACTAATGATCTCTTTTGATGCAGCTAGAAAATGTATTTTTGAACATAGGTGTTTATTTTAGTTCTAATAGTTGAATTTTATTCATATAATAAAATCTCTTCAATTTAGTAATTGATGTTTTTACTGTTGCGCATTTGGTGGAGCTATGCACTCTATCATGTGCCATTCTATTTAACTTTTCACTAGATAAAGTTCTACTTTTCTATCACTTAAAGAATGTGTTATTTCCATTGTCCACATTAAAGTACTGGCAACGTTCCTTGACCCAGAAGCTGCAAAGTTATTCATAGTAAAATAATTTGTGTGGAAAAAAAATGCAAACTTTAGATCAAGGTGAGGAACAAATATAATACGTGTGTGAAGGTCACAAATTTATTTCTGGAACTGAAAAATAAGAAAGAAATTACATTTTGCATAAAAAATGCTGCTACTGACAATATTCAAAACAGAAAATGCAATGTCTTACAGCTTACACAGCTGCTGTTATTTCAGTGTCTTACAGCTTACATAACTGCTGCTGCTACTTTAATGTCTTATAGCTTATACATTTATACACACATAAAATAAACACATACATTAATTTATCATGAATGTTATACACATCAGCGTTGTTGCTGTTTTTTTGTTTGTTTGTTAAATTTAGTTGGATTTCTGTATAGAGCTCACGAAAACTAGGCTTCAGGATTGCCTTGTCTTAATTAATTGGTCGCAGCTCTTTGTTAACCTGCAGGATTGCAAGTTTTTTACCCCAACACCGAGAGCAGCAAATCTCAGCGATTGCATGCAAAGTCGAGGAAGGTTTAGCCCAGAACGCACAAAGTAATGGTGCAGAAGCAACGTTGCCATTCTCCTACAATTGATTTGCAGTTCCGCACCTGATATGTCTTTGCTTGCCACACGCAGAGGTAGAGACGATCAGAGGATGATGGATCCTGATACCGACTCCGTCTTGATTTTTACCAGAGCGACCCTGTTAGCTAGGTTACAGCCCTAATATTACAGTGAAGAAGGGTTTGAACTCTAAAGGGTGCTGCTGTTGCTTCCTTCTATGCATGTACAAACCATCAATGTGCATACATTGAATGCATATAATATGTAGAATTCAGTAGTTCAGCTCAAAGAAGAATTTAATGAAAGTGGGAATTCAGAAGTCTATGACTAAACTCCAAACGTTAAACAAAACAAAAAAAAACCCAGTTCGGTTCAATTCCTGTAGAAGCACAAAAACCCTCTGTGTAACTTTGAGCTCCAATGAACGAAAAATAATTCTGCTCACGGCAGAATCTCACTCGACACTCCCTTTTCCTTTCTCCTGATTTTCTTCTCTTTTTATTAGCAGATTTTCAGTTAATTCCGCTTAACCAATCAGAAAAAACAGAATCCGCTGGCTGACTATTTGTCGTCAAGGCGAATCCACGTATTATTGTGCAGCAACCAGTAGATTTGTTACTTCGAGGTTGCGAGTTCAATCCTCACTAGAAAACTAGTAAGCCAAAACTTATTTCCCTTTCCATCTGCAAGCCAGGCAAAGGCGGACCCTCTTACTGCGGGATGAAGTAAGTCCGAACAATCTCCACCGCTCGATTCTGGCTCAAGATCATCAATTCCGCTACATTTAATTCTTCAGTTTACTTACTGTTATCGTTATCTTAGTTGTTTCACGACGTTTCAGTTGATGGTTGTATTCTTCTTTGAACGCCTGAAGAAGGCTGGAGAATACATCTACCAAAACGTTATGAACATGACAACAACCAAGCTAAAGACAACAGTCCGAAACAACTAGATAATGTAAGTGACAACAATAACTTATCTACTTTGAAAATAATTAATTTCATAGAATTTAGACTATTCAAAATTTAATTTAGACCATTCAAAATTTAATTTAGACCATTCAAAATTAAATTTCAATAAAGAAACCCACAGTTGAATTTCCACAAATAAATAAATGATTTACCTTTTGAAACATTTGAGTCCGTTTTAATTTCACTTTGGATTTCATTCTGGGCAGTTTTTCTTTCTGTACATTTGAAGTCAGGAACGGCTGAATCTATTATTTTGGAAACGACTGCGCGGTCCACCATTTTCTGTTTTTCATTTGTTATAGATTTGAAGCGAACTTCGTTGCGGGTGGAATCACTTCCATCTTTAACTTCTGAGTGAGGAACGAAAGGATGAACGGTTTGTCTCAAACTATGCATTTTTTTCCCCTGTTTGAGCAAGAAATAAATCGTCCGTAAGTAAAATTGAATGATACCACCAACAATTGTTGACTCGTATATTAAGAATAAAATCACAAACGTAAACAGTTGCGTTTCCGCTTCACACGTATTCAGCAGCCTTAGGTAATCCTCGTATAAATAAGATGCGATGCCGGCACCCAAAAATGCGCAGCCCCAAGAACAAATCAGGATGCAAATTGACTTGACGCTCTGATCGTTATGTTTTTCGAACGGCTTTGCCACTGCGTAATATCGGTCTCTGCTAATTAGCAGGAGGCTCTGAAGTTGGAGTATTTCCGTAAAAATGTCCATAAACATCCTCATTTGAAACAGCATCATGGTTCCACCATTGTAAGAGATGTGATCGTAATAAGTGGCGAAACGAATCGGCAAACAGAAGAAAACTCGAATCAAGTCCCCGATGGTTAGGTGAAGGAGATGTCGGCACATGATACGATTTGAGGACCAGATCCGACATATGCACACCATCATTATCGGATTGCCCAAGCTGCCGATCAAAATAATTACAAATAAACTCAGAGAAATTATTAGTTTTTCTGTTTTGCCCAGGTCGGCTGGAATTGTTATATTGTGTAGGAAACAAAGGGACGTCTTGTTGTCTTCGTTCATCAATTTTAACGGTGAAACAGTCGCATTTATTTCCATGTTTGGAAGTTTTTTAAATTTGTTTCACTCGGATTATTTATTTTGTTAAATGATAGAATTATGCAGCAAAAAAAAGGACTCAATTTGTTACAGCTTTTGGGCCATTGTTGTCTCAAACAATGTAAAAAAAAATGGTCGGTTACAAAGTGATCTCCAACATTCAGGGTGACGGTTTGCATTCTAAAAGCCACTTTTAGTTTTGATGTCTATGTCAGCATTTTCTAATCTATATATCTAAGTCACTTCTTATAATGCATCTACGTCCCTTATAATACGTCTTTCTTCTATAAATTAACCATTTTATTTAAATATCTTATAATTTTTCTCGCTCTCTCTCTCTCTCTCTCTCTCTCTCTCTCTCTCTCTCTCTCATTGATTGGTTAGCTTAACCACGTGATATAATAGAGATTTGAAAATTGAAATTAAATTCAGTCGTTGCCAGACTTTCAGTCACGTCATGTGATGTCCTGAGAAATTGGAGGCGCTCGGACCCCTCAATCATCATAACTAAAAACTAGTTAAGGAATTGAAACTTCATTTAGTCAATTAAAATCGTCATTTACTTTAAAATAAAAAGATGAAGAATATCTTCACCCACGAGACGAGATGGTAGTAAGTTTGTATATAACATAGTAGCCATTTGATACTACACAACAGTGTGAAGAGCATTTCCACCATAATATTTTTATTATCTGTTCTGATTTGTTATGCAACTATGTATTTCTATGTATTACCAACTGTTTTTCTATCTATCTTACACAATCTTTTATAGTGTATGTATCTATCTAGGTATATATCTTCTGATTTTCACCTCTATATGTGCGTCCGTCTCTCTCTCTCTCTCTCTCTCTCTCTCTCTCTCTCTCTCGCTTATATATATATATATATATATATATATATATATATATATTACACTATGGAGATACGCTAAAGATAAAATATTATCTTTAAAATATTATCTTTAAAATAACCCTATCAAGAAAAGTCAATGCTCAATATATGAGATAGAGCAATTATAAAAAGAAAAGAATGATGAGAATGAAAATTGGAAAAAGAACAATATTTATTGAATCATCAAGTAGTTTTAACAAGGAATATATCAATAAACTTTTTTTCCATTCCTTTCCTTAACCCATGGATTTTAAAAATTCAAATCTCGCGACGTCTAGCCACACTGCTAAGCTGTACAGACGATGAAACACATACCTGTCCTAATTTATTTTTTCATCTAGATATACAAATGAAAGAAGAAAATATTAATTAAGTTAATAATTATTAGTATTGTCGAAAACTCTGTTTTTATGCATTCATAGTCTTATGAGACTCCACTGTTTAACTGGGCTCATATGATTTCTCCTTTTTTATATGTGCTGACGAAGTAATTAAATAAATGGTTTCAGAAATATATGTCCACTATATACTTTGTTGAAGTTGAATTTTTGGAACATATATACTTAATACATATTAATTCATTCATCAATTTGTTTCATTCTGTCCATATCTCTCTATATATATTACAATCTGTTTATCTATCTTTCTATCTATGTAAACGAAGATCTTTCATAACAGGTACACATTGAGCCATCTATATATCTATCTCGGTCTCTTCTATTGTATGTATCTATTTATCTACCTCAGTCTCTTCTATTGTATGTATCTATATATCTACCTCAGTCTCTTCTATTGTATGTATCTATATATCTACCTCAGTCTCTTCTATTGTATGTATCTATATATCTACCTCAGTCTCTTCTATTGTATGTATCTATATATCTACCTCAGTCTCTTCTATTGTATGTATCTATTTATCTACCTCAGTCTCTTCTATTGTATGTATCTATATATCTACCTCAGTCTCTTCTATTGTATGTATCTATATATCTACCTCAGTCTCTTCTATTGTATGTATCTATATATCTACCTCAGTCTCTTCTATTGTATGTATCTATATATCTACCTCAGTCTCTTCTATTGTATGTATCTATATATCTACCTCAGTCTCTTCTATTGTATGTATCTATATATCTACCTCAGTCTCTTCTATTGTATGTATCTATATATCTACCTCAGTCTCTTCTATTGTATGTATCTATATATCTACCTCAGTCTCTTCTATTGTATGTATCTATATATCTACCTCAGTCTCTTCTATTGTATGTATCTATTTATCTACCTCAGTCTCTTCTATTGTATGTATCTATATATCTATCTCAGTCTCTTCTATTGTATGTATCTATATATCTACCTCAGTCTCTTCTATTGTATGTATCTATATATCTACCTCAGTCTCTTCTATTGTATGTATCTATATATCTACCTCAGTCTCTTCTATTGTATGTATCTATATATCTACCTCAGTCTCTTCTATTGTATGTATCTATATATCTACCTCAGTCTCTTCTATTGTATGTATCTATATATCTACCTCAGTCTCTTCTATTGTATGTATCTATATATCTACCTCAGTCTCTTCTATTGTATGTATCTATATATCTACCTCAGTCTCTTCTATTGTATGTATCTATATATCTACCTCAGTCTCTTCTATTGTATGTATCTATATATCTACCTCAGTCTCTTCTATTGTATGTATCTATTTATCTACCTCAGTCTCTTCTATTGTATGTATCTATATATCTACCTCAGTCTCTTCTATTGTATGTATCTATTTATCTACCTCAGTCTCTTCTATTGTATGTATCTATATATCTACCTCAGTCTCTTCTATTGTATGTATCTATATATCTATCTCAGTCTCTTCTATTGTATGTATCTATATATCTACCTCAGTCTCTTCTATTGTATGTATCTATATATCTACCTCAGTCTCTTCTATTGTATGTATCTATATATCTACCTCAGTCTCTTCTATTGTATGTATCTATATATCTACCTCAGTCTCTTCTATTGTATGTATCTATATATCTACCTCAGTCTCTTCTATTGTATGTATCTATATATCTACCTCAGTCTCTTCTATTGTATGTATCTATATATCTACCTCAGTCTCTTCTATTGTATGTATCTATTTATCTACCTCAGTCTCTTCTATTGTATGTATCTATATATCTATCTCAGTCTCTTCTATTGTATGTATCTATATATCTACCTCAGTCTCTTCTATTGTATGTATCTATATATCTACCTCAGTCTCTTCTATTGTATGTATCTATATATCTACCTCAGTCTCTTCTATTGTATGTATCTATATATCTACCTCAGTCTCTTCTATTGTATGTATCTATATATCTACCTCAGTCTCTTCTATTGTATGTATCTATATATCTACCTCAGTCTCTTCTATTGTATGTATCTATATATCTACCTCAGTCTCTTCTATTGTATGTATCTATATATCTACCTCAGTCTCTTCTATTGTATGTATCTATTTATCTATCTATTGTATCTTGGGTTGCTTAAAACAAGTGTTCTCATCATCCGGAAAAATTCAAGTTTAAAAGTGTTTACATTATAATTTATTTGCCATTGAAAAACCAAACTTCCTTCCATGGGTTGAGAAACAAAATTGTCTGAACTACACGACCCCTACTAGTCACTCCGTTATTATGCCTTGAAGTCTATTAGCACTTCAATACACTGAGAAAGATAAGTGCGATTATACTTTTATTTTGACCATACTTAGTCTTTTAAGATCTACCATCTTTTCTAAACAGAACAAAGATTAACTTCTATTATAACATTATAACTATAAACCTGAGGCTAATGAAAAAATCGCCTATTAGATGTGCTTAAATGATTTGCAAAACAATTTTCATAACTATGTCATCTAGTAATTTTCGAAATCACAGTCTGTAATCTTGTTAAGAATCAATTTTTGTTATATCACGATTTTTAGAAGTCATGTGGTTATGAGAACACACTGACATTCATGGTTTACATGTATTATATAGAACAGTAATTGATGAATAAGCGTCAAAATATATTTTACTTGTTCATTGTAATGAAGTCACTCACAGTTGTCTCCCCTTTGTCTACTCTCTATGAAATACGAATGTCAAACCTATTTTGTAGCCAGAGTTAAGTTACATTGAATTGTAGTGACATACGGAAAACCGGATATTCACTCTACGGTGTCCAAATAAAAAGTGTTTTAAAATGGTTCCTACGTAGGTGAATCCATGCAAAAAATCAATAAAAATGAAAATGTTTATATTTTAACCCAATCAAAAGTGTCTTTGCTTAAAAACAAAGTTTAGCGTTTTGCGAGTTAATGAGATTTTGCCAAAATTATAAACAACATTCCCCTAGAATAAAGCTTAATCAAGCTCAAACGGTCGTCTGTTCTCTTTACATTCATAAAACTACTAGACGTACCCACAACCCGTTGTGTCACTGCGATTATTTATTCTACTTTGATTTGATTTGAAAATTCCTAAACTGTTACATATCTGTTAAGACTTGAAAAGAAATTGGAATCTTAGGAAGATTTCCATCATTTCAGTAATTATAGGAGCTACCGGCCCCATGAAAACAATTTCAAAAACTACCGGCCAAATATAGCCGGTAAACCAAGTGCAAGAAAAATCCAAACAATTGTGATTAAAGAGACAGTTAGAATCCTTAAAAGATCTCTCGGTTGGAGTCTCTGAAATAGCGGATGAATGTCTGCCATCCGATAGGATGCCCCATCCCCATCAAGAACACGAAGATAAGAAAATTAAAAGAAATAAAAAAAATAAGACATTCTTATTGCATAACTAAAAATAACAAGTCTCTTTACCTATATTCTTATTCTTATTATTACATAGAGATATTATTCTTTATTATTATTATAGAGAAATAAAGAGACTTATTTTTTTGCTATTTAATTTACATAAGTGTTCGTCGTGTGTGAATACACCCATATGTAAATTAGATAGCCATGCTGAAATAAAGAGTTACCTTTTCTCTAAATGCTCACAAAGACATCAAGAAATATCCGAAAATGGTTGCATCAACATAGAGTGAGAGGGACAAGAGAAATACATAGATAGCTAAGAGAAGGATGGGTGGCTTGTTCAGTTACTTATAAATTATGGGTAATTAGAACAATTAAAACAGAATGTTTTTGTGAAACATAATTCAATCCCAGCACTAAAGTATGTTGTGTTATTAAAGAGTATCTGGCAAAAAAGTCTTAGAGAAACAACCGTTGATTAACTCACATTTAGTATAATAATGGAGATGGCGGTGATTAAGTGAATATCGACACGGAATGAAGACCTGTGTGTTCCAAGTTCGAATCCAGTCGGTTCTACAGCACCACTGTCACTGAGGGATGTTGGCAACCTTCTCGTGGTCCTTCCCGTAAGTAACCAATGTCTTTCCAGAAAGATTTCTAACTAGAAAAATATTGGAGAAACTAATGCCAACACCAGAATCATCTGATTCACACGAAAGAAGAAGAAGTATAATAATAGATATAATCTAATTGACAGTCAACACACATATATTTTTTTTTTTTTTTTGTGTCGGGGAAGGGGGAATATACGAAACTGATTACGATCTCTGGTTAAGTAGGGAATCTTACTCAGTTTTAATTAATTATTAATTATGTCATTACACGTCAGAATAATTATGGACCTTTTCTCCTTTGCACTCAGGGACCATTGACCTTGATCGCTGCTTCCTTTTTTTTTTTTTTTTTACTAATGAGTTACCACTTATCAAGGCCAAAACCAACTCAAGGATTAGAGTTAATGAGCTGGATGTATTGTCAGTTGAAGGTTGAAGAATATTATGAGACGATTGAAAATGATGAATGCAATGGACAAAATTTGAATTACTTATGCAGACGGTTTATGACAGTTATTTGTTGACATTGGATTTGAAAACGACTATGTTGTAGCATGTGAGGAAGCAGTCCCGTGGTAATGTGTTCCACACATGGAAAGTTCTTGGAAAGCAATTCTATTCATGGAAATTGCGTTTGATGCTAGGCACACAGAGAAAGAAAGGAAAATTCTTTGCAGTTTATAAGACGAGTTCTTGCTGTGAATGTCTTGCGGAAAGAAACCAGAGATCGAAGCCGTTGCCATTATTCGATGACTTATTTTAAACTGACACACTTCTCTGGTATTTTGTGAGTGAAATCTTTTTCAAAATCATATTAATAAATTTAGGATATTTTGTTTTGATATTGTAATGTTTCCTTTCTGCACAGTTTAATAGAAGATAAATTTGCTAGTGAATTAAAGAAACTGATCGGATGTTCCCTTTTTTAGATGTATTTTTGCATTTCTACGAGAGGTCAGTTTGTGGGTCAGTCTGTCACATTTGCGTTTGAAACAGAATTTTCTTCACGAAATACGCAGATTGTATGAATGCATTTTTTTTGTCTTAGAACCATCGATTAAAATATCCTGGACCCGTGACACAACGGATAAAAGTGTTGAGTAACAATCAGTTCTAAGTAGCAGTCTTCTGGAGGTTGAAGATTCAATCCTCACTAAAGAATAATCAAGAATAAAACAAAAATTACTAAACACTTCTACTCGGTCATGGCTGACGGAACAAGAACAATGAACAATTGATTAAATAAAGAGTTCAGTTCGATATTTTGTACAGATTACAGAGTTTGAAAAGATGAAATGGGAGAAGGTCGGAGGTTAGATCGGCTGAAATGTAAAAAATAATGACCAAGATGAGAATAGTAGTCCGAATAATCCAAATAATATGTAAAATAATCTTATTCCAAAGTCATTTCTTTTTCATCTTTTAAGTCCCGTGGTAATGTGTTCCCCAGATAAGAAGTTCTTGGAAAGAAACTCTGTTCATGGAAATTCCAGGCAGATGAAGAAAGAAAAGTTCTTTGCAGTTGTGGTAATAAGACAAGTTCTTGCTGTGAATGTCTTACAGGTAGGAACCAGACTGGAGCTCTTCTTATGCTTCAGCAACCTATTTAAAACGAACAGTGAAGTCTTTTTCAAAATCGTATTCATTTATGGTATTTTAAATAATCAAGCGGAACAAGTAATAAACTATTTTTGAAAGAAACTTTTCTGTTTCATTGTTTAAGTAGAAAATATTTTTTTGAAAAAAAGTTTTTACGTTTACGACTTTTTTTATGTAGTACAAAGTGTCCTTCAGAAAAATGTGGTTAACATATTAAAAATGATCCCGGAAAACAGCCGATTGCCTTGTTATAAAATAAAACAATGTGATCCTGATCGTCTGAGTATTTTTTTTTAAGAGTAGTACATGGGCTAAAAATAAAGTTCATAATTTTTGTTCAATGAAAGCCGTTGTGAACTCAACGTATTTTTTTTTCCCACTCTTTGCTCTCCCGTATTCACGGTTATATGAAGATGAATGAATTCATTATCCTATCTGCAGACAACAATCCCAGAATCCTTTCATGTTTCATGAAGAATTGATGTTAATCTCGTCACTCATTGGCTGATTCATTTGTGTCAATCAATCAAAATGTACCTCCCATTTTCTGCACATCTTTTATAACAATATCGTCTGGCATATCAACTGATATATTTAGAAATGATCACGATTGCGTGACTCAACTGGGCAGAAGGAGTGTCTCATTAGTATGAGGGATTATAACCTGGAGGTGACTGTGGAGAAGTGGACTGACGACCTAGGTGTACCAAGTTCGAATCCACTTGGTTCCATAACACCACTTTCGTTTATGGATGTGCCTAATGTCAGGCAGAATTTCCATGAACAAAGCTTCTTTGAAAGGGCTCTCTACCTGTGGAACACATTACTGCAAGACTGCTTCCCTGATGCTTACAACTTGGTCGTCTTCGAATCCAATGTCAATTCTTGTCATGGAGTGTCCCATGAGTAATAAAACGCAGTTCATACGATTGATCAATGTTAGTACTCCCATAGCGTTCCTCATCCTTCGGCTAGCAATCATTTCCATCTCAGAACTCTTATCCTCGTGGCTCTTGGCTTTGATAAATAGCACCCCCAAAAAGTTAAAAAAAAAAAGAAAAAAGTTTGCAGACTACACGTGGTTCCTCCTGTAAGTACTTGATTCTGGGAAGAATCGGAGAAACCAGAGCCTACTTTTCGTCGGTACTGGTGTTAGGGAGCTTATACCCCTCCCCACTCATATGATATATGAGCCCCCTTTAGAACAATACTTGTAAAAATAAACAATATGATGTGTTAACTTTTTTTAAAATATCAAAATGAATTATTTAACTGATAATTCCTATGAAATGCAACCTTGGGAAATGTAGTTACAGTGGAGATGCAGAAAAGATAAAGGATTTATTGAATATCAGTGCCTTCACTACGGACTCATGTCCCCTTCCTTCAATCGGAAGCCCCCACTGGGAAACTAGGACTTGACTGAGCTCTCAGGTCCACAAGTGATCGATCTTTGATGGTGGAATTGCACTTGGTTAACCATCTCTTTTTCCAGTTTTCGTGACGTTCGACTCGGAAGTGTTCGGCTGTTCTACGCAAACGCCCGAGAGTTGACGAGCCGATTTGTACCAGACGACAATTTTGAAAGGTGCTGCGTCCTATGATAATAATGTTTTGTTTTTTTGTTGTTAGGGTTTAGGGTTAGGGTTAAAAATATTTATTTGATACCAGTAATTTTGCTCTGTTTTGCTTGTTTTATTTGTTTTGTTGTTTAAAAAATTGCTTGCAACTATAACTAAAAATTATAGAACGCAGCAACATATCAAAATAAAAAAAAATATTGATTTGATAACAGTAACTTCGCTATGTTTTGCTTGTTTTTTTTGTTGTTTCTTTTAGAAAATTTCTTGAAAATAAAACTTACAATCACAGGACGCAGCACCGTATCAAAATTGTCGTCTGGTACCATTCGGCTCGTCAACACTCGGGCGTTTGCGTAGCACAGCCGAACGCTTCTGAGTCGAACCTCACGAAAACTAGTTCAGGATCGATATCAGTACCTATATTTTTTATAAACAATACAACATTTCAAATATAATTTTTAAAAGAGTAGAAGTTTGAAGAAGTTTTAGCTAGATGAACACGCATGTGCAGTAAGGTTGTTTTTTAATGTTATAATTGTTAAAAGCGACTCTATATAATTTTTTCTGACCAAATTTTAAGTAAGGGGAGAAAAACTAAAATTAAGGATGCCTCAACTTAAGTGATTGTTTGTTTGCATAGATCCCACTGAATTCCTTTTCCTACCCAATCATGTCTATTTCATACTTTCTCTCACCCCCCCCCTCTCTCTCTCTCTCAGCTTCTCACTATTTCTTTCTCTCCCTACTCTCTCATTTAATTGTAGCTGTTCCCTGTCCTGCTCCGTCTGAATAAATAAAAGGGCCTTTGCTCCATCATTCTCATTAAATAAAAGCTTGTATACATATGTGGGTCGGTGGGATGTTTCAGTATTTTTTATTTTATTTTATTATTTTTTATTTTTAACATAGTTCACCTCCAAACAAGACAAGCCGCCACTGTAGACATAAGGGGCTACTGAGAAAAAGAAAAGGGGAGAAGGTAGGGGGCGGTCAACCTAGATTGGGATCTGCGCAGCGAGATGTCTGTTTACATTAGTTTTAAATTTCTGCATGTCAGTACCGTCAGGAAAACAGGGAGCAAGGAGGGAGTTCCAGAGTCCAGCAGCACGAGGAAAGAAGCTTTTGGAGTAGAAAGCTCTTCGGCATCTGGGGACTTCCACAGTAAATGGATGGGATTTGGCAGATTGTCGGGTTGGTCTAGTGAATTTACGTCGTGGGGGTACTAGAGCAGCAGGCTCATCAGAGCACAATCCATTGAAGTACTTGTAAAACAGGCACAAGGAAGCAACATTGCGACGATGAGACAGGGGCTGGAGCTTGGTGGATAGTGAAGGACCTATCAAGTTGGCGACTCTTTTTTTGGACTTTGTCTAAGAGGGAGAGACTACCGGATGATGCCCCAGCCCAGATGTGACAACAATACTCCATGCATGGGCGGATAGTGACTTTGTAGAGATATAGGATAATGTCAGGTGTGAGAAGTTTACTGGCACGGTAGAGGGAGCCCACCTTCTTTGCAGTAACCCTGGCAATGTTTTCAATGTATTTATTCCAATTCATGTTATCTGTGAAAGCTAGGCCGAGGAGTTTGAATGATGAACTCTATAACTTTAAGTAACGTCTGCCTTTGTTACAAACTGGTGATCACAAAATAAATGTTTTAGTCAAAGAACAAAATCATCATCATCATCATCATCATCATCATCATCATCATCATCATCATCATCATCATCATCATCATCATCATCATCATCATCATCATCATCATCGGTTTAACGTCTGTTTTACATGCTGGCATGTGTTGGACGGCTTTTTTAAAATTGACTTCCAAACTAACCTATCTCTGGCCAGGTCTTTATTTATCCCCCTTTCTCTCAAGTTCATTCTTATCATTTCTTTCAATGTTTTCCTCGGCCTTTCTCTACCAACTCTCACTGCTACTTCAACTGTTCTACATCTTATAACCCAATCATTCTTTCAGTAAAGTCTTCTGTTCTGCACACATCTCCCTATACTGTCCAGATTTAATCTCCCTCTGAGGTTATGAGCTCTAAGCCCGTCTTTAAGACTCACATTACACACCCATCGTATCATTCTTATATCATTTCTCCCAATGCAACCGGCTGTTTTTCACCTTACGTGCTAGAAAGGAGAATTTGTGACCGGAAAGAGTCAATGTGATATGATTTGTCAAATGATTTTGTTCAGATGGATATCACCGGAGACTATGGAATCGGTAATGCATGTTGGTACAGTCGGAGAAACAGAGAAACACATGAAGAGAATTCCAAAGGCAAGCAGTTTAAGGTAAGAAGCTATTAGAGTAGAAAGCTTTCTGGCATCCGAGGACCTCTACGGTGAAGGGGTGTAATTTTGCTGATTGTCAGGGTTATTTATGTTGAGGGGGCACAAATACAGCAAGTTCGTTGGAACGCATTACATTCAAGTACTTGTAAACCAAGTTAAGGGATGCAACATTGCAGCAATGGCACAGGAGCTGCAGATTGGTAGGCAGTTTGGAACCTATTAGATTAGAGGCTCTTTTTTGGATTCTGTCTAAGAGGGAGAAACTAGTGGCTGGTGCATCAGCCCAGATGTGACAACAATACTCCATGCATGGACAAATGGTGGCTTTGTAGAGATATAGAATACTGGCAGGTGAAAGAAATTTCTAGCCTTGTAGAGGGAGATTACCTTCTTTGCAGCAGCCTTGGCAGTATCTTCCATGTATTTGTTCCAATTCATGTTACCTGTGAATGTTAGGCTGAGGAGTTTGAATGTTGAACTCTAAGGTAGGGTGCTATCAGCCATGCCAATCTGTAGATTTCTTATAATTATTAAAGGAAAGGAGCTTTGTCTTAGTAGCATATATGTTACCATCCATTTATGTCCCTATTCCACTACAGACTGGAGGTCATTTGGTAAGGATTCAGCCATTGACTTTGATATGAGTGTGTTCGTTCTGCAACAACAAGTGACATGGTTAGAATAAATTTAAATGCCCTACATGCAGCAAGGAAAAGCTTCATGGAAGCTGAATCAAGTGAAAGAATTCGGAGAGCTTTGAGATCCAATATAAGGACTTATGCGGATGAAGGTTTTGTGACAGGTGACCGTGTCTACTATAGAAAACAAAACTATAAAGGATGGTGTGGTCCGGCTAAAGTTTTGGGTAAAGAAGGACAATGTGTATTGATCAGACATGGAGGAGCATTTTTCAGGATGCATCCATGTCACTTGATGAAGGTAGACAGGGAATTGCGAAGTCCCAGAAATTAAGAAAATACAAATTCTTCAAATGAGATGAATGAAGTCTTGGAGGAGGAAGATGAAGGACAACATAATACCAATTCAAATTGCGACAGAAGGGAAGTGAAAATAACAGTATAAAACCGAGTAGAAACGAAGTTGTAGAGTATAAATTGAGAGGGAGTAATGAATGGAAAAAAGAGATTGGTTATGAACACACAACCAAAGTCAACGGGAAAGTATAGCCATTGGCTAAATATAAAACCTGAAGCCGAAAATGAAAATCCCTTATGTATCAATTGGGATCATGTGGATCAATGGAGAGAATTTCCTCAAACAGAGGAAGTAAGTTATCAAGAACATGCAATTTTGCTTTCTTCTGAACAAGAACAAGGAAAAGATGTGATTGATGCAAAGAAAAGAGAATTGGAAAATATGGAAATTCATGAAGTATATGAATGTGTGCCTGAAAAAGGGCAAAAATGTATATCAACAAGGTGGGTGATAACAGAAAAATTTGTGAAGGACAAAAAGATAATGAAGGCTCGTCTTGTTGCACGTGGTTATGAAGAAGATTCTCATAACCTAAAAACAGATTCTCCAACGTGCAGCCGTGAGGCTATGCATCTCGTATTGTTAACGGCCTCGGTTATGATGTGGCTGGTGGAGACTCTTGATTTTACCTCCACATTTCTGCAAGGTAATATGCTGGAGAGAGAGGTATTTCTTAGACCACCATCTGATGTGTGTCCAGAATCACAAGTGTGGAAGCTGAAAAGATGTATTCATGGATTAAACGATGCCCCTCGTTCATGATACAAGCGAGTTAATCATGAGTTAACGCACTTAAAAGAGATGGTGAGTGCATATGACAATGCACTGTTTCTTTGGCATGATGCCACTGGTGAATTGATGGGCATTCTGGCAATACATGTTGATGATTTCATATTATGTGGAAATGATTTATTTAAGAAAAATGTGATCGCAGAATTGGAAAAGATTTTAAAAATTGGGAAGCATGAAAGTGGAACATTCAAATTTTTGGGATTGAATGTTAAGCAAACAAAAAATGGGATTATTTTGGATCAAAATCTATATGCTTCGGCCTTATCCCCAATAGACATAAAGAAAGGAAGATCATTAAGAAAAAATGATGAATTGAGTCAAGAGGAGAAGACAGAGTTAAAAAGATTGACAGGTCAAATGATGTGGGTATCCACCCAGACGCGACCAGATGTATCATTTGATGTGTGTAGAATGAGTAATATTGGAAAATATCCAAAGGTGAAGTTACTCTTCGAGGCAAACAAATCGCTAATAAGGTTACAATCAAGGACAGGATCCGTATTTTTTCCCCAACTTGGAAAACCTTCGGATGTGAATATTGTTTGTTATTCAGATGCCACCTATGCTAGTTTGGAGGATGGATCTTCACAGGGTGGTTTTATCATCTTTGTTTGTGGCAAGATGAACAGAATGGCTCCTATATGTTGGTCATCAAAAAAACTTGACCGGGTAACAAAAAGCCCGTCAGCTTCAGAGACTCTTGCGCTTAGTGAAGCAGCTGATGCCGGAATGTTGATAGCCGCAATGCTTCAAGAGATATTCAGACTACCTAGGTTGCCTGAAGTTCTTTGTAAAACGGACAATGCGTCTCTGGTAGAGACTTTAAAGTCATCAAATCTTGTGAGTGACCGGCGTCTCAGAGTTGATGTAGCCAGGGTGAAGGAAACGATGGTGAAGGAGGAGATCCAAATTGAATGGATCAGGGGTCGAGAACAGGTCACGGATTGCCTGACGAAGATGGGAGCCTCTTCCGAAATTCTGAGAGACTTGTTGCAATGATTTGTTTTGCTTTTGTTCGTTTTGTTGTTGTTTGTTTTCTTTTTCTTTTTTTATGTAGAACTGTAGTCTTCAGAAGAAGACACCAGCAATGTTTAAGTGTCTTTGAGTTGTCCCCCTTGGGCAGAGTCATCTCCTTATATGATGTGGGACAGTGGGAGTGAGCTCCCCTTTTATATTGTTGTTGTTGCTTAGCAAGATGGCGGTTCATGGGTGTACGGTTGCAGGAAACAAGTGACCTGGATTAACAAAGGAGGCGGTGTTACGGATATAGACTCTGAACCCGTGCATATGCTTGTCTGAGTCTTTATGGCAGAGTGGGAGGTATCCTAGCATTTCAAAACAATCAGAGAATATTGAGGTGTGTAGATAAGTTTTACTTAGAATATCTGGGTAGTTTACAAGGAGGAAGGATGATACATCATCATCGAGGTTAGTTCTAAGTCCTTGGATATTTGTGAACACTAGCCTCAAGAGAGGAGGCGAATTGGTGTTTTTAGGGGACATCTGGTTTGAACGTATTACTTTTTGTTTGTATTGCCATTATTTTTGTTTTTAGATAGAGTGGGTTTGACAAAGTGGGTGTTTGTTAGATGTCATTAAGTCGAGTCTTTATCTATGAGGTTGTGGCCTCAGGAAAGCCAACTGAAGATAAGTGCAGAGTCCCTTTCCATGCACAACATGGCACTACAGTTATCCCAATATTATACAAATGTTGATAGAACAGCCGCTCTTAGCACTACATAAGAGTTAGGGCTTCTGTACTACCAGTCGGAAACATCAGCCAGACAAGGTGTCAAACCTGTACCCTCAACCTGTCAGAACAAGAGCGGCCCAATCTAGCCGTGTGAAACTAAGTGACATGAAAATGTCCTCAAGCTGCCCAGATAAAGAAAAATAGAGATGGTAGGATGGCATTCATTGTCCTAGTCAGGAAACAAGGCCAAGCACTGGGTGTCTTTGAAGTATCCCTGTGAACATACCTCTGCACCTGGCTAATAGACAAAGAACGAGTGTAAAGTCGGGCGATAGGCAGGGCCTATCTACTCCTTAAGCAATTGTAGGTTTGCGAATCGGATATTTTTGTTCGAGTCTCTAGTTTTAGGAAGATTGTCGACCAGAACTATGGAGGCCTCCTTTCCCCAGTGGTTCGATACCAAGACGTTTGAAGTCAGCAAACAGATTTTACATCAGTTTTTTTTCTCCTAGATGGATGATCTAACAAAATCTACAGATCCATCTCACTGAGATAGATAATCTCGCGCCAGGGTATGTTAGGTATTTCTGCACCTCCGCATAGATACATAGGAAAAACATTAAGTTTCTACTTCGAATAAGTTTTCATTCCTCCTCCAAAGAAAAAAAATTGAAGATAAGTTTCCATCTCATAATAGGTAGAAAAAGGTAATTTTAAAGCATGAGAAACATGCTAATTTGCCCCCCCCCCTTTTCCTTCTTCTTCACCTCTCTTTTTTTCTTTTTCCTTTTTTTCCTCCCTTCTCTCTTTCTTTTCTTAGGACAGTAGGGCGATGAGAGACGCATGGAAGGGGAAAGATAAATAGTTATGAATAAATAAAAGACATGAAGAACAAATAAAATAGAGAAATAAATAGAATAAAATAAGATCAAAAATAAAAATAAACATATTTTAATTTTTTAATTTTTTATCTTCACAAGTAAAAAAACTGCCAGACGAAACCATTTCAAGTGTTTAGCAGAAAGCAAATAGCAAGTCCACTCCTCTCTCGTTGTCTAAAATGAATTCGGAAAGAAATCATACATACTATTTCTATAATGAGAAGTTTTCTTTCTTTTTTCCTCTCTTCTTTCTATACCGATTGATACGTTTTTCCTTTTTTAAACATTACTGTTTGAGATATTTTCTTTATTTCTTTTTTTTAACTTCAGACGTTATTTTATATGAATATAAATATTAGTATGAACAGAAACGAAGCATAAGTTTTTTATGGGAGGTGTATGCTCGTATTAAAATATACTTTTTATACAGAATTGAAACAACAAAGTTACTTATGTAAATACGAAATCACAACCCTTAATGTATTGCAAACATCCTGCAATTCATTTACCAGAAAAACAGATTTGATATGGAAAATCAATACACTTATCTGGTTCGAATCATATTCCTAATAAGTGTTTTATAAATAAAAAAAAAAGGAAAGCCATTAGTCTTAAGGCAAATCATAATCAATATATCTCGTAGCAGTCCATGAAATTGTTTGTTTATTTATGAATAAACAAAATTAAAAGCCTCGCTTTCCACAGAGACGTTAAAGCTGGCTCGTGTGGAGAACTAACTTGGTACTTAGGCTTATCTAATCCCGGCTTTAGAATAAATGGTGTCAACAGTTTTTTGTTCCGATTAAATATTAATGAGTAAAAAAGAAATCTCTATTCCTTTCCTCTAGATCTAAATTCAGCTTCTGCGGTGATGAGCTCAGATCAAAGTGTACGATTGAAGATATTTTAAGTAAGGTAGCCCATAAAGTTAATGTGGTATTGTGGTGACTACTGAAGTGAACGTGCTGGACAAATGGTGAACAGGTCAAAAAAAAAAGAGTCGCCAACCTAATAGGTCCCTCATTGTCAACCAAGCTCCAGTCCCGGTCCCATCGCCGCAATGTAGCATCCTTGTGCTTGTTTTACAAATACTTCAATGGATTCTGCTCCGATGAATTGGCTACTCTGGTGTCCCCTCGACGTAAATTCACTAGACCAACTCGACAATCAACTAAATCCCATCCATTCTACTGTGGAGGTCCCCAGATGCCGGAGAGCTTTCTACTCCAATAGCTTCTTTCCTTGCTGCTGGCCTCTGGAACTCCCTTCCTGCCCCCTGTTTTCCCGACGGTACTGACATGCAGAAATTTAAAACTAATGTAAACAGACATCTCGCTGTGCAGATCCCAATTTAGGTTGACCCCATCACCCCCCCCCCCCCCAAAAAAAAACAAACTTCATCCTCTTTCTCAATAGCCCCTTACGTCTACAGTGGCGGCCTGCCTTGTTTGGGGTGAACTATGTTAAAAAAGAAAAAAAAAGAGAAAGGAACGTTGCTTGGGTCTAGTTATGAATAGGATAGACAGATCAACCTCTGAACTTTTGAGGGCCTTGTGCCTAATTTGTTAAATTTGTATCACTATTCTTTCAGCAAATAAATAATTCAAAGTGTAGTATCATCAATGAAACACATTTTTTGTTACTGAATTTTAATTTAATTTTAAAATAATGTCCAAGTTGATAAACTAGAAGTTTTAAATTCTGTTTATTGACACTAAATTCCAAAAATCGTACTATCATCTAATATATAAAGTTATCTTGTCAGATCTTCAGATTTTGTCATTGATAGCAATTAAGCTGATGAACGAATGCTTGATCTGGCTAGACAATTTTTATCTCCTTTCACCTTGGACAATGTTTTTTTTTAATAAAAAATGTATTTCGCTTGAGTCACTTTTGAATAATACTTATTCCAGCTCAGAATTTGTTTTAACATTGAGCCATTTTTTCCTATTCATCTTCATATTTTCAGCTGCTTACGTTCTAATTAAAAAAACAATTCTACATTTTTCTATCTATGACAGCTTTAACTTAACCACTTACATATGTTTACAATAAATATTAGAAACTATTTCTTTCTTTAAATTAATTGCATATCGTAACAGTAATTAACATTAATTAAATTAAAAAATATTTAATGGACAATAATTCAAAAAGACAATTTTCCACATTAAGGTTAGACAATTTTTTTTTTTTAATAGATTCATGTTAACTTTCCATTTTATTATCTTGTGCAATAAAAATATTATTTAAAAATAATGATTTATTAACAAAATATAACTTATTTATAAAATGAAATCCACTAGAATGCATTTCAGTTTCTTAGAAAACAAATCAGTTATTTTAATGAATAAAATTCCGATTGATAAACAACACTTTATTTTTAAAGTGATTCTTATCGTGTTGATTCCAGGAATTTGGGGCTTGGATCAAAGTGTAAGATCTTTCCTGTCCTCAGTTAGGGGAGGAGAAGAAATAAAAATGGGAGGGTATTGCTATTTTTTAGAGAACAAGCTAGCCATTTTAATAAATTATTTCGTTAAATACAAACCCCTATTAGAAATAATTTAGAAATTCAAAAAAATTACTTTAATGATAAAATTAAATCCACTCGGATGCTTTTCCGTTTCTTGATAAATTATTATTAATCCTGAAGCTAAATAATACCTGTTATAAAAATTATAAATTCATATAAAAGTCTCTAAACGCAATTTCGTCCACCCAATATTACCAGCATCGCACTGGTATTTAAATTCATAAACAATGTTACTTATTTTAATATAAGGTAGACGATCTTATTAATATAAGGCAGACTATTTTTTTTAATATAAAGCAGACTACTTTTTAAATATAAGGCAGACGATCTTATTAATATAAGGCAGACTATTTTTTAATATAAAGCTAACTATTTTTTTTAATATAAGACAGACGATCTTTTTAATATAAGGCAGACGATCTTTTTAATATAAGGCAGGCGATCTTTTTAATATAAGGCAGGCGATCTTTTTAATATAAGGCAGGCGATCTTTTTAATATAAGGCAGACGATCTTTTTAATATAAGGCAGACGATCTTTTTAATATAAGGCAGGCGATCTTTTTAATATAAGGCAGACGATCTTTTTAATATAAGGCAGACGATCTTTTTAATATAAGGCAGACGATCTTTTTAATATAAGGCAGGCGATCTTTTTAATATAAGGCAGGCGATCTTTTTAATATAAGGCAGACGATCTTTTTAATATAAGGCAGGCGATCTTTTTAATATAAGGCAGGCGATCTTTTTAATATAAAGCAGACGATCTTTTTAATATAAGGCAGGCGATCTTTTTAATATAAGGCAGGCGATCTTTTTAATATAAGGCAGACGATCTTTTTAATATAAGGCGGGCGATCTTTTTAATATAAGGCAGACGATCTTTTTAATATAAGGCAGACGATCTTTTTAATATAAGGCAGACGATCTTTTTAATATAAGGCAGGCGATCTTTTTAATATAAGGCAGGCGATCTTTTTAATATAAGGCAGACGATCTTTTTAATATAAGGCAGGCGATCTTTTTAATATAAGGCAGACGATCTTTTTAATATAAGGCAGGCGATCTTTTTAATATAAGGCAGGCGATCTTTTTAATATAAGGCGGGCGATCTTTTTAATATAAGGCAGACGATCTTTTTAATATAAGGCAGACGATCTTTTTAATATAAGGCAGACGATCTTTTTAATATAAGGCAGACGATCTTTTTAATATAAGGCAGACGATCTTTTTAATATAAGGCAGGCGATCTTTTTAATATAAGGCAGGCGATCTTTTTAATATAAGGCAGGCGATCTTTTTAATATAAGGCAGACGATCTTTTTAATATAAGGCAGGCGATCTTTTTAATATAAGGCAGACGATCTTTTTAATATAAAGCAGACGATCTTTTTAATATAAGGCAGGCGATCTTTTTAATATAAGGCAGGCGATCTTTTTAATATAAGGCAGACGATCTTTTTAATATAAGGCAGGCGATCTTTTTAATATAAGGCAGACGATCTTTTTAATATAAGGCAGACGATCTTTTTAATATAAGGCAGGCGATCTTTTTAATATAAGGCAGGCGATCTTTTTAATATAAGGCAGACGATCTTTTTAATATAAGGCAGACGATATTTTTAATATAAGGCAGACGATCTTTTTAATATAAGGCAGACGATCTTTTTAATATAAGGCAGACGATCTTTTTAATATAAGGCAGGCGATCTTTTTAATATAAGGCAGACGATCTTTTTAATATAAGGCAGGCGATCTTTTTAATATAAGGCAGACGATCTTTTTAATATAAGGCAGACGATCTTTTTAATATAAGGCAGACGATCTTTTTAATATAAGGCAGACGATCTTTTTAATATAAGGCAGACGATCTTTTTAATATAAGGCAGGCGATCTTTTTAATATAAGGCAGGCGATCTTTTTAATATAAGGCAGACGATCTTTTAAATATAAAGCAGACGATCTTTTTAATATAAGGCAGGCGATCTTTTTAATATAAGGCAGGCGATCTTTTTAATATAAGGCAGGCGATCTTTTTAATATAAGGCAGACGATCTTTTTAATATAAGGCAGACGATCTTTTTAATATAAGGCAGACGATCTTTTTAATATAAGGCAGACGATCTTTTTAATATAAGGCAGACGATCTTTTTAATATAAGGCAGACGATCTTTTTAATATAAGGCAGGCGATCTTTTTAATATAAGGCAGACGATCTTTTTAATATAAGGCAGGCGATCTTTTTAATATAAGGCAGACGATCTTTTTAATATAAAGCAGACGATCTTTTTAATATAAGGCAGGCGATCTTTTTAATATAAGGCAGGCGATCTTTTTAATATAAGGCAGACGATCTTTTTAATATAAGGCAGGCGATCTTTTTAATATAAGGCAGGCGATCTTTTTAATATAAGGCAGACGATCTTTTTAATATAAGGCAGGCGATCTTTTTAATATAAGGCAGACGATCTTTTTAATATAAGGCAGACGATCTTTTTAATATAAGGCAGACGATCTTTTTAATATAAGGCAGACGATCTTTTTAATATAAGGCAGACGATCTTTTTAATATAAGGCAGACGATCTTTTTAATATAAGGCAGGCGATCTTTTTAATATAAGGCAGACGATCTTTTTAATATAAGGCAGGCGATCTTTTTAATATAAGGCAGGCGATCTTTTTAATATAAGGCAGACGATCTTTTTAATATAAGGCAGACGATCTTTTTAATATAAGGCAGACGATCTTTTTAATATAAGGCAGACGATCTTTTTAATATAAGGCAGACGATCTTTTTAATATAAGGCAGACGATCTTTTTAATATAAGGCAGACGATCTTTTTAATATAAGGCAGGCGATCTTTTTAATATAAGGCAGACGATCTTTTTAATATAAGGCAGGCGATCTTTTTAATATAAGGCAGACGATCTTTTTAATATAAAGCAGACGATCTTTTGAACAAAAAACGAAAAGCAGATTGTGTGCCAAAAACCAAACGCAAAGCAACAGAAAAAAAGCAACCGGTTTTAAGTGAATTGTAATGATCATATCATAACTCTCCCCCAACTTCTCGAATTGCTGTATAACTGATTAATGTCTACATTCTAGGCATGATGCTATGTTTTAACTTCGAACTAAGTGTCTATTCATTGTGCTGATGATGAGACCTGATATCAATAAAAATCCATATCGTCTCAGAAACGATCGTACACAAAATTGTTGCTGATGTTAAATTCTTAGAACATACGTAAATGAATATGTCATAAATTTATTAACCTTGTATCTATAATCTATAATATATATATCCGTACCTTCGCATAAAATTTAGCCAGTAAAAAAACTGCTTGACAAAACCATTTCCAGTGTTTAGGGGAATGGAGAAAGCAAATAGCAAGTCCGACACCCCCTCGGCCGTCTAAAATGAATTCGGATAAAAATCCTTCACTCTATTTCCATAATGCGATGTTTTATTTCTTTTTCCTTTCTTCTTTCTATACCGATTGTTACGTTTTTTTAATGATTTTCCGTTTGAAACACTTTTCTTTCTTTCTTCTTTCTTTTTGCTAACTTCACCAACTGAAACTATATTTTATATGAATATGAATATTGATGCGAACACTAGCGAAGCATTATCTTTTTTTCCATCATTTGATTTGTACACTCGTATATATATATATATATATATATATATATATATATATATATATATATATATATATATATATATATATATACTTATTTGGTGATTTAAATTTGCAGGGGAAATGTTAGCACGTAAACAGGAAATAAGGTCAGGTAGCTGACTTTTGGGGGTCATTGTTTTCCATGTCGTCAGACAAGATAGGCACGGAAGAGGATACACCTGACTTGGAAGCCGATGCGATCGGACACAAACAAAATGACTTTAGAATTAATGGTAACGAAAAGTAAGGATTGAGGCTCCAAATTTGTCGCCTCAATCTTCCTTCTCGCCGCTAGCAAAGATGGAGGCAACACCAACAGCCTAAGTGCAAATCTATCTTCCTCTAAATGTATGGCCTTTATTGTGTTTGGTTGGGCCTGAGTTCAATTCCAGAACAAAAGTGTACGGAGGATTTGCGGGAGCCGTGAGTGTCAGGACATGAAGAAATCCCAGGTAAGATTTTTACTTATACTGATTATAATTTCTGCGGATCGAAATCTCCCCGCCCCCTAGAACTGTTGTTATACATAGCAAGTAGATGTCACTTGTGTCTTCTTAGCAAGGTCTTCCTGTCTGTGGAACACATTGCCTCGGGACTGCTTCCCTGCAGATTACAACTTGGTCGTCTCCAAAGCCAATGTCAACAGATTCCTATCTAGAACAGTTTCCACATATATTTGAATTTGATGCTGACAATCATTCCATCTCATTAACACTTATCTTCGAGTGGCATCTGATCTTGATAAGTGGTGACACTTTCTTAGTAAACAAAAAAAAAATGGAAATATGAATGTATATGGTCAAGAACTTATCGATGCGAGCACAATATTATCAGCTGACTTCCACCATTTGCCGCTTGATTTTGCGCTGTATTTATCTAAGATATGTAAACATCAAGGAAATATTTGCACAAAATTTCTGATCTTTGTCTCATTATTGATTGGGTAAAAGCACTTGCGTGAGATCGCTGTGTTCCAGGTTAGATACACGTTTATGAAAGGGAAAGGCTGGGGATTTATTGGATCTATTAAGTTAGGACGGTTTCCATTTGTTTCCAGGGAAATTGTGTCAAAGCGTGTCAGGAAAGCACTTGGCTTTTGTCACTGTTGTTTTTTAAAAAAATCTGTTGACTTGATTAATGTGACTAATGGACTTTGAAGAGATAATCTTATGTCGTCAATAATCGAATCAGCTTTATTTTAATCAACAATGTTTGCTTTACAAAGTGATTCATTAGAGGAGAGATATATCATGATGATGATGATGATCATCATCATCATCATCATCGGTTTAACGTCCATTTTACATGCTGGCATTAGTTGGACGGCTTTAGGAAATTGACTTCCAAACTAATCTATCTCTGGCCAGGTTTTTATTTATCCCTCTTTCTCTCAAATGCATCCCATGTTTTCCTTGACTTTCCCTTTCCAACTGCCCCTGCTACCTCAACTGTTCTATATCTACTAACCTAAGAAGTCCTATCCATTTTTGTAATGTGACCAAACCAACGAAGTCTCTTGTTCTGCACACATCTCCCTATACTGTCCAGATTCAATCTTCCTCTGCGGTCATCAGATCTAAGCCTGTCTTTAAGATTCACATTGCACATCCATTGTATCATTCTCACCATTTCTGTCCATGCAATGCATATCCTCAACCCTCACTAGCTAGGTTTCACTTCCATACATGCCTGATAGACTCTTTCCTTGGTTGACAATGGTGACACTCTGCTGGTTAGTAATGACAGAAGATCCCTGAACCTACTTCATCCACTCCTAACTCTTGCTATCACACCAACACCAGCTCCTCTCATATCACTAGATAATAATGATGAGATGTGTGTTGGTGTCCCTTTTTTTATGTACTAACGAGTCACCGCTAATCAAGGCCGAAAGGCCACTCGAGGATAAGGATTAATGAGTTTGTCAGGTGGATGGTGAGACAATAACGTGATGATTGGTGACGATGGTTGAGACTGGTCCGAATTAGATTATTTAAGAGGACGGCTCAACAAGAATTTGTTAACATTGGAATTGAAAACGATCATGCTATAGTCAGCTGAGAAGTAGCCCCGTGGTAGTGTGTTCCACAGATGGATAGTTCTTGGAAAGAAACTTTGCTCATGGAAGTTCCTTTTAGTTTAAGTACACAGAGGGAAGAAAGGAAAATTATTTACAGTGGTTGTAGCTAGACGAGTTTTTTGTTGTAAATGTTTTACAGGGAAGGGGACCATAGATTGGAGCTCAGTCGAGCATCTACTATGAAAATAATGATAGAGCAGAGAAAGACTAGCAACTTCTTTTCTGTGAGAAAGAGGTTGTAAAGAAGAGAAGAGGACATTCCCCACTAGATTTCGAAATCGGTTTTGTACATCATGATCATCATCGGTTTAACGTTCATTTTACATGCTGGCATGAGTTGGATGGCTTTTAGATTTACAAAGGTGGAGGCAACTGTCAAGACAGGAAAGGATGTTCTGAGTGGTATCGTCCCAGATGTGGCAACAGTATTCCATCTTAGGACGCATTTAACTCTTATAGGATTTCCTCAGGAGAGAGATACTTTCTGGAGTAATAGAATGATGCAACCATCTTTCAGTGACCTTAGCAATAGATTTGATGTAAGTCTTCTATTTGATGTCTGAAGTGAAGGTCAGTCCTAAAAGCTTATTAAAGCAGGGGCTTCTTCAAGGAGAGGACCAATCATTTCAATTGGGGCAAAGTGAGGATCCGAGCATTGGTGGTGAAAGGAGAGAAGCTTGTTCTTAGACATATTAAAAGTAACCAGACACATTTTTCCCATTGCACTACATGCTCCAGATTGGAAGAGAGAAAAATAGAGAGATTTTGATCATTAATGTTCATCAAAGTGTTGCCATAGATGGTTGTGTCATCTGCATTAATGTTAACGAATGAACTTAGAATGTGATTTGGGAGATCATTGATAAAGATCAGGAAGAGGGTTGGACCCAAAATAGATCCCTGAGGCATGCCGGCATTGATAATATGTGCTTAAGACCTCTGCCCATCAACGACTACTTTTATAAACCTATCAAAGAGAAAGAATTTGATGGTTGAAAATACATTTCCGGATATTCCATAGCTAGCTTGTGAAACAAACCTTTGTGTCAAGAGCTATTACTCTAAGGACAAAGCCTCGGTTTTTAACAGGCAATAAATCTACCCCCCCCCCACCCTCCCCACAAAAAAAGAGGAGGTAATGCCTGGGAGGATGGCCTCCTGAAACAGAACAGATACTAAATTTCCGTCCGTCCGTCCGTGTGACAATGAAAGATGAATAAGATAAGGAGTGGTTGTAATGAAGGTGACATCTGAATCGACTAAAATGAAATACGCTCTCCTCTGCCACAGATGAGAGGGTTGTGATCTGGAGGGAGGCCGCTGCATTCATCTGCAATAGATAGAAAAAACGAAGGAGTGGCTGAAAGATAAAACATTGTGATTGATCGAACAATATCACATGTTAAGTTAGAGAGGAGGATTTTGAAGTAGTCAGTTATAACCCTTTAAGAGACAGGGTGATAGCATACAGGTGGCTATGCATGAAGCCCTGTTTCCCATAGCCGCCTGGATAAGGAAATGATAATGAGAGTTCGTAGGACCCTGTACACAGGGTCCTACGAACTCTCATTATCAGAGATGACATAGTTCTGTAAAATATCCTGTATTTTTTGTTGTTGTTAATATGTTGTTAATATGTTGTTAATATGTTTTTAATATGGCATAATCATATTTTTTGTTGTTGTTAATATGTTGTTAATATGTTTTTAATATGGCATAATCATATTTTTTTGTTGTTGTTAATATGTTGTTAATATGTTTTTAATATGGCATAATCATATTTTTTTGTTGTAAATATGTTGTTAATATGGCATAATCATATTTTTTTGTTGTTAATATGTTGTTAATATGTTTTTAATATGGCATAATCATATTTTTTTGTTGTTAATATGTTGTTAATATGTTGTTAATATAGGCATAATCATATTTTTTGTTGTTAATATGTTGTTAATATGTTGTTAATATGTTGTTAATATGGCAGAATCATATTTTTTGTTGTTAATATGTTGTTAATATGTTGTTAATATGTTGTTAATATGGCATAATCATATTTTTTGTTGTTAATATGTTGTTAATATGTTGTTAATATGGTGTTAATATGTTGTTAATATGGCATAATCATATTTTTTGTTGTTAATATGTTGTTAATATGTTGTTAATATGGCATAATCATATTTTTTGTTGTTATATGTTGTTAATATGTTGTTAATATGGCATAATCATATTTTTTGTTGTTAATATGTTGTTAATATGTTGTTAATATGTTGTTAATATGTTGTTAATATGGCATAATCATATTTTTTGTTGTTACTATGTTGTTAATATGTTGTTAATATGTTGTTAATATGTTGTTAATATGGCATAATCATATTTTTTGTTGTTGTTAATATGTTGTTAATATGTTTTTAATATGGCATAATCATATTTTTTTGTTGTTGTTAATATGTTGTTAATATGTTTTTAATATGGCATAATCATATTTTTTGTTGTTGTTAATATGTTGTTAATATGTTTTTAATATGGCATAATCATATTTTTTTGTTGTTGTTAATATGTTGTTAATATGTTGTTAATATGGCATAATCATATTTTTTGTTGTTGTTAATATGTTGTTAATATGTTTTTAATATGGCATAATCATATTTTTTTGTTGTTAATATGTTGTTAATATGTTTTTAATATGGCATAATCATATTTTTTTGTTGTTAATATGTTGTTAATATGTTGTTAATATAGGCATAATCATATTTTTTGTTGTTAATATGTTGTTAATATGTTGTTAATATGTTGTTAATATGGCATAATCATATTTTTTGTTGTTAATATGTTGTTAATATGTTGTTAATATGGTGTTAATATGTTGTTAATATGGCATAATCATATTTTTTGTTGTTAATATGTTGTTAATATGTTGTTAATATGTTGTTAATATGGCATAATCATATTTTTTGTTGTTAATATGTTGTTAATATGTTGTTAATATGTTGTTAATATGGCATAATCATATTTTTTGTTGTTATATGTTGTTAATATGTTGTTAATATGTTGTTAATATGGCATAATCATATTTTTTGTTGTTAATATGTTGTTAATATGTTGTTAATATGTTGTTAATATGTTGTTAATATGGCATAATCATATTTTTTGTTGTTACTATGTTGTTAATATGTTGTTAATATGTTGTTAATATGGCATAATCATATTTTTTGTTGTTGTTAATATGTTGTTAATATGTTTTTAATATGGCATAATCATATTTTTTTGTTGTTGTTAATATGTTGTTAATATGTTTTTAATATGGCATAATCATATTTTTTGTTGTTAATATGTTGTTAATATGGCATAATCATATTTTTTTGTTGTTGTTAATATGTTGTTAATATGTTGTTAATATGGCATAATCATATTTTTTGTTGTTGTTAATATGTTGTTAATATGTTTTTAATATGGCATAATCATATTTTTTGTTGTTAATATGTTTTTAATATGGCATAATCATATTTTTTTGTTGTTGTTAATATGTTGTTAATATGTTGTTAATATGGCATAATCATATTTTTTGTTGTTGTTAATATGTTGTTAATATGTTTTTAATATGGCATAATCATATTTTTTTGTTGTTAATATGTTGTTAATATGGCATAATCATATTTTTTTGTTGTTAATATGTTGTTAATATGTTTTTAATATGGCATAATCATATTTTTTTGTTGTTAATATGTTGTTAATATGTTGTTAATATGGCATAATCATATTTTTTGTTGTTAATATGTTGTTAATATGTTTTTAATATGGCATAATATTATTTTTTGGTTGTTAATATGTTGTTAATATGGCATAATCATATTTTTTTGTTGTTAATATGTTGTTAATATGTTTTTAATATGGCATAATCATATTTTTTTGTTGTTAATATGTTGTTACTATGTTGTTAATATGGCATAATCATATTTTTTGTTGTTAATATGTTGTTAATATGTTTTTAATATGGCATAATCATATTTTTTTGTTGTTAATATGTTGTTAATATGGCATAATCATATTTTTTTGTTGTTAATATGTTGTTAATATGTTTTAAATATGGCATAATCATATTTTTTGTTGTTAATATGTTGTTAATATGGCATAATCATATTGACACACTATTCTCTTTATAAGTTAAGCAACGTTGATCTTGGTCAGTTACGATCGAAATCGTATGATTAGGTCATCTTGCCCCGACTACCAAAAGAAGAGGAAGGCGTATGCAGATGAACAAAAGCTACGGCGTGCTTCTCTCTTTCTTTCACTTCTCTCCCTCGCGCAGCTGATACCAGATGCCTGGGAGGATGGCCTCTCAAGACAGAACAGATAATAGATTTCCGTCTGTCTGTGAAGGATTAATGAGACAAGAAGTGGTTGTATTGAAGGTGGCATTCGAACTGACTAAAATGAAATACGCTCTTCTCTGCCACGGATCAGAGGGTTGTGACCTGGAGGGAGCCAGATGCATGCAAGTAGGTGTTTATACTCATTCCCCTACTTGAATCAAAGGTGGGGTCTAGAAACAGGACATCATAAAACAATAGCGAATGATACAAGTGTCTATATTGTAGAGTATGCTAATTCTTGAACCAAAACATGTGCAACACTTTTAAAGGACTTTTAATAATAAGTCAGTTGGAGAAAAGATTCTGAAGTGTTGGCCTCAGGGGAGAAACCTCTTTTAGGAAAAGTTTGGACTTGCTTGTTATCCTTAATTAAAGACGAATTCATCCTCTTTCATCTACTAACATGGACTAATACAAGAACCAGGGGGTTATCAGCATATCCCCAAGTTAAGTAAAGACACCTCTATCATCTCTCCCTCTCTATATATTTACACATTGGCCAAAGGACTGTTTCTCATTCCATGTTGACATACATCACATCAGATCTCCTTGTTTTAACAATAACAGATCTATCTCCTATTCACCTCTTCGAGGGCCGGTTCCTGAAATAAAACTTTCTTCAGTTTTATACATCTTTGTCTGTGTTTCCTTCACTGTGCATCGTGTTTCGTGTTATTTTTGTTTATCATTTCCTGCCGACAGACAACTCAGCTAGCCAACAAAACATTGTTGTCCAGACTGACGAAGTTATAAAAGTGCTCAAAATATAAAATATCTTTAGTAGCGACCCAGATCATGGCAGTGACAATTTGGGAATACCAGGTGCTATATGTGATAGAACGGTGACACTTCCTTGCAAAAGATAACGTCGTCAAAATTATCTCCCCTGATCAGGAAGTACATATAACTGGGGACCGCTTGTAAATTTAATATTTTTTGGAAGAAGGAAGTCAGCTCAACCTGTCCAGGGTGAATACTGTACCAGGAGAAGGGAGACATGGTTTGAGATGTGGTGCATGATGCATGATGCCAGGAAGAAAGCTGGCCCAACCTGACCAGGTTGACTGCCACCAGAAGTACAATTACAAAGCTTTATGTAACTCACACAGAGCAAAAATTAGGTTTGGTGTTTGGTGTCTTGTATGAAAGTGTAGCTGTAGTCCCTACAACAACGACGACGATGCCGAGAAGCGATCTCTAAATCATTCGATATTTGCTTGACTTAAATACTTGGTATTGATGGGATCAAATACTCAATTTCGATCGGTTCCCTATATCGGACTTTAGCCAAACAGAAACATGTCTTTGGAATCTTATTTAAAGAATTGCATTTGTGCTTTCCAACCAATGAGCCGGTGAGAAAGCTAAGTTGCCTAATGAACCTTTATAACTGAACAACTAGCACATTCTTTATTTGTGTACAAACAAAACCCGTCTTTAGCCTCTGGCTGTTGGCATCTGTGGAAATCTAAAATAGTTTCATTTTTATTTGATTAATTAATTTGTTTCATTTTTCGATTGATTAATTGATTATCACGGTTCAGAAATAATAATCTTTTTTTTATTAAAATTCCTAATTTGAAATTGCATACGTTTTCAGCGTACTAAATTCTCTTTTCATTTTATGCTTAATTTCTTAGTGAAACCTAGTTACCCCCCCCCCCCCCATACATTAATAATCTCGTTTCCATAAGAGCCGTCAGATGCACAAGCCCTCGGAACAATAAATGAAATAAAATCACTCAAGAAATGTCCTCATCAACAGGCTCATAGATCGCTTGAATGCAAAAGAATCCTTCCCAATTACTGCAAACTCCAAAACAGCTGGTAAACAATGGCAAATACTGTGATGAGGATAGAAGCTTTCACTGTCAAGTTCGGGAAGAAGTTGTGGTATTGCCGCCCAGAAGAACTGTTCTCAAACAAGAAATGATGGACGAATTCACCGTTGAAGAGATCCTAAAATCTCTCAAACTAGTCAAGATGAAGAAAATTCCAGGGCCCAACAGATTTCATAATGAATTTCTGTTAAACTTTGGTGGTCGGCTCCCCCAGTGGCTGACCAAATTCTACAATGTTTGTCTGTCTACCAGACACATCTTGAAAATGTGGCTCATCACCTCTGTGATTGGTACTACAGCGAATCCCACAAAATATATTTACTCTTGACCGGAAATCCTAAATGTCCGGTCTTCCTCTCAGTCACCCCCAGCCAACCACCACAACTCGCCACATCCGTTTTTTTTCTCCACTTATTATCACTAACGTTCCTGTAAGGTATATTTTTGACTCGTCTCTCTCTCTCTCTCTCTCTCTCTCTCTCTCTCTCTCTATATATATATATATATATATATATATATATATATAGATGAGTGCAGGTGGTGGATGTGAACTCAGTACATCCACAAGAGTGAAGGCAGTTTGGGCAAAATTTCGTGAGTTGTTGTCTCATGTGCTGTCCCTCTCTATATCCGGAGTAAGTTGTATAAAAGCTGTGTCAGGAGCGTCATGATATATGGCAGTGAATGCTGGGCATTCATCCAGACCTCTCTTTCCCGACTGTAGCACAATGACAGATCCGTGATTAGATGGATCTGCAATGTGAAATCTGACCAAACCCAACGCATCAGGTGGGATAGATTTGCTGAAAGCACTACATTTACCCAGCATAGAAGTTATCGTAAGGATGAATCGGGTATGTTTGTAACGTTATGTGGAATGTTCATCCTCCTGAATAAACTGTTGCAGAAGCATGAATATTTTAAATCGCAGGAACGTTGGCCGGTCAAGGTAAACTTAGAAGCAAGTGATTAGTCAAGACCGCACAGAGTGGAATGTGAAGACTGCTGAACCGTGAGAACTTAAAAGTTAGCTTGCGTAATATTAGCAAACGTCTGATCTCTGAACAAGGGAAAAGTGACGTCAAATGAATAGAAGAAGAAAGAAAAATGCCAAAATACATCTCGTGGTGATGAAGTCCAAATTTGAGAGTTTTGGAGATTTGGGAGTCACCCATTAGTTGCCATTACTCCCAGGTTCATTCTGACTTTCAGTGGTGGTACCTGTCAGGTTCCCATCTATGGGTAAAATAGAATCTTTCAAAGACGAACGATTTTTTCATCTAGACGCATCACAACAAAACAATCACGCAAAAGAGAGAGAGAGCGAACTGTTGCTCCACATCTTGGAAATGAAACTCGTCTACTCCCTGATGTGCCACATGTCTGGAAGCCCACCATAAACTCTTCTCCCGGCACCCCCTTCATGGATGACACCCAACTACTTCCATTACCGAATCAACTCCCTTCCTAACTCAAACATTTACAAAAGATAAGTTTTTGTGTAAATAGAATAAATTCTCTAAATATTCAAGAGTCAAATATGTCTTAAGATGGAGTACTGTTGCCACATCTGGGGAGGTGCCGCTCAGATCACTTTCTTGCCTTGACAGAGTACAAAGCCGACTTCGAAATCTCGTGGAGGATTTCCTTTTCTCTTCTCTACAGCCTTTTTCTCACAGAAGAGAGATTGCTAGTCTTTCTCTACTCTAACCTTATTTTCATGGTAGGTGCTCGACTAAGCTCCAATCTATTGTTCCCTCTGTAAAACATTTACAATAAGAACTCGTTTAGCTACAACCACTGTAAATAATTTTCCTTTCTTCTTCTGTGTACCTAAAACTAAACGGAACTTCCATGAGCAAAGTTTCTTTCCAAGAACTATCTGTCTGTGGAACACACAACCGCGGGACTGCTTCGCAGGTAACTACAGCAATCATCGTTTAACAAATTCTTGTTGAACTGTTCTCTTAAATAATCAAATTCTGACCAGTTTCAACCATCGTTACCAATCCTCCCAGGGTGTTGTCTCATTGTCCATCTGATAAACTAAATAACCCTTATCCTCGAGTGGCTTTTGCGCCTTGATAAGCGGTGACTCGTTAGTACAGAAAAAATATGTATGTGTAATTTGTAGTGGCAAAATGTGTGTTTATGTTGCTATATGTATGTATCTGTTCGTCTGCCAAACAACATTATACCAAACATCAACAACAGCTAACCCTAAACCCAACCCTAACTCGAAATATTAGCATTGTTTGTAAACAAGATGGCAAATGTTTTTTGAAGGTTGAAAAAAAAATTGGACCAAGACTACAATAATGACCCCAGATCATCAACACAAGACGCGGGACATGTTTTGGAAGTCACCGGTTGAAACTTTAAATTGCTTCCGTTTAGAAACTGATTTTTGAAGTCTAGCTCCGCCCTCGTGGGGAGGCAAAACGAAAGATTACAAGTCAGCCGATTTTTTTAAAAGCGTATATATTTCGTTTATTTATTAAAATAACTTGCGTAATCATCCGTTTTGCCTCCTCAGGCTAGGAGCAATGTGTAGTATGGAAAAATCCTTCTAAACTGAGGTAAGATCCAGAGTGCCCCTTTTTGGGAAGCTTGATTTTTCCCTACAAAACGAAAGATTACTTAAGTACGGTGATAAATATTTCATACCCCCCCCCCCCATTTCTGCCCGCGTGGGGAGGCAAGTAAATAGTGACACAAAAACATGTTTTAAAAGAAAACATGTCAATATTTTATTTGTTTTATTTATGAACTCTCTGCCTTAAAATAAATATTAACATGTTAAAAGAAAAAAAAATTTCGAAATATACTGCATTTAGTAAAATAAATAAAAGATTTATTTACAAGTGTTTTGTAAATAGAGACCACGTGTATTGCGAGGTCAACCGGTGACTTCCAAAACATGTCCCGCGTCTTGTGTTAATGATCTAGGGTCCTTATTGTTGTCTTGATCCAAAAAATTTCCGCCCTTTTTAACAATATGGGTGCACTAGCATATTATTATATCAACGTTTGTGTCTTATAAATAAAATCATCCTTGGTTTTGGGATTAGGTTTTGATTGAAAAAAAATCCATTTTAATTGTTCTAATTAGCTGTAATTTACAATTTACTCACCAAGTTACTGTTTATTACTCTCACCCTCTCTTACACTATGTTGCTTTACCCTTCACTCTTATTTTATACAGAGTCTATCACTCTTGCTTCCACCTCTCTCATTCTCTTTACTCTCTTTCTGTGGATTAATAGTCAAGGGTAATAAAACTGACCATCAACCAGAATATTGGAATAGTCTATTATAAACAATAGGGAATATAATCACAAGTATTAATACTATTTAACCCATAGCTGGAGAGAGAGAGGTAGATATAATGAACAGAAAGACCAATATTGGATTTTGTCTTTTTATTTAAAAAAAAATTTAACTGGCTTTGCAAACTTTTTCCTGATTCAAACTTGAGCTCAATGGGTGACCTGTTGGCCACCCACAGAGCTCAGGTAAGATTGTTTGAATAAATTCAAATGTGATTTTAAAGCCCTTAAAATGTCAATTCGAAAATAATATCTGGCTAAAATGGAGGTTTATATTCCAAAGTTAAGTGCCCCTTTTTGGGGAGCTGCATTTTCCCCCACATTAAAAACCGACCTTGTGTCTAACTCTGCCCTCGTGGAGAGGCAAGTAAATAGGAACTGTGCTCGACTGAGCTCCAATCTTTGGTTCTTCGTTGTAAAACATTGACAACAAGAACTTGTCTTACCACCACAACTGAAAAGAAATTTCCTTTCTTCCTTCATGTGCCTAGCATCAAACGAAACTTCCATTAACAGAGTTTCTTTTCAAGAACTTCCCACCTGTGTAGCACATTACAACAGGACTGATTCCCTGCAGACTATGACATGATCGTCTTCAAATCAACAAATACCATACACAGTCCCCATAAGAATTCAAATTTTGTCCATTCCCATTCATCATTTTCAATCCTCTCATAATATTCTTTATCATCTAACTGACACTCCATCTATTGTATTAACCCTTATCCTCAACTCTCTTTTGATCTTGATAAGTGGTGACTCCTTAGTAAAAGAAAGATATTTTTTCCCAATATTACAGGTTAATACCTCTGCTAACCCTATTAGAGAATAAATGACAACAATAGATCCAACTCTACCTCACCAATTCCATAGGCTGCTAGGTATCCATCATGCTACACGAACACCCTTATTAATCTTTTTGGGATTGAGTTGAAGATTTGGATATAAAAGGATGTACATTTGTTAAAAGATGGGTCGACAAGGTGAAACGTTTTTGTGCATTTAATTATAGATTTATAGATCACTAATAAATGTTCGTTAAACTTGTCTCATTTTGTATGACTTTATTTTAAGCAAACACCTCCGAAATCGACGGCGTCCAATGTTGACACACATACACACGTTTTTATCCGATTCATCCACTGTTTATTCACAATGTAACCTGGAATTGTAAAGATCTCAATTGCTTCCTTAATGCACATTGATTGTTATTTGATAAATGAGATATTACCAAGGTGATAGCTATAACAGGCCTGGCAGTCATGTAACTAAGGCAAGCATGTGGGAACTTAAATCTATATAATACGAAATCTCTGATAATCTGGCTTGTTAGCGTATTGACTGTTTTAAATGGTGGGTGAAGAGAGCGGATGAGACGAGAAGTGGTGGAAAGAGGGGAATAGAGGGAGTAGTAGTAGCAGAGTAAAAGGATGACTTAAATAAATAACGTAAATAAAGAAGAAAATGAAAAGACTAAAGTAGTAATTGAAGAGTTCGAACGCAAAACGCGATAAATCCAATTCGTTAAAATTGAGACCTTAAACAATAAAAACACGAATATATTAAATCTAGACTTCAAATGAAAACTTATTTTTATTGAAATCAAAAAGAAATTGTTTCACTATCATATTATGTAACACATAGTTTTCGGGTGTCATTGAGTGTTAAAATGCAACACTTTTTGTAAGGACAGTTTCGGGATTTTGAGAATGACGTTTATCACGTTTTGCATTCGAACTCTTCAGTTTCTATGTAGTAGCAGTAAAGCCATACTTATTTCAATTTTGATATGGGGCATTCTATGGGATTAAATCTGTTTTGTTTAGATGCAAATATATAAGTTTAGACCATGTGCGTGTGTGCGTGCGTGCGTATATTTAAGCAAACATTGTTAAGCACAACAGAATTCTCTGCTTACTTATACTCTTATTTTTTCAATTTTCCTAAGATTAATAAATGTTCCATTAGTATTATGAGTACTTTCGATTCTTCGTTGAATCATCTTTCAGGTGACAACATATTATTTATATGTAACATTTATTAATCTTCTTGATTTTGGAACTAAAAAGATTAGAAAAATCGAAAAAATAAAAAAGGTATAATTAAGGAGCAGAATTGTGTTGTGTTTAACAATGTTTGCTTGAATCAGAGATTCCCAAAGTGGGTGCTACCACCCCCTGGTGGGCACTACAGCGATCCAGGGGTGGAGGCGATGATGGCCACAGGTGAATTTTGGGGAATTAAATAATTGTAAGGGTCGATGAAAGCATAAAATAAAGAGCAGATTTAGAAAATTAGTTCATGTATTCCGTTCATAGCGCTTAATTTTTCTGTGAACAACCTACTAGACGCTGGCTCGATTATTGCATACTCCCCCATTCGCATTGAGGTGTGCGTTATCGTGCACCGATACTATTCATTTGCTGATAATGAATTACTGTTCTAAACACGCGAGCACTACTGTTATAGTATGCGTAAATACACAATTACAAAGGTTAAACAACAAGGAATAAAGCAGACACGTGTGGACGGTCATAAGATTTTATTGAGACTGACTTGTTTAGTAAGCAAGGGGACTTCTGTTACTATGTACTTGTTACTGTGGTGGTGGGAGGTTGCAGTCAGAGGGGAATGGTATGAGATATGAGGGGGAGATAACCCATCACCTAACAACTACAAGCATTGCTGAAACCAACTGCCACTTGTGCGATTGGTCGATCGCAAGTCAAAAGCCTGGAACGCAACGGCTATACTAGCGTACTGCTAGTACAGCCGTTGCGTTCCAGACTTTTGACTTGCAATCGACCAAGTAGAATATAGAGCACGCTGTGAATCAGGAAGTTTTCCGTAATTTTTACGTTGTGAAAGAATGCAGTCTAAATACACACAATATATATATATATATATATATATATATATAATTTGAAACGGTTTTTGAAACCAGTAAAATGCAGAAACTTTTTTTTAATAAACATTATTTATTTAGAATTCAAATTTTCGATTTACACAGGAATCTTCATCAGGATAATCGACAATATATTTTAAAAAGTTTTTTTAAACAACATGGTGTCGCTTGATCTTGTGCTTCAGATGTTAACGAAGCTCATTGTGTAATAATGTCCACAAGTGATGTGTGTGCCTTGGTCGCACGTTATAAGTATTAGTAAATTTGAATTTTAAATAAATAATATGTTTATTTAAAAAAAAAAAAAGTCTCTGCATTTTACTGGTTTCAAAAACCGTTTCAAATTACAACATTTAAATGCATTCTATACAGTGGAAACAATTTACTAATATATATATAATATATATATATATATCTTTTTTCATTTAAAGTTGAAATATGATTATTGATTAAAGTAAGAGATGTACAAAGAGGCATATTAAAAAAATACATAGAATCATCAGCACAAAAATATTAATTTCGGAATTTTGCATGTAATATAAAAAAACTCAAGTACACAGCTTTCTTCCTCCTGTTTTTAGTTGTTTTCTAGACTCGACGCACATGAAAATTTCTCAGAAAATAGCCTTGTGGAACACGCGGCAAGAGACATTCACAAACTACTCTCTCGCACACAAGTTCACACATACACTGACTAAACAAAAGGCCTGCATACACGCACACCACCAGCCATGTATACTGAACTTACACACTGCCACATGCAAACACACACCGCAACAAACATGTCTGCTCAACCTCTTCTTCACTTGGAATATTCCTGGACACTCTGAACTCTCATTTACTACTGACTCTTTACGTTTGATTGTCCTAACAAGTTGTCAATAAAATTAATATATTTTTGTATGTATATGATTGTGACTTAAACGCTTCGGAATCAATAGTAGAATAACAGTTTGCTAGAGGCAGCCTGTGCAAATTTTAAGGTTAAGTAAAGAAAATCGGTTTTGATTAATATAATTTTATTTACTTAAAGTTAGGTATGTTTATATATTTGTATTTACAGGATTCACTCCTAAACGAATTGTTCGATTATTATGAATTTTGGAACACAACTACTAGGTGTAAAGATTTCAAATGTGGGCTATATTTAGTTTAATTTAGTTTTATGCACAGGGTGGTAAAAAGGGGTTGAAAGCTCTTTGTGAAAATTCAGATACCACCGATTTTTGTGAAATATTAACAAAAGGTATAAAACTAGATCAATAATTATATTTATTCCAAATTTCATTTAAAAAAAAGAAGTATTTTCAAGGAGTTTTAGGGGGCAAAATATGAGCACAACCTCCCATCTGAAAATCTAAACATTTCAGATTTGCATTGAATTTTATCCATAGACTTCACTTAAGCAAGATTCCTTGAATTTCAATTTCTTCTTAAGACCCCTTAAACTTAAGCCTTAAATTTTAGACATTTTCTAGAACCAAAATCATGTTATGGATTTTGATCAAAATTAGAATAAGGATTCTAGACGTATGGTTTAGTATCATTATATCTTGATTTAAATCTTCATAAGGAGACATAAAATTGACGCAAAACTGTTCTGTTCGAGGGGGGGACGGGTAATTTTACTTGTCTTGGACAGGTACTGTTTGAATCCCACTCATCGTGTTTCACCCCCCTCCTCTTGCCTTCTCTGTGCAGACGAACAAGTAGCTGCTGCTTCATGCCGAGTGTAACATATTTTATTGTTCATACAAGACAAAAGATGGACAGAAGGTTGAATAAAAATAAATAAAAACAAAGAAAAAAGAAATGGTACTGAAAAGTGAAGAAACCTTTATTCAAAATGGATTCCCCTGTACAAAATAATCCAACACCCTTGTATGAATATCACCCAGGATTATTAAATAGTCCAGTTATTATATACAAAGAAAGCAAGATTTTGTTTTTTGATGAAGGCGTGTATATTAAAAAGAATTTCTCGTGTACTCTGTGAAAAGTCACACCAACATTTTAATAAATTCAAGAGAAGTTCGAGAAACAGTTGCTTAGCAACTGGTGTCTGCAAAGTTCCACAATTGAATAAAAAGAATTTGATAAAGATAGTGAAAAAATAAAAAATAAATGGCTGACAATGGAGAAATTCTGTTGTTTTATATAAAAAATATGAATGATAAGATACCAATTTCTTTTTATATTTGAATTGAGAGTAAGTGACTTTAATATATATATATATATATATATGTGTAAATTAGTCGTCCAAGGCTATATATATATATATATATTATTATATATACTTTTTACCTGTAAAAGATCTTCAGTTCCCAATGTAGATTACCATCAATTTAAAGATCCTCACATTTTCAAATGTTCATCTCCACTCGTTCTTTTAGAAATGATGAATGACCATAAAAATAACTCATTTGGTTTTATGATTATTGTATTTAGTTTTTAGGTAAAAGTACAGAATAGTTAACACTCGGTAACCCATAAAAAGCAAAAAAAAAAAAACAACACATAATTTATATCAAACGCATTAGAATGAAATTCTCCACCTACCCAGCCAAGTTATAACACTTTTTCTTCTATAAAATCTGTCTTCTCAATACTCAACATTTAACGGCTGTCAAGATCTGTTGTGGCCACCATTAAATGCTGAGTGTCGAGAAAACAGATTTGATAGCAGAAAAACTGAAATAAAAAGTGTTATAAATGTTAAAACTTGGCGGGTTAGGTAGAGAATTTCATTCTAATGCATTTGATATAAATCATGTGTTTTTTTTTTTGGGGGGGGGGGTTATGCGTTATCGAGTGTTATTTATTCTAAATTTTTTTACAATTGTTTTTAGTTTCTAAAACTTTGTAATTTCCCAAAGTTAGAAAAAACGCAAAAATTATATTTTCAAAGCAAAAAAAAAAAAATGTGTTCATGAAATTTTCAAACATGAAAAATAGGTTCACTAAACAACAGGATAGTAAAATAGTTGTTGCGTGTTTCTGTAGTCTAACACAGAATCAAGCAACATGGCTGACGCCCATTCAATGTGATGATGATCCCAATTAAATGTCATGGAATCGTTAATAAAATTCACAATCATTTCTGCAATCCAACAATATTTGGTACAAGTAAACTTAAGTCTATGCCTGACTTGTCCACCAGGTTTCAGACATCAATGTTCACCAGTCTTTGTTTTATCGTCGTTCAATGATAACCATACTTAGATACGATGTGCAAAATGGTCATTAACTCAATGATTATATTCATTTTTTATTAGTTTTTGTTTAATATCATGGATCTGCGCTTGAGCCAGACATCCAAATGGACCTGCGCTTGAGCCAGACATCCAAATGGACCTGCGCTTGAGCCAGACATCCAAATGGACCTGCGCTTGAGCCAGACATCCAAATGGATCTGCGCTTGAGCCAGACATCCAAATGGACCTGCGCTTGAGCCAGACATCCAAATGGATCTGCGCTTGAGCCAGACATCCAAATGGATCTGCGCTTGAGCCAGACATCCAAATGGACCTGCGCTTGAGCCAGACATCCAAATGGACCTGCGCTTGAGCCAGACATCCAAATGGACCTGCGCTTGAGCCAGACATCCAAATGGATCTGCACTTGAGCCAGACATCCAAATGGATCTGCGCTTGAGCCAGACATCCAAATGGATCTGCGCTTGAGCCAGACATCCAAATAGACCTGCGCTTGAGCCAGACATCCAAATGGACCTGCGCTTGAGCCAGACATCCAAATGGACCTGCGCTTGAGCCAGACATCCAAATGGATCTGCGCTTGAGCCAGACATCCAAATGGACCTGCGCTTGAGCCAGACATCCAAATGGACCTGCGCTTGAGCCAGACATCCAAATGGATCTGCGCTTGAGCCAGACATCCAAATGGATCTGCGCTTGAGACAGACATCCAAATACAGCAAAGACAATGTTTAACTTGATTTTATTTACGTTAACGTGAAAATTATAGAAATTAAAATGTAAGAATAAAAATCGTAACATGGAGTTCAGGGATGGGAGAATTCATTCAATGCCGGCTGTACTTGCTAGTAGTACAATAAGAAATGTGTTGCATAATATATTTCTTATAAACTAATTTATTTTATTTAGAAGTGAATCTTGGGAAACCCTATTCATATTTTGTGCAAGAATTTGTGTAAAAGTGATTAATAATAGTTTAACTATTTCCATTACAAATGGTCTCTAGTTGAACGTTAACTAAAGAAGGGTTATTACTGACCCCCCCCCCCCCTCCATTATATAGGGGCGCTGGGACACTAGATTCTAATCTGCTAGTTGCACGATAGGGTAGGTCGATTTTTAATTAAAAAAAGTTTGTATGATGTACCGACACAAAAAATTAGATTTCTGACTTGCACCAATTTTTCAGCGATTAATTTTAAAGATTGGAAAAAGTCCTTTAAACACAAATTTTAGGCACATTTCTAGAGCTCGAGTAACAATTGACAAACCAATTTTGAGAAGATCAGCCTTTGTAGTTTCAAAGTACGCAAAACCAAAGCAAACTCAAGTGGGAAGGGAAAATTACAATCAAGTCAAGTGTATTTTTCGACCCAAATTTTAGGCAAATATGTAGAACAAGGGACGCAACTGGCTTCCCAATTTCCCAAAAGCTCAGCACTTGTAGTTAAAAAGATATTTATATTTATGCAAAAATGTTTAAAAAATTTGGTGATATTTAAAACTAATTGTTAAAAAATTGAGGCAAGTTAGAAATCGAGGTTTTCGTGTCAGGACTCACCATTGACCAATAATCGATTTTCTCCGCAAGAACATATTTGATATTCAAAAAAAGTTGAAAATCGACCTACCTGATTGCACAACCCTCTCAACAGTAAACTCTCTTCTACTCTGCTGGATTCCCGATTTCCTACAATCTAAGAAAATGGTGACGCCATCATTAATTACTGATGGATTACCGTAATCTAAGAAACTTTGCACAAGAAATTGTTGAATAGTGCCATCATCAAGCTATACAAGAAGGGCAATTAACATTAAAAACACAATAAAAATAAATAGTTCAGATCAAATTTGAAAAAAATATTTAAATTGAGAATAAAAAAATATCAGCTTTCGGAAAGCTTGAAAATTAATGTAATTAATTCCTTGGAATTTATTTTATGTGCGTATTCGTACTTTTCATGATAATCTTGTAAATAATAATGATGTATGTTGTTGTTGGAATGGTGTTCATCCTGGTCGGTTGAGCTGGCTTCACACCCAAACCATGGTGGTCCTGGGGAAGATCACATGAGATAGCTCACCAATCATGATTCCACCGTTAAAGACCGACCACCCGTGGATCTGAGAGCGCAGCAAAGTCCACCGTATGGTTGTTATCCATGTCCTCAGCTATTCACTGATACACTTATGTCACCCAGGCAAAGAGGTAAGGAAGATTATGTCACAAATTAACTCTCCTTCTGGGCGAGAAGCTGCATGGACAAACCATCAACGAGTTTGCTGCAACAAGACAGACGCCAGAGACTTCAGGTTGAGAACAGCAGTTGGAACATGGTCGGTTAGGAGCTGGAACATGGTTGGTGCACCGGCAATGCAAATAATGTATGTAAACTCATATGATATGCACCCATAAATATATTGGCGCTGTGTAAATTAAGTTATCAGTTGCCGAAAATCTAAGAAGATGGATTACCTTAATTTAAGAAATTTTGTACAAGAAATTGTTGAATAGTGCCATCATCAAGCTATACAATGAAGGGCGGGTAACATTGGAAACAAAAACGAACAGTTAAGATTAGTTAAAAAAAAAAATTAAATTGAGAACAAAAGATATCAGCTTTCGGAAAGTCTGAAAATTAATTTTATTGGAATTTATTTTATGTGCGTATTAGTACTTTGAAATGGTCTTTGAAATAATAATGGTGCATGTAAATGTGCATGATATGCACCCGTGAATGCATTGACACTGCGTAAATTAAATTCTTACAAGATATTTCAAAAGAAAAGAAATTTTCATTAATTTCAGATTTTGTTTGTGTAAAATTTAATTAATACAATAAATCGGAAAAGTAAATCAAGGCACAATATTTTTAAACGTTCAGTTGATTTAGATACCTCGACTCATTTTACAAAGTTGAATTTATCTTCAACTCAAAGAATAATTTCTAAAATGTTAGTCATACAAATACATCACGTGTCACAATTTACAACAGTCGCTTAGTTTATTTTCAAACTTTCCTCAATAAATTGTCTGAGAGACGATAAAAAACTCTCAAACCCGGAAATAAATTAATGCAAGCTGATCTTTTTCAGAATAGTCCCATAATAAAGTGAGAAGTCTACGTATTAGTAAAACTCTGATAATGTTATCTTGCTTATAAACGTGCACACTTTAATCTGTACATGAATGTTGAAGATGGTGGGAGGAAGGGCGAATGATACAAATATAAAGCGAATGATAAAAGAAGTGGTAAAAGGAATGTAAATAATTCAAAGAGACAGAAAGTGTGTGTGAGAGAGAAAGAGGAAAATAAAGAAAAGGGAAGATAGAGAGAGGATCTATTATGACATCACAAGAGTTTCATGAATATTTAGAAATTCCAAATATTCATGAAAACATTTTGGAATTTCCAAATATTTATGAAACGCTCTTGTAATGTCATAATAAACCCTCTCTTTTATTTACATCATCCCATTCCTCTCACTACTTCTCTTATCATTCATCGTTTATTTACATCATTTGTCCTTCCTCCCACCATTGAAAACATTCATGTACAAATGAAAAATGTTCACGGTGACAAGTAAGCAAGATAACAAGATGAGAGTTTTAGTAATAAATATTTAATAAAATATATAACAAATACTGATCAAATGGGTGATGGGTGGTCTAGTAATTTATTAAAAATCACAAAGTTTCTATAGTGTGATTTTTCAATGAAATCCAAGATGGCCACCAATTCCTCACAATTGTTGATTTCTCTTTGTTATCTGTACAAGTTCTTTTCTTAACAGTTTTTACATATTTTTCACACTGTGTTTGATAGTTTGTTATCAATTGATAATAAACAAGCAGAAAGATAAGGCTTTTAAGACAGCATCCAAACGAGGTTATCATGATTAAGCATTTTTAAGGATTTAATATCGGCCATCTTGGAATATTCAAAGAAAAAAAAAAAGATATCAAAATTATAAATTATTATCCTGTATTTAATATATACAGCATAATCACGTTGACACACCAGTTCTTGTTAGATCACCGAAAGTTAAGCGACTTTGAGCCTGGTCAGTACCAGATGGGTGACCATTTGGGAATACCAGGCGCTGTATGTTGGATAAGTGCTGCTAGGCTTTGTCAGCTCAAAATGCGCTACATGATAGATATCTAACATGCAGGGCTTTTACGACCACCCTGCCTCCTGGGGAAAGGGGTTATTGGACCATCGGTCAGTAATTAAAATGTAGAATTTGTATATTCAGACTATTGTTCTCATCTTGGGTGTTTTTATTACAATATTTCTCCAACCTTCTTCAGGTGTACTTTGTCGAACTCGGGAATCTGTCTATCAAATTCGGGAATCTGGATGGAATTTCGAACGGAACCCTTTATTAAATACACGAAAAGAAGTCTTCAGTAATTCGCAGTTCTTCATATCGCCCGAGGATTGAACCTTCAACCTTCAGATGACTCTCACTTAGAACTGAATTATACTTAGTACTATATCCACTGTGCCACGGGTCCTTGCGGATAATTCTAGCATGAATTTTGGGAGCATTAAACCTCTTCTTGTTTTTGATCTAACTACTTATCACTATTCCGTCCAGATTCCCGAGTTCGACAAAGTACACCTGAAGAAGGTCGGAGGTTACATCGGCCAAAACGTTGTGATAAATCTACCCAAGATGAGAACAGTAGTCCGAATATACCAAATTCTACGAATTATCAACCCTCATCTCAAAAATTCCAAAACACAAACAGTAATAACAAAGAAATGAACGAAGAAAAATGGAAGTTCTATTACTCACAGCCAATTTATAAAATTCAATAAAGAAAAAAATTTTTTTTAAGTGAATGTGCACACTGACATCCAGTGAATAGAAGTTTTTAAAACATGTGCACTTTGAGAGTGCAGAGTTCAGCCCAAACCAAATAACATTCCATCTGACCTGCTGATTTGACAAATGTACTAACTTTTTTTCACAAAGATTTCAAATCACTGGCAACCTGTTTCACTGCTGGTTCTCAAAATGTATCGCATCATTCAGAAAGTCCCAAGTGCGATTTTGAAGGATGCAAATAAAACAAATTTATTCGCATATAAAAAAAAAAAAATACTGGTGATCAGTCTTCTGCCTTTCATAGCAAGAATTATTGTTGCGACAACACCGACAAAAAACAAACTTTCCTTTCGACCGCTTTAAAGGATTACTTGATCGAGGTGAGACTTACATCATTAAAGCGAGACTTCCTTATCTAACACACAAATAATGAGTCACTGGTACGAATTAATCTGAAATTGCAAGTAATGCTTGTTTCAAAAAGGCAAAATGAATGCTACAACAAACATTTTTTAAAGTATGTAAATAACCAAGGTGACAAGTACTTTTGATACTTCAATCTATTTTGAGAGACACGGATAGTTAAGATGGTATGTTTTGCCATGTCAACCTGGAAAAAATCATGGAAAATCATGGAGTATGATGAGAGAAATCGTTTGGTATAGTTATCAGTCTTTTTCCCTCGTCACAAGTTCTGGTCTCAGCAGCTGAACTCAGCCAATTCAGTAAAATGAGTGTCCAAACCGAGTACACCTAATGTCTCCACAGAACTGGGCACGAAAATAGATCTGCCAGAGTTACACATTTAATATGACCTTAACACCAACAAAAAGATGTGCCCAGTTCTTTTTAAAGTATTTCTCTCTTTTTATCTCTAATTCGTTGATACGTCAGAAATGAAATATTTTCAAAGTAAAAAAAAAAAAGAATACAGACACTTGATGCTCGTGTAGTGACGTCATTGAACGAACAAATTACCTCAAAATAGTCTAAGGTTACGATTATGTGGTGTTGACTAACAAACATAACAACGTATAGTTCATATCTAAAAAGATATGATTGACTTACATTTTGCATGAAAAAAAAAAAAAATTTTTGTCGACAGAAGGATGAAAATATTGAGAAATTAGAGAAAATATAAATACAGCAGAAATACAAAGTACAATTAAAATGACAACTTTGCTTTACATCATCAGGGTCTTTTTTTATTACAGTCCCGGTGGAGGAACCCCTCCCTGGTTTCTTTCCACCTTGTTTTATCCCTGGCTAGGCATGACCAAGTAGGACCTAGTTAACTATCGAGGTCGTCCAACCACTGGGTTTTTGGCCTTCCTCTAGGTTTTTTCCATTGCCTCGGGGTTCATTCTGTCGCTCTATATGTCCACCTGTTGTCTGTGCATCTCGAAAGGTGACCTGCCCATCTATGTTTTGCCATTCGTATGGTAGTGATGATGTCATTTACTCCAGTTTGCTGTCTGATCCAGGTGTTTCTTTTTCTATCATGTAAACTGATGCCAAGCATAATGCGTTCCAATTTGTACTGTGCCACTCTTAGTTTTGCTTGTACTTAGCTACAATTTATATTTAAAACAACTAAGTCCGGCCCAGACAACTAATGTTAAACATTTGAAATAATCACCTAATAAAAAATAGTAAGGGAGATAACTCATTTTAAATTGAATATAATAGGAGTTGTCTACCGTAAATTAAAAATATGCAAACAAATAAAAATTACTTCACTGCATACCAACATATATATATATATATATGACATTACTGCTGGCACTAGGAATATGGAAGAAGGGACTGCTTATGTAATGTTAGCAGTGGAGGTTGTTTCAGTGAATGGTCTATATAAATTGTTTTTCTTGGGTTGAATTATATTATTAATGTTTAATACATATATATATATATATATATATATATATTGTGTTTATTTTCTTCATGTATAAATTACTAGAAGCTTTTTTGAGTCACCACTTATCAAGGTTATCATTGAAAAAAGAAATACATTATCATATATAATGTCTATATATACTCATCTACACAGACTGTTTAGTGTGGCTACATAAGGAAGTGCTTCAAGATGGGATCAAAACTACTTTTTTTCGACAGTCAGCACTCCTAACAGATTGGCTATCGGCAGCAGGCCACAAATAAATGAAATCTTAATATTTATATAAACACTATTAGCACTGAAAAGTGCTCAATTCGTTTGTTTTTTCTATCGGTAATGGTAGCTACTGATTTCACTTACCACAGTGCTCAACTTGTAAAGGACATATGCATGTATGTTCATTCATGAAAGTGCATAATAGCAGTATACCTAGAGAGAGAGAGAGAGAGAGAGAGAGAGAGAGAGAGAGAACAATCCATTGTAAAGGTTTAGATCCCAGTAAGACCGACTTTATATATGAGATATATATACATAATAAAGTAAATTCAGTCTATTTCTTCCTACAAAATCAATATTTCATTCTAGTTAGTCAGTTCTTTTTGTGGATCGTTGCAGCATGTTGTTAAGAACAATAAAATGTAATTCAGTTTAATTCCTTCCAGAAAATACTACCTTTGTTTGAAACAAAAAATAATGGGGGTAAACAAAAAAACAAAAAAAAAACAAATTGCCAGCAAAAACGGTACTTGTCCAGATTAGGACCCAAGCTAAAATCGACTTGTCGTCGGTAGTTTCCAGATGTTTATGTAGACGGTCGAAAAAAGGCGAATAAAAAGTCGTTTACCTGTGTCCAAAAAATCAAAAACGAGGCTGAATATACAACTGGAAAAAATGTTGTTTTTTTTTCCACGTAAAATATTTTTTTAAGAAAAATATCACATACAAGTGTTAAAAATGGCGTTAGGGTTAGTTAAAATTCATTATCGCTTTGATCAATTTTTATTTCCAATTAGTGAATTTCGCGATTGAATCAATTAAAATGTTAACTTGTCATTTACTTATTTTCTCACATTCTGATTGGATAAGCACTTGTTGGCCGTCTACATAAACATCTGGAAACTATAGATGCCAAGTCAATTTTAGTTTGGATCCTAATCTGGACAAGTACCGTAAAAACACTACCAGGCAACACCGGGTAGGTACAGCTAGTTTATATATATATATATATATATATATATATATATATATATATATATATATATAATAAGGAATAGGTAAAATAAATACCTTTTGAAGCATTAAAGATGCAATATCAATTTTTTGTTTTTAAAAGAAAAATAATAAATCGAAACCGATTTTTTTTCTTTTTTTTTTTTTATTATAAACTAGCATTTTTTTTTTTGTTAGTTTAAAGTGATACAGATATTTCGCCAAAAACTTGGCATCATCGGTGTGTAATATATCCTGATGTCATAGGATTTGTATTTTTTTCCTACCGGCTTTTGTTGTTCCAGCCGGGCCAAAGGGGTTAGCTGTTGTTTCCCCACTTTCAAATATGAGGAAAAAAAAAAAGAAAAAAAAATCGGTTTCGATTTATTATTTTTCATTTTAAAAAAAAAAAAAATTGATATCGCATCTTTAATGCTTCAAAAGGTATTTATTTTAGCTATTCCTTATAAAATTTAACAATAGATGCTTCTTAAAAAAAAAAATATGAACCTTAAAACACACATATATATATATATATATATATATATATATATGTGTGTGTGTGTGGTGTACTTAACTGATGATATATTCATCTTCTGAAAAAAAGAAATACATAATCATACTGTAACAAGAATTCTGTAACAGCTTTTGTGTTACAATTGTTTGTCGTTGAATGAAGTAAAGACATTTTTTGACAAAATCATCCAATAAAGTTTTAATAGAAATTTTGTAAAAAGTGCTAAATATAATTTAATCATGTGATGGAAATGAAAAAATATTTTCCAATAACAAGTTTTTAACCCACTTTAAATAAAACAGAAAACAATCCCATTTGTTTTCATTTCATTACATACCCATTTAAAAGAATCAAGATGATACCTGTAAAAGGCCTGACAATAATGCAGCTTGGGTTCACGAGTTTTGCATATGGGAACATAAGTTACTACTAAATAACAATTACTGAGAACATTTTTAGCAAGGGACTTGTTAGTAATATCCAGTAATTAGATAATTAGCAACTATACTTATTATTAGGAGGCAAGTATAGTAATCATTGACTTCTTTCCATAAATGAAAAATTTACAAAGAAAGAAAGAAAGAAAAAAAAAAGTACTCCACAATTAAATAACTAAATTTACAAAAATCACTTTATTCACCACAAAATAAGAACATTTTTAAAGGATATTTCGGAAATGATGCATTAATTTATGTATATGGGTTTATTAGAGGCAAAGAAAATATAATTGTATTGTATAATACAATTATATTTTCTTTGCCTCTCAGAAAAAGAAATTTAGTATTTTGCAAAAATATTTTTAAACAAAATCTTAAACTACTTTAAAAAAAACAACAACAACATAAGGAATCAGAGAAAAGTAATAATTTTCATCAACTTTGCAAATTTTATTGTTATTTTTGTAATATAAAAAAATGATTGCTTAGGTTTCACAAAAGATGAAGAAAATATGAACTTGACTATTATCACCCCCCCCCCCCCCTTTATGTACCATACTCGCATTGTTGCCAGACCTCTTATAGGCATTTCCTTGAAACACAAAAAAAATACTAATTTTTGATGAAAACAAATATGTACAGCATTTTTTTTCTTCCCATAACAAAAAAAAAAAAAAAAAAAAAAAAAAATCAAAATATCCAAGGTTTTTTTTTCTTTCAAATTTCTATAGAAGTTAAATATACTATTAAAAAAAATAGGTTGTATCAAAGTATTTTTCCTTCTCTTTTACATATATTTTGTCTAAAATTTATATCATGTAGACATCTGAATATTATCAAGGACTTTACGCATACATGGGGGAGGGGAGTTTAGTTTTGTGATAGAGAATTGTTGTTACTTGCATTCTGGGGAATACGACCAGCCGTCTTCTACTGTATAAATGCACTCAAATAATATTAATAATATTAATAATAATAATAATAATATTAATAATAATAATCACTAATCTAATAAAACAGGTTGGGCCTCTTTCAATATATCTACATAGTTGTTTCTATTCTTGTAATATAAAGGGAGGTAATCCATATAATAAAATTGTCAGATAACATGTCTGCGGCAATTCACATTGAAACATAACTTTTTAAATGAACTTTTCTTATGTTATAATTTTAAACAATTTTATTCAATTAATTTAATGACGAAATGATACAGTATGTACTTCAATTAAACTTCATAAAAATCCGACTTAAAAAAAAAACAGGGGGAAGGACCGGTATGTAAGAGTTGCTTTAAAGAAATATATATATTATTTTGTATTAAGTCTATTTCATCATTAAAAGAAGATACAAAAAAATTATTAAATATTTATGGGATTTAAATTTCAACATTTCATAAGGTGTTCTATGGATTTTATTGCAAAACTGATTCTTTTAATGACATATTTCTTCAGTGAATTGTTTCCAAAAATATAAATATTTCCTTACAAGAATTTAATTAAGAGAAAAAGTAAAAAGGGCGGGGAGTGGGGTTTGTCAAAGAGCGAAACAAAGATCAAAATAAAAAGACTCTCTGGTAGATAAAGGTAGATCAATATATATCCAAGCAAATACTAGCATCAATCAGCAGCAGCAACTTAAGTATTAAGTATTGTTTGTAAACAAGACGATAAATGTTTTTTTCCAAGTGACTTTAATTTAGGAAAGTTGTAGGTAAGTTTGGAAGTAATGTAAAAAGTGTGCCATCATTTTTGATAAAATAATTAGACAAAAAAAACAAAAAAAAACACCAGAGTTCAAATTTAGTTGGACCTATTAGATTCAGATTATGTTTCAATCAAACTGAAATGGTTAAATTTTGTTTAACACTGATTTCTTCAAAATAAACATTTCCATGATAAACTTGGACTTAGAGACATTTGCAGCACCCTAAATATCTAAACCGGATGATGGTGGAGATGATGATGAAGACAATTAAGGATGCAGTTCCTCAAGATAATTGAAATGATAAGGTTTGCAATTATAATGCTCAATACAAAAGTGATTACTTATATATATATATATATATATTTAATAACTAATCTAAGTTAGCAAAACATTTATCTGGAACAAAACTTAGATCTAATATACGGAACGTTTATGTTCTTGTCTTTTAAGGAAAGTGGGGTCTGATCAACTCTGCTGGGAAGCCATGAAATAGAATACTGCTTTGTATTTAAATTCCCGAAACAGTTTTTCATGGTAAACAACTGATGATCCCTTAAATAATGTTAAGACTAGCGTAAATACTTGGAAGCAAACTAATATAGTGACTGTAAAAAGTGAATTGACTCACAAAAGTGATTTTCCACCGAACGACTTGGGACTAAAATGTTTTTTCTTTTTTCTTCTTTCTTTTTTTCTTTATATAGTTTCAATGGTTGAGAAACTTCCGAGACTATATATATATAAATAAATTCATTCTTTTATTTTCTATCATTTTATACCATCAGTTTTTTATATTTATTCATAATACTGTGTGTATGTACTCATTAACAAATGTATTTTTGTGTGTTCCCCGTCCCAATACTGTAACCATTAGAAAGTTTGACTGCTAAGAGGACAGTAGTGTACCCCCACCCACGACCGAATTTCCTACCAGACCTGAAATCAATGGTCTCAGATTGATAAACATTGTATAATATCACCCATTAATAATAAATATTGCTATTACAAATGTAATAGTCGAACCCTGTATGTTTATTCCTCCTAAACTATAAAACTACATATACATAAATATATCCTGGTTTTGAATCTCGCTAGGTTCAGCCACGCTGATGAATTGTAAATGACGAAACATGTGTCCGTGGATAATTAAATTTAAAAAATATATATGTCGCTCCCCACCTGGTGGCATCACATTAGTGAAAGAAAAATTATTAACTAAAAATGCTATTTCGTATAAATGATTGAATTTATTCAAAAGTATCGTAAACAAAAATAAACAAATAAATGACATCTATAAAAACGCAATACATTCCAACTCAGTGGTTGAGCTTCAGGCTTCCGATTCTGGGGTTATGGTTTTGAATCTCGCTAGGTTTAGCCACGCTGATTAGTTGCAAATGACGAAACACGTGTCCGTGGATAATTAAATTTGAAAAATATATTATAGTAAGGTATCTACATATATTTTGGACTGATACTGATTAACAAAACAGCGAGTTACAAATTTCTATTTTATTGTTTTATGATTTGCTCGTAGGCCAAGTCTCTCTTTCTCGCTCTCTATACATATACAATCGATAATATTTAATTGTACCTTTTTTTAAATGCAGAAATCCTCAAAATAACAAGTACAGATCAGATCTTATTACCTCTAAAGTAAAATTTTCACTTAAAAACTGCGATACATATTGAAGAAAAAGTTTTTTTTTTTTTTTAGAGCAGGGATGTGTGCGAAAATTAATATTTTTTGTTTGTTTAAAAGCACAAATGAACCATAATACTTGACTTTCGCCATAAATTACTTTCAAATCGACAGTTTGAAGGCTTCAAAATTACTTTCGAATTTGAAGTTTCACACTAGTAAACGCAATTCATCTACTTTAATTTAGTATTAATAGATTAAAAAATGACACGTTTTTACTATTATAAAACGTCGAAATTCGAAAGTAACTTTGAAGCCTTCAAACTGTCAATTAAAAAAATCATTTCCTGCTTGAATCATTAAAAGTTTAAAGGCAAAAGTAAAGTATTATCTTTTATTTGTGCTCTGAAATCAAAAGAAAACTTGAATTTTTGCATATACCCCTATCGTATAAAATTTTCTTCTTTTGTTAAGAACTATCCATTATTTTTATCTTTTCAAGATTTAACGTTTTTAAAACAAAGAATATTCAATATGAACAATCCTTACAAAGTTTTAGTAAATCTTTTTGTTGTAAATTCTTGTGGTTTTCCAACCACAATTAAACACAGGAATTAATCCATGAAAATCTGACTTTTGTAGTTACGGATGACTAAAATAACCTACAATTTTCTTCCATCACTCCTGAAATCTAATAATACTAAGGCAGCGGTGACAATAAAGATATAGGCATAGAATATAAAATAAATATTCAAATAACAGACATTCATAAATCTATCTATATACTACTAAAACTCTGTGGATCTTGTATGCTTGTTTGTCTCTGTGCACACTGGATTACGTCACAGAGGGATAACATCATCCACTTAAACAGAGTTGGAAAACACCGGGCAAATCCTTGATAATATCACAAAGGGAAGACGTCTTCCACTAAAACAGGTGGAAGACATTGGTAACAGATCCTTTATGCTGAAGTAATAGATGGATACTATTATCTATTAAAACAGATAACAGACGACCTGTGACCATTGGGGTCACGGGTTGTCTATGTGGATAGTGACTGTGTATACATACTTCTGTACATCTTGCTATCTTGTACTCATACACGCTGGATGATGTCATAAAGAATGACTTCATCCATTAAAAGAGAGAAAGAGGAGGGGGGAAGAAATCATTTATGATATCATAAAGAAAATCATTTATGATGTTATAAAGAAAATCATTTATAACATCATAAAGAAAATCATTTATGATGTTATAAAGAAAATCATTTATAACATCATAAAGAAAATCATTTATGATGTTATAAAGAAAATCATTTATGACATCATAAAGAAAATCATCTATGATTGTTATATCATCCATTAAAAGAGAAAAAAATATTGCAATTTCATTTATCCGTCACTTCTACACAATATAGATTTACGAATGGATTTGTACAGAAAAATATTGTGAGTATAAATATTATTTCCAGTGATACAGTTGTTATTACCAGTGACACGAAGATTAAGATGGTTTTTCCTCATTTTGACTGAACTTTTCAATTGGTATAAATCGTAAATTGATAAGTTGTAAAATGGAAGCTGATATTTTGTCATTTTTTTCAGCATAATTTTAAACTGTGCCTCAAAGTTGTAGCAGGCTTGACAAAGCGAGAAAGAGCAAATATATTACCAGTATGTTAAGCCACTGCCTTTCCTTCACTACTTGTCTAGCTTTACTCTTTCTTTTTCTTCCTTTTTTTCCTCTTTTAAAAAGCAACACGCACAGGAAAAAGGAAGTGGGATGTACTTAGAACCATTGTTTACAACTATGGTCACATGACTTGATCGCAAAGTCAAACAATGTTGATTAACCATAACTAACCATAGTTTTAAACTGTGCCTCAAAGCTGTAGCAGTCTTGGCAAAGCGAGAAAGAGTGTATGTATAACTCTGACAGGTGAAGGTGCAAGAGAAAAAGGGGTAACTTGTCCCTTGAAATTAAAGCCTAAAAGTAGAAGAGAAACAGATTTCAATGCAAGGTAGGAGAGAACCTTGACTGTCAGTATTAAAAATTATACAATTTTTAAAGAGTTAAGAACACCGTAAGATATTGAATGTTATTTACATCAGTTTCAGAGAATACACAGATCTATAAAAAAAGAAGATACTTTTGAAACACCTCACTCTATCTCCGTCGGTTGAGTATTTTGTTTCCCTCTTTCACACACAAATGCTCTCTCACCACTTCATACACATATTCATACTGGATTTTGTTTTCAAAAAATATTTTTTGCTTTTATATATTTATTTTTGAAATTGTTTTTGTTTAGAACAAAATGAAAGCCCCTTCCTTAAAAAACAATAAAAACTGCCACCCCAAGATTATCAATGTTTAAATGCCACCATATTATCTCCTCTCCTCCAAGTTTTGTTGAGGCAGGAATTAAAAAAGGCAAAAACAATTTTCAACCAATCAGAAAGCTTCTTTTAAAAAAAGTCAACAAGCCACTGTAAAGTTCATTGGCTAGAAAAAACGCCTCTATTCCAGACTCTCATTTGTCAATATCTCACATTACATGTGCTTATATTTTAGAACCAATCACAGTTTGCCTGGAAACAAGCAGAAAAACCCTGAAGTATCTCTCCAATTATGCTGTCTACAAAAACAGTAGGGTTTCAATCTCAGCTTGAAGTACTTGCTTATCTAGCCTAGCGACACTGAAAAGCTGTGATACAGTGAAACAGTGTTTCTGGATGACTGCACACGTGCATACACGTAATGGCTTTCTACTTGTTAGATGTGCATGGCAGGTGCTGACATGTTGATGATGTTAAGTTTTAAACGTCATAAATGCAGCTTGTAATGGGTTTGTCCTGTGTAGTTCTAGGAGGTCCACCCTCTCAGGCTTTGCCTCCCCTCTTTTGGGAGGAGTAAGTTTATTACTTACTGCCCGAGGCACCCCTACCGGGGAATGCAGACGGGGCTGCCCAGGCATTTTTTGTAGGCCAGAGTGCTCAAATTCTCGGGCGCTGGCTTTTCAAATCCCACTTTCCGACCTTGTGTCACATCTTACCGCTGTGGGAGGTAAATAAATAACTTGTACAACACCACAACAGCTCTCACTAGCAATACCAGACACAATCAGAGTGCTCAAGATATGTCTAAGTAGAGCAGTGGATTTTATATAAAAATTAACCTTCTTGAAGACTTGACTAAGATCAGGGGTCTCTTACTGATGAATGCAAACAGTTTGTTTCATCTTTCAATATGGTTGCATTTAAGCATTGGTGAAAATAGTAAACTTTTACAAGATACAATTCTGTAATCAGATCAGACGTGTTGAGATAAAAATGTTTTGGGAAGTTTTTGAGATCATTAATTCTAATAATACACTTAAACTTTTCTAAAATCAACAACTTCTTTTATAACAAAAACGAGGTACACACTGCATTTTAATTGCCTTATATATAAAACATGGAATGTGTGATGAATCTGTGGATCTATACTAAGAGAATGTTTAAAAATTCAATTTGGTTCTTCATTAACTTTAAGTCTAGTTAGAAATCACTGTTGAATTGACATTTTAAAGCCTTCAAAGTCGCATTCGAATTTCCCATAGCCACAATATTGTGTCGGATATATTTGTTTTCATTATTACATAGGTAAAAAATAGTGTTGCCACTGATAGAAAATAAATTTTAGACTAGAATTAAATTTTACTGGTCAAGTCAAGTATTATGGTTACTTTGTGCTCCTGAACAAAAATAAACATTATTTCCCAAAAGAGCCACTATTCTAGAAAAGAACCCTGAATTTAACTAGAAAATTATTAAAAAAAAAAAAAAAACGAAAAAAAAAAAAAAAGAAAAAGTTTTTATTGAAATAAGGAAGTTAAATAATAACAATAATAATTAAAAAAAAAGAGGTTCAACAAAAATCTATGTTCATAGATTTCTTTGTTCTGGCAAAATAATATATATATATATATATATATATATATATATATATTGTAGTTAGACAAAATTCTTTCATTCAAGCATATTTTGTTGAATATGATAAACATTCTGTCTCTATTAGATCTGTTGATAAATCTTTCTAAAATTCTAACAAAGTTTCGTAACTCAGAATATAAGTTAAATGAAAAATTTCTAAAAGTCATGTAGTTGTCTGGGACTTTCTTTATTTTTCGAGTTTTTAACTAATTTCATGCCATCTTCAGGAGGGTGATTAGAAGTGAATGACTCCGTACAATCTCATTGAATTAAAATTTTATTTTCTGTTCAATGTTGAAAAGATCTCTTCACATTTGTACTATTTGCAATCGAGCAGACTATGTGAATGTTTTACTATTTCTCGGAAAGATGACTAAAGTTAATCGAAATAAAGAAAGCTCCAGACAACGACACGACTTTGGCAAATTTTTTATTTACCCTACATGTGTGTAGGTTTGTTAGAATTTTGTAAATGATGGTCAACAGATCTAGTAGACACATTCAACAATATATATATATATAAAAATAAAAATGGAATAAAGGATAAGCAAATCAAACACTCGCAAAAATAAACTCAAAAACACATATTGAATAGTTCTACCAAAATATTTCGATCATTTATAATACGATCATCCTCAGTAGGTAGAACTTTAATTAAAACCTACTGAGGATGATCGTATTATAAACGATCGAAATATTTTGGTAGAACTATTCAATATGTGTTTTTGAGTTTATTTTTGCTAGTTGTTGATTTGCTTATCCTTTATTCCATTTTTATTTTTATATTTTGTCTGAAACATTGTTTCTTTTTTTTCCTCATATATATATATATATATATATATATAAATAGGGTGTCTCAAAAAAGTTGTGTACACACTTTCAATTGTTGTATATTAGTTGTTTATTAAAATCAATTAAATTTTCAAAACGTATTAGGACTTACAAAAATTGCATTATTGTATTGTCACCTCATGTTCTCAAAATGATGTTCATTTTGATAAGCACTGCTGACAACGTGGAGCAATGGAATCGCATTCACCATGAAACAATTCTTTTAGTATTTGCATGCATTCACATTTAATTATTGTCTTTAATTTGTTGACTGTTTAAGGTTTTATAGAATAGACCTTGTCTTTTAGATATCCCCATAAAAAAATCCAGGGGTGTTAGGTCTGGTGAATGTGGATGGAATTCAATAAAACTCCTTCCATTTCACCCGTTCGGTAAGCTCTAATCAATGGAGGCTTTATCATCTTCAAAGTTTAATCGCGCTGCCATCATTAAAATCAGGATTTAATTTATTCAAGTAAAAATGAATGGACCTTGACAATGTTCTAACAAACCAGTATTTTTAAAATTTTTGTATAATTATAACATTGTACAAAATGTGTATACATCTTTTTGAGACACCCTATATATATATATATATATATATATATATATATATATACATATATAATTTATTTAGATACTGTATATTACATATTTCAGCAATGTACCGCGGTTTCATCCAAAAGGGCAGATTTAGACATCTTTAGTAAATCTTCGTGCCCGGTGGAATCATCGGCAAGCTGAAATGATTGTCCTGTCCCGTACAGTATCTAAATAAATTATATTAGCTCTCTTATATGATTGAGCACTTTATTTGGTTTCTTTTCATATACAACCTGACACACTATATATATATATATATATATATATATATATATATATATATATATATATATATATATATAATGTCCCCTCTAAGGTGTGCATTCGTGTGTGTGGTTGAACAGGTTTTATAATTAGAGCAGAAAAAGAAAAATATATTCTTATGGTTTTTTAAATAAAATTAATTTTTTTCATGAAAAAAAATAATCATGTAATTTCATAATAATAGATTAGTTTTATTGTTTTTTAAAAATTCAATTTGTTTAAAAAACTTAATTTGTTACGAATCAAATCAATCGAATCAATGCAAAATAAATATTAAATATTTTTGTCATGTTTTTATTTATAAAATTCAGACTTTTATATTTATATGCTCCAAATAACCTATCATAATTCTCCATCTCTCCTGAACAATAGTCCAGTTTAATATCACTAAATCAGCAGTGACAATGAGGGAACAGGTGTAGAATATAAAATACAGATCTAAATAAATGACGCTAAGACAGGCATCTGTAAATGCGCTAGATAGAAGAAAAAAAATCAATGAGTGTCGAGAAGAAGAAACGAACAGGAAATCAATTTGAAAAGGATAAAGTGAAAATTACGAGAATATGACATTAATATTAAACCAGCAGTGACAATCAGAGTATAGGAGTAGAATATAAAGTATACAAGTGATGCTAACAATAAATGTTTAGAAACCAGCAGAAGAAGAAAGAGAAAAGGTAGTACAAAAAGGAGCGAGTGAAAAAGACTAGGGAAGGAATTTGAAGGTATTTGTATATGTTGTTGTCACTGTTAGCTTAGGATTAATAGACTGGGCTAGTTTTCAGGAGAGCTGGGGAGAAGGGCATGATTATAGGTCATGAGTGTCTTCTGTAAGTAAACAATTTGTATTTTCATAAATAAAAAAACAACAAAAAATAAATGCTAAACAAATAAGGAACAATAACATTAAAATATACACACAATAGTTTGTATTATTTGGATTATTATTTCATAAGAACCCGTGGTGTAACGGATAAAGTGTTAAACCATAATCAGTTCTAAGTGACAGTCTTCTGGAGGTTGAAGGTTCAATCCTCAGTGCGGGTAATATAAAGAGTACAATTACGAATTGAGAGCAAGCTACCACCATGGATTAAATAAAGTGTTCCGTTCAAAATTCCGAATTCAACAAGACGCACCTGAAGAAGATCGGAGATTACATCGTCTGAAACGTTGTGAGAATAACATCCAAGATGAGAACAGTAGTCTGAATAATCCAAATAATCAATCCTCATCTAAATAATTATGAAACATAACAGTTTGTCTTAATCGTGAAGAATTAAATTCAAAAGTATTTCAAATACATCAAATCTTAAATAAATAGCCTAAAAAAATAATCTGCTCAATTTACTTAAGCATTCAATATGTGAGCATTGGTTACTCACATAATTGCAAAATATAGAGAGAATTTGCAAACTTGTGTGCACCCCCACACCATATCCGTAACATCTCAAATACATCAAATCTTAGCCCGAAGGATGAGAAAGTCTTCATTTTTAGTAAATTGTCTCTTATGATCCTCTTTCAATTAACATTCACCAAGGGAATTAATCAAACTTTTTTCATTCTATTCATCATGTCCAATCCTCTCATGATATTCTTCATCATTCAACTGACAATCCATCCATTTCATTAACCCTTATTCTCGAGTGGCTTTTGACCTTGATTAATGGTGACTTACTAATAAAAAAAACGTTAGAAGTCCTATTGAGCATAACAGCTGCTAATGTAGGCATTCAATGAAATTCTTACAACATTTCTAAAAGAGTCAGAGAATCAATTAATTCATGTGAATTGAACGAAGATTTTAGGAGACAATTTAATAAAAGTGAATCTGATTTTATTCGCTTTTTACAAGAAAAACAAAAAAGTTTGTATTTACTTACGCGATCAATATAATATTTGACTGATGATTATTTATATGGATGCAAAGAAAGGCATTTACACACACACACAAATTTATGCACACACCCATAACATGAAAAAAAAAAAAAAAATTAGAGGGAACATTGTACATGTATATTTTTTTTTTCATATATCTGTAGATAACAGGAAAGCAATTGTTATCAAAATCTTAGTCTTTCTTACGAAGGCTAAGACTAAGACTTTGCTGGTAAAAGCTTTTCTGTCTGTTTTTCAAGGTCCTTTTCCGTCTTTGTATTTAGCATGTCTTTTGAGTGCTGTTTCTTCATCTCTCTACGCTTCACCTCTGTGTAACCCATCGATCCAACGAGAACGGTCATGTTGCTGCACCACCACAAAAAGGATTTCACATCACCGCTGTACACACAGGCGATAACCGTCTGGGCGCAGGCTTTTGCCGTGCCGGACACATTGTGTGTCAGGGGAGACGTGTACTGAATCTGGAGACCAGTGGCATAACCAATGGCGAAACCAAGGAAGCCACTGATGGACATGACGTACCAAAAGTGCATGTTCCCAAGGTGAGGGAACGAGATGACCGTGTTGAATTCACCAAAGAAAAGCATCAGCGGAATAAAGAGGACAGTAGCGTTAATGTTGTTGTATAGAGTGAGGCGCCAGACATTATTGTCTACCATTGGTAGGATCTTTTTTGTGAAAATAGCATTCATGGCTACACTTGCACTAGCGAAGATTCCAAATACCACACCGGTAACACTTAAAGAGCCTGTTTGAAAGATGAAGAAGAACAAAAAAGACAATTTTAATTATTTGAATATATAAATCAATGATAATTATGCATAAAAAATAACTTTTCTTTTAGTAATCCCTGATAATTTTCAATTCATTAAATGGCAAAGTTAAGTAAAAGAAATCACTGCGGGTTTCCCAACTGCCTCCTGGAATCAGAGAGGGCCAGCTATATATATATATAAGTTATGAAAATATATTTATGGCAATTAAGCTACACAGAGGCTCCTGAGTTTCATCCCCAGGGGAATCTTCAGGCTAAACGATTGTTTAAGAGAACTATAAAGAATCTGATTGGTTAACTAGCTAGCCGTGTATATAAAAACACCCGGCAAAACTAACTCCATGCATTTTAGCCTGAAGATTACCCCCCCCCCCCCCATGGGAATGAAATGTGGGAGCCTCTGCGTAGCTTAATTGTCATAAATATATTTTCATAACTTACTACTTAGCTCTACTTACATATCAAGCACTGTTGAAGTAAATACTGAAAATTGATACATACAAAATTATATCCTCTTAATAAAATTTTATGTGGATACATGAAATAGTAATATATATATATATATATATATATATATATACAAGAAAAAATAAGAAAATAGTCATGCACAGATAATTTACTTGGATATGTCATGAGTGATAAGTAACAAAAACAATCTAGATGTACCGCTTCAAGGAAACCAGTTCTGATTAGTTTTAAAATAAGGATGTAGAAAGGAAGAGGGTTAGAGGGCTTTAAGTCTATCTGTCTCGGGGGAGAGACGGAAGAAAAATAGAGGGAGGGGGTAAAGAAAGAGGAAGAGAGAAAGAGTGGGCAAGAGATAGGTAGAGGGGGGAAGAGAGTGAAATGGATGGAAGGGGAAGAGAGAGAAAGAGGAAGAAGGGGAAGAGAGAGAAAGAGGGGAAGAGAGAAAGAGGGGAAAAGAGAGAAAGAGGGGGGGAAGAGAGAGAGAGAGGGGGAGAGAGAGAGAGAGAGGGGGGGGGAGAGAGAGGGGGGGGAGAGAGAGAGGGGGGGAAGAGAATGAAGAAGAAAGAGAGGGTGAGGATGGGGAAGAGAGAGAGGGTGAGGATGGGGAAGAGAGAGAGGGAGAGGATGGGGAAGAGAGAGAGGGAGAGGATGGGGAAGAGAGAGCATGTGGAAGAGAGCGGATGGCGAAGAGACAGAGACAGAGATTGTATGCGGAAATGGAGGTAAGAAAGATACATGCCCTCTCGTACTCTGATGTAATATCAAATTTATGATGAAGTAAAAAAAAAAAAAATGTTAGCATGAAAATTATAAAAAAAGAACTTGTGTCTGACCAGCAACTCCCTCCTGGTCAACGCCCAAGGTAAAGCCAGCAATGATCACTGCACAACAGCCAATGGCAGGGAAGGATGTTGACTGCTTGAGGACAAGGTAAGAAAAGACCTAGAAGAGAGAGGAAAAGAAAAGAAAGATTAATAATGTTCTGGCTTGTAGCAGTATTTGTGTTTGTCAAGGGTAGAGATAAAAAACCAAATGTGCTGACAAAGATGATTTCCTATTGGTTAAGACAAAAGCATCATCTAAATTATCAAAGGAGTAAAAAGAAGTAATTCTAAACCAATGATTGGTTTGTTAGAATTAATCAGAATCCCAGAAGAGATTTATAGGATAAGTTCATGTTAAAATAATGATTTATTATGCAAGAATTTATTAAAAAACAACAACTATTCTTCAAATAAAGATGACCATCAATGTCACGACCTTCTGCCAATGACCTGAAAGTCTTTGGATTTAGTAAAATCAAAAATTTCTTGACAGACATCTTCAAAAGATTAAAATCTGTCACTTTTCATGCCAGTAAGACTAGCAACAAGATTGATGGATTGGACGGTGGGGAAGTTTTGCTACATTGCACCTATCATCCAGACGTTGCTCGACCTACGGCCTATTACAATCAACGGAGTACTTTTCATGAAGGGTCACCAATTTGAGTGGTTTGATGAAAGTAAAGAAGCCAGTCAAGAATTTGTTTTATTCAAAAAAGAAACAACAATAGTACTTTGACCTATCACTGTATTGCTACTTTGATGACCTACCAATGCATTGCTACTTTGATGACCTATCAACGCATTGATACTTTGATGACCTATCAACGCATTGCTACTTTGATGACCTACCAATGCATTGCTACTTTGATGACCTATCAACGCATTGATACTTTGATGACCTATCACTGCATTGCTACTTTGATGACCTATCACCGCATTGCTACTTTGATGACCTACCAATGCATTGCTACTTTGATGACCTATCAACGCATTGATACTTTGATGACCTATCAACGCATTGCTACTTTGATGACCTACCAATGCATTGCTACTTTGATGACCTATCAACGCATTGATACTTTGATGACCTATCACTGCATTGCTACTTTGATGACCTACCGACGCATTGCTACTTTGATGACCTATCAACGCATTGCTACTTTGATGACCTACCAACGCATTGATACTTTTATGACCTATCAACGCATTGCTACTTTGATGACCTATCACCGCATTGCTACTTTGATGACCTACCAATGCATTGCTACTTTGATGACCTATCAACGCATTGATACTTTGATGACCTATCAACGCATTGCTACTTTGATGACCTATCAACGCATTGCTACTTTGATGACCTACCAACGCATTGCTACTTTGATGACCTACCAACGCATTGCTACTTTGATGACCTATCAACGCATTGCTACTTTGATGACCTATCAACGCATTGCTACTTTGATGACCTATCAACGCATTGCTACTTTGATGACCTACCAACGCATTGCTACTTTGATGACCTACCAACGCATTGCTACTTTGATGACCTATCAACGCATTGCTACTTTGATGACCTATCAACGCATTGCTACTTTGATGACCTATCAACGCATTGCTACTTTGATGACCTACCAATGCATAGCTACTTTGATGACCTACCAACGCATTGATACTTTGATGACCTATGAACGCATTGGTACTTTGATGACCTACTAACGCATTGCTACTTTGATGACCTACCAACGCATTGCTACTTTGATGACCTACCAACGCATTGCTACTTTGATGACCTATCAACGCATTGGTACTTTGATGACCTACCAACGCATTGCTACTTTGATGACCTATCAACGCATTGATACTTTGATGACCTATCAACGCATTGCTACTTTGATGACCTATCAACGCATTGCTACTTTGATGACCTACCAACGCATTGATACTTTGATGACCTACCAACGCATTGCTACTTTGATGACCTATCAACGCATTGCTACTTTGATGACCTATCAACGCATTGCTACTTTGATGACCTACCAACGCATTGATACTTTGATGACCTATGAACGCATTGCTACTTTGATGACCTACCAACGCATTGCTACTTTGATGACCTACCAACGCATTGCTACTTTGATTACCTATCAACCCATTGGTACTTTGATGACCTACCAACGCATTGCTACTTTGATGACCTATCAACGCATTGCTACTTTGATGACCTATCAACGCATTGCTACTTTGATGACCTATCAACGCATTGCTACTTTGATGACCTACCAACGCATTGCTACTTTGATGACCTACCAACGCATTGCTACTTTGATGACCTATCAACGCATTGCTACTTTGATGACCTATCAACGCATTGCTACTTTGATGACCTATCAACGCATTGCTACTTTGATGACCTACCAACGCATAGCTACTTTGATGACCTACCAACGCATTGATACTTTGATGACCTATCAACGCATTGATACTTTGATGACCTATCAACGCATTGCTACTTTGATGACCTATCAACGCATTGCTACTTTGATGACCTACCAACGCATTGCTACTTTGATGACCTACCAACGCATTGCTACTTTGATGACCTACCAACGCATTGCTACTTTTATGACCTACCAACGCATTGCTACTTTGATGACCTACCAACGCATTGCTACTTTGATGACCTATCAACGCATTGCTACTTTGATGACCTATCAACGCATTGCTACTTTGATGACCTATCAACGCATTGCTACTTTGATGACCTACCAATGCATTGCTACTTTGATGACCTACCAACGCATTGATACTTTGATGACCTATGAACGCATTGGTACTTTGATGACCTACCAACGCATTGCTACTTTGATGACCTACCAACGCATTGCTACTTTGATGACCTATCAACGCATTGGTACTTTGATGACCTACCAACGCATTGCTACTTTGATGACCTATCAACGCATTGCTACTTTGATGACCTATCAACGCATTGCTACTTTGATGACCTACCAACGCATTGATACTTTGATGACCTATGAACGCATTGGTACTTTGATGACCTACCAACGCATTGCTACTTTGATGACCTACCAACGCATTGCAACTTTGATGACCTATCAACGCATTGCTACTTTGATGACCTACCAACGCATTGCTACTTTGATGACCTATCAACGCATTGCTACTTTGATGACCTATCAACGCATTGCTACTTTGATGACCTATCAACGCATTGCTACTTTGATGACCTATCACCGCATTGCTATTTTGATGACCTACCGACGCATTGCTACTTTGATGACCTATCAACGCATTGCTACTTTGATGACCTATCAACGCATTGCTACTTTGATGACCTACCAACGCATTGCTACTTTGATGACCTACCAACGCATTGCTACTTTGATGACCTATCAACGCATTGGTACTTTGATGACCTATCAACGCATTGATACTTTGATGACCTATCAACGCATTGATACTTTGATGACCTACCAATGCATTGCTACTTTGATGACCTATCAACGCATTGCTACTTTGATGACCTATCAACGCATTGCTACTTTGATGACCTACCAACGCATTGCTACTTTGATGACCTACCAACGCATTGCTACTTTGATGACCTATCAACGCATTGCTACTTTGATGACCTATCAACGCATTGCTACTTTGATGACCTATCAACGCATTGCTACTTTGATGACCTACCAATGCATAGCTACTTTGATGACCTACCAACGCATTGATACTTTGATGACCTATGAACGCATTGGTACTTTGATGACCTACTAACGCATTGCTACTTTGATGACCTACCAACGCATTGCTACTTTGATGACCTACCAACGCATTGCTACTTTGATGACCTATCAACGCATTGGTACTTTGATGACCTACCAACGCATTGCTACTTTGATGACCTATCAACGCATTGATACTTTGATGACCTATCAACGCATTGCTACTTTGATGACCTATCAACGCATTGCTACTTTGATGACCTACCAACGCATTGCTACTTTGATGACCTACCAACGCATTGCTACTTTGATGACCTATCAACGCATTGCTACTTTGATGACCTATCAACGCATTGCTACTTTGATGACCTATCAACGCATTGCTACTTTGATGACCTACCAATGCATTGCTACTTTGATGACCTACCAACGCATTGATACTTTGATGACCTATGAACGCATTGGTACTTTGATGACCTACCAACGCATTGCTACTTTGATGACCTACCAACGCATTGCTACTTTGATTACCTATCAACCCATTGGTACTTTGATGACCTACCAACGCATTGCTACTTTGATGACCTATCAACGCATTGCTACTTTGATGACCTATCAACGCATTGCTACTTTGATGACCTATCAACGCATTGCTACTTTGATGACCTACCAACGCATTGCTACTTTGATGACCTACCAACGCATTGCTACTTTGATGACCTATCAACGCATTGCTACTTTGATGACCTATCAACGCATTGCTACTTTGATGACCTATCAACGCATTGCTACTTTGATGACCTATCAACGCATTGCTACTTTGATGACCTACCAACGCATAGCTACTTTTATGACCTACCAACGCATTGATACTTTGATGACCTATCAACGCATTGATACTTTGATGACCTATCAACGCATTGCTACTTTGATGACCTATCAACGCATTGCTACTTTGATGACCTACCAACGCATTGCTACTTTGATGACCTATCAACGCATTGATACTTTGATGACCTATCAACGCATTGCTACTTTGATGACCTATCAACGCATTGCTACTTTGATGACCTACCAACGCATTGCTACTTTGATGACCTACCAACGCATTGCTACTTTGATGACTTATCAACGCATTGCTACTTTGATGACCTATCAACGCATTGCTACTTTGATGACCTATCAACGCATTGCTACTTTGATGACCTACCAATGCATTGCTACTTTGATGACCTACCAACGCATTGATACTTTGATGACCTATGAACGCATTGGTACTTTGATGACCTACCAACGCATTGCTACTTTGATGACCTACCAACGCATTGCTACTTTGATGACCTATCAACGCATTGCTACTTTGATGACCTACCAACGCATTGCTACTTTGATGACCTATCAACGCATTGCTACTTTGATGACCTATCAACGCATTGCTACTTTGATGACCTATCAACGCATTGGTAATTTGACCAAACCCGAAAGTCAGACTGCTTGTCTTTGAAATTCCCTTTCTGCTCCCTGTTTCCCTGACATGCAGAAATTTAAATGCAATATGAACAAACATCTATCTGCCCAACTCCCCTACTTAGGATGCCCCCTATAAATCTGGCCCCAAATCACATCAGCAATATTCCTTGTTTAGGGTGAATAAAAGCAAAACAAACGAGTACTTAAACTAGTAGATAATGTGTCAACAGTCAGAAGAGAAGAAATTCATTTATGATAACTACAAAGGCAGAGGAAGAGAAATATGTCAAATTCAGCTTCACTGCAGAGGCAATATACTGTACAACTCATATCAGCGAGACAGGTAGAAGGGTCACTTATGTGGTAACTAACAAACCCTTCTACACCCAACATATAACAACATTAAGGTATAACAACATTAAGAGGTAACTCTCTATTTTTATCTGTTCTCTACAACTCTACCAAGAAATGTTGCTTGCCTTTTTCTACACTATTATTATTTCCATGGAAGGTGTTCGTTCGACTGAGCTTCAATCTCTGGGTACCCCTTGTAAGACATTCACAGCAAGAACTCGTCTCTCTACCGCAACTGAAAAGAAGTTTCCTTTCTTCCTCCATCAACAGTTTTTAAAATTTTTTTATTATTGGGTCATCACTTATCAAGACTAAGAGCCACTTGAGGATAAAGATTAAGATTACTGTGGGATTACTTCCCTGCAAACTACAACAGGGTCGTCTTCAAATCCAATATAAAAAAATTCTTGTTATAAACCGTTCTCATAAGTAATTAAATTTTGTTCATTCCATTCATCATTTTCAATCCTCTCATAAAATTCTTCATCATTTACACTGACAATTCATCCATCTCTTTAACCCTTATCATCGAGTGGCTTTTGGCTTTGATAAATGGTGAATAAAAAAACAAACTATTTTACTATTTACATGTTTTAGACTTATAATGAAGGAAAAGCTATCCATTTCCATCATAATTAAAGTTTGGCTGTGATAGAAGGTCCATCTGACTTCATAGATGAAATAAGTACATGAAAACAGACAACATTGAAGGTTAATAGAAATACCTTTTATTTTGGGCCATGCTGAAAAGTAATTAAAAACAGCTAATAGTCATTTTTACTAAAACGGTGCCAGGCATGTTTAAAGATTTTATCATGTCGCTGGAGAGTTGGATAGGCTACCGACAGTAGGTCCTGCAAGTACAATCTCAAAACTCTGACTGCCTAAGCAAGAAAAACCAAACTGAGTGGGCGCTGCAGTAGTCCAACAACAAATTGTATTCTTATGCCAGGACATTTAATGGCCAGTGGGCCAATCACTCAGCAGTAAACTTGTCTATTTACCTTAATGGAAAATAGTACATCAAAATATGTGACTGCTACAGACTGTTTTCCACACATTAAACTTGTCTATTTACCTTAATGGAAAATAGTACATCAAAATATGTGACTGCTACAGACTGTTTTCCACACATTAAACTTGTCTATTTACCTTAAAGGAAAATAGTACATCAAAATATGTGACTGCTACAGACTGTTTTCCACACATTAAACTTGTCTATTTACCTTAAAGGAAAATAGTACATCAAAATATGTGACTGCTACAGACTGTTTTCCACACATTAAACTTGTCTATTTACCTTAATGGAAAATAGTACATCAAAATATGTGACTGCTACAGACTGTTTTCCACACATTAAACTTGTCTATTTACCTTAAAGGAAAATAGTACATCAAAATATGTGACTGCTACAGACTATTTTTCACACATTAAACTTGTCTATTTACCTTAAAGGAAAATAGTACATCAAAATATGTGACTGCTACAGACTATTTTCCACACATTGGTTTCTGCTATAATCTCTGGTCTTCTTCTGGTGACTTTTGTTGTCGACATTTAACGTTCGAGGAATTTCAAACTGAATCATTTATTCTTAAGTTGTTTCACATGGGATTGAATTCACAACCTTGAGGTTGAAGTGACTCTAGCGACTCCTTGGCTTTTTAGCTAGGAGGAAAGTGTAGTATCTGTTCTGATACTATACCTCATCTTTTCTGTCCTCAGTTAATGAAGGAGAAATTCTTTTAGACTGATTTTAATTTTTCTCTCAATTCAGAGTGCCTCTTTTTGGGGAGCTGAATTTTCCCCACTTTAAAAACCGACTGTGTCTCTAATTCTGCTTTCGTGGGGAGGCAAGTAAATAGGGGCTCTAGAATATCTCTAAACCAACACTTATCTTATGTGTCAGTAGAAAAAAGTTGAAACATTGTCAAACTGTCAGCAATCAAGATGGGGGTAAAAACAGTCTATTATTTGTTGGTTTTGCTACTTTTATTTCATTTAAAAAATGTTTTAACGAGTCTCTACTTATCAAGGCCAAAAGCTACTCAAGGACAAAGATTCTAAAACGAATTATTTTGTCACAAAATGATATTTTCAGTCATGTCTACTTGTTTAAAAGAATAAAACAATTTTCCTTCTTCTGCACAAATTCTTTAATAACTTCTGCAATTTAAATTAAATTATCATGTACTAAAAAAAAACAAAAGCTAAAGAAAGAAAACTTACGACATTGAAGACAGTTGTTAAAGATCGGCTGATGTAGTAAAACGGAACATCGACATACTTTAGACAGAGGTTGTTGAAAGATATCATCCCAACAAATATTATTGACAACGGTAGTGTCTGCAAAGAAACAAATTTTACATATATTTATATATAAAAATCGTGATGTTTACAAAATACAATATTCTAACGGCTGGGTTAGGGTTTCTGTACAATTCTTTTGACTGTCATTGCTTTCAAGTTTTCTTCCAAACGTTGTTGCTTTCAAGGCCTGGTCTGAAGTGAGCTGGTACAAATAATTGCCTGCTTTTATCATAGTTGGCATAGCCATAACTATGTCGCTTACATCAGAGGTGAGGGGGGTAGGCTCTACCCACTACAGTTTTATCTGAAACAGCTTGTAACCATTTGATAAATTATAGTAGTTTCTCTTTGTTTGAAGTTACCTCCCCTTGGGTTGGGAACTCTTCTTGGTGTGGTTGTGACATCACAAGTCTTAGATAGAGACATAAGAAAAACAGGTGCTCCATTAAGCTGTGCTGATTATACCCTTTTATAAGAAAAAGAGAGTAGAAGATTCTTCCTGTTTTTTTATTTATTTTTTTATTTTTTTTATTCAACTGTTTTTATACTTAACCAGCTATACCGACCTGGCATTACCCTGATCCATTACATTCAAATTTGTTTTGTAGATATTTCTATATGAAAAGTAAAGAACGCTAATAGCTATGGGGTATATCTCTTCATCTTCTAGTAAGAGTTATTTCCCCGAGCTGATTTTTTTTAAGGTGATTATTTAAAAATATTTATATATATTACCACATTGCCAGACTGGATTAAGTATTTTTTTTTAAGGTGATTATTTAAGAATATTTATATATATTACCACATTGCCAGACTGGATTAAGTATTTTTTTAAGGTGATTATTTAAGAATATTTATATATATTACCAAATTGTCAAACTGGATTAAGTATTGTTTTTTAAGGTGATTATTTAAGAATATTTATATATATTACCACATTGCCAGACTGGATTAAGTATTTTTTTTTAAGGTGATTATTTAAGAATATTTATATATATTACCAAATTGCCAGACTGGATTAAGTATTTTTTTTAAGGTGATTATTTAAGAATATTTATATATTACCAAATTGCCAGACTGGATTAAGTATTTTTTTTTAAGGTGATTATTTAAGAATATTTATATATATTACCACATTGCCAGACTGGATTAAGTATTGTTTTTAAAGGTGATTATTTAAAAATATTTATATATATTACCAAATTGACAGACTGGATTAAGTATTTTTTTTAAGGTGATTATTTAAGAATATTTATATATATTACCAAATTGCCAGACTGGATTAAGTATTTTTTTAAGGTGATTATTTAAGAATATTTATATATATTACCAAATTGCCAAACTGGATTAAGTATTGTTTTTTAAGGTGATTATTTAAGAATATTTATATATATTACCAAATTGCCAGACTGGATTAAGTATTTTTTTTTAAGGTGATTATTTAAGAATATTTATGTATATTATAAAATTGCCAGACTGGATTAAGTATTGTTTTTAAATAACGTTAGTCTATAACACATGCCAGGATACAACAATAACAAATTAAAATTGGCTAGTCAGAATCAAAGTTTTATTTGTCAGCTTAAATGCTATTTAGGTCCAACTTTTAAAATCCAGGCAACATAATTACCTCAACCAAAGAAGTTATATTTTCAGTCGAGTCTGTTTTGTGTACAGCCTGGCGTCCACACTGCTTGATCAATCGTCACCAAACTTGGTTAAAATATCGATCATGGTTTTACTAGGAACTGGTTTAATTTTGGCGTTAACTTTGGTTTTGTTCACCTTAGAGACTCGCTACCTGGCCCATATCGTAGCCAATTAAGTTCTGTAGCTTATGTAACCTTGACCGTGATCTTGAAAAGCTCGGTTATGGTTGAAATTATAACGGAATTTCTACTCTGGAATATTCCAAATTTGATGTATTGATCTGATGCTTTTTGATAACAGTAACCACCGTGCAAAATTTCAGCCTGATCATATAAATAGTTTTTCAATTATTGACATTTCCATGGCATAACTTTGGGAATACTTCATACAATATAGAGAAGTAAGGGCCAGATGAGACTTTGGCCCATCCTTACGTTGTCAGGTGTAGGTATACAGTGTCATGATCGATTTATGTTCTTGTTTTTTATTAGATGAATTGTGTTTGTTGATACTAACAAAAAAGAAATTGATTGAAATGAAAATACAAAAAGAAATATGAAACATGTAACGCTGATTGTTAATCTTATTTCATATTTATGGACAATGTGTGTGTTTGAAAATGGAAAGGAAGCATTACTTTAAATCTTTCTAGAATTATCTGCCCTTACCAATATCTTAAAAGAGATGTTTATGAGTTTTACATCTATTTAAAATTGCCTTTGGAAAAGGTTGTTAATTTTTCTAAATTGTTTACTATATTTATTAGTTCATTTTTGGATTCTGCTAATTTATTGATTTTTTTCGTGGACATTTTGAGATTATATTGTTAACAGTGGGATTAGATTACATCTGGAGATGGCCCTTTGTTCATTGCTGGCATTTTGAACAATCTGCTAATCCAATTTCCGCAATCGATGCCAGAGACTTTGGCATAGCAAGGGGCGTAATTCTGCTTATCACTAACATATCGGGTCGCTTTGTTTATTTAGATTTACTTAACAAAATTAGAACTGACTTCTTCATGAGTGTGGAGATGGCAGTGTAGTATCTGTCATAATCCCATCCTCCCAGGGATTACATCCTCCTGTTTTTGGAAGGAGGTAGTGTAGTATCTATTCTATGATCATGATAGCCTCCTCCTAAGGATTACCTTTATCATTTTTTAGGGAGAGGGATAGTGTTGTATCTGTTCAGTTAAACTTGGGGATAGTGTAGTATATGTTCAGTTAAACTTGGGGATAGTGTAGTATATGTTCAGTTAAATTTGGGGATAGTGTAGTATATGTTCAGTTAAACTTGGGGATAGTGTAGTATATGTTCAGTTAAACTTGGGGATAGTGTAGTATATGTTCAGTTAAACTTGGGGATAGTGTAGTATATGTTCAGTTAAACTTGGGGATAGTGTAGTATATGTTCAGTTAAACTTGGGGATAGTGTAGTATATGTTCAGTTAAACTTGGGGATAGTGTAGTATATGTTCAGTTAAACTTGGGGATAGTGTAGTATATGTTCAGTTAAATTTGGGGATAGTGTAGTATATGTTCAGTTAAACTTGGGGATAGTGTAGTATATGTTCAGTTAAACTTGGGGATAGTGTAGTATATGTTTAGTTAAACTTGGGGATAGTGTAGTATATGTTCAGTTAAACTTGGGGATAGTGTAGTATATGTTCAGTTAAATTTGGGGATAGTGTAGTATATGTTCAGTTAAACTTGGGGATAGTGTAGTATATGTTTAGTTAAACTTGGGGATAGTGTAGTATATGTTCAGTTAAACTTGGGGATAGTGTAGTATATGTTCAGTTAAATTTGGGGATAGTGTAGTATATGTTCAGTTAAACTTGGGGATAGTGTAGTATATGTTCAGTTAAACTTGGGGATAGTGTAGTATATGTTCAGTTAAATTTGGGGATAGTGTAGTATATGTTCAGTTAAACTTGGGGATAGTGTAGTATATGTTCGTTCATCATGACATCATCATGCATGAAAATTTGTCCAGCTATCTGCCCACAAAGCAGATCAAACAATTTAAATGCTGCCCCAGACTTGATCCATTATTGATGGCCCCATAAAGGAGAAATTCCACAAAAAAGGGCCAGAATGATCAGGTCATTTTTCTGCAGTGACCAAACTATACGATTACAAAATAATGTCTCATACAAGAAAGAAAGAAAAGAAAGAAAGGACTGAATAAAAAGGGGGAAAAACAGAAGAGAATAAAGAATACTTACTGTTCGACATAATTTCGGCTCAATTTTAAAAGGTGGAAAAGAAACTTTTGAGGGGAACAAGGAACTGATGAAGCTGAGCAGAGCACACATCAAAACGGTCACAACACATTGGTACCAAGTGACAAACAATGGCGCGTTAAGCTAGAAGAAAAGAAAAAAAAATTTAAGAATGTCACATAAAAAACAAAAAAAAAACAATGACAAAGAACAAGACTAAAACAAAACTAAAAAGAACGTGTCCTTTTTCTCTGAACTACGATCTTCAACGTTGCTATGTACGTAAAAGGTATCGTTGCAGCCTTTATATCTCTATATTTGTTACAATGTCTTTCAGTCTAAATCTCAGGTTCGATCAGCAGCCTCGTAATTCTCGTTTCCATTATTTTGTCCTTTAGTCCTCACATTTCATGAGTGATGTTTCTGACAAAGAGGGAAGAATTGCTGTTTTCTGGGTCAGAATCTATCCATATAACACTTATCATTAGCTAGTTTCTGACCTTGAACTGGTATTTTTTTTAGCTCCTTAGATCAGACTGCAATTCATTTTATATATCAATTTATTAAGCTAGCAATACCCATCGACTATAAAACGGTTTGGATAATCAGATTTCAATGTAGTTCTACTAAAATAGCCATATTTTAAAAACCAAAGCACTCAAATAAAAAATACCATCATTTTGTAGACATTAATAAATAATAATCTACATAATATATTTGAAAAGTTTTCAGCAAATAAAGCCATAAAAATGTTAACGCCATTTTCGGCCATTTACGTCACTTTTTTTTTTTTAAACCCCCATTCTTTTAAAAATGCCCTACCACTGCTCTATGGAGAATTTCGTCATGAAATTTGGAAAACAATCAGAAAAAAATATCAATTTCAATGATTGTCGGGGTACAAAAATTAATTGATACATTATTTTTTTTTTGTAATCTTAAAAATAAAACTTCAAAATGACGTGTATCGAACATTTAAAAAAAAATTTTTTTCCATACTCCAACTAGTAAATAAATCAATTTTTAAACTTTTTAAATACATTAAAATTATAATTGTATGTTGTTTTGTCTTTCGGTAGTCGTAATTTTGAATTACCCTATCCGAAAAAATATTGTCCCCTTTTTAGCCAAAGTCAACAATTTTACTATGCTTGCTGATATAGCAAGCAGCAGCAGCTGGTTATGAACAGTTTTGTAAACTTCGTTTATATCTACAATGGAGGATGAATCTTAGAGACTGTCTATTAGGACTAGATGTAATCAGTCTCCTCCACTGTACATATACCATAACACTATTTTATTTTCTGTATTCTCTCTTTTCACCCCCTTTTTTAAATCCATTCTTTTTTAAATCCCTCGATACAGCCTTTGTTAAGAGAGGGCGAAACCGGTTGGCTGGCTTTCTTTTTTTTTCTTGATTAACTTTTAATCATAAACGATAAAATTCGTCTTCCCTTCATGTTTGCGATATATATCTATATATCTATCAGCCCATCTCTACACCATAGCCAGTAAATTATACCACGTTAATATGTAACAAAAAAAATATTTAAAAAACATTTTTTGTCCAATAATAACTTTTCCAGCTATTAAGAGGGTAACACCCAGATTTCACAAAAATAATTCATCAGGCTTTAGAAGTCTCCTAAACAGGTTAAATCTTGCCGACCTAATCCTTGTCCTTTCTCTAGATCAGACTTAATCAGTATACCAATATCATTACTTCCATAAGCCTTAGTCAAAAATGTTAAATTCCGAGCACAGAATCATTAAAGACCTTGTAGAGTTACTTCCCTTAGAGACCGGCAGATGGCTGTGACACCGGAATAGAGTTAGATCTTAATTTAAATTCCCCTTGAATTGATTTAAAGTCTTTTAATCCAGACGTTGAAATTGAAATAAAAATTGATGGATTTTTAACCTCTTTGTTCTCTCAAAAGTTTAACCCTTAAATCCATATCCTCTCCTTAGAACTTTCTAGACGACACCAAGTTAACTTTCCTATACATTAACAACCTAATATACGCTCCCAATAAACATTGAATCACGCGACTTGTTTTGATGTTTTTAACAAATTTTTTCCTATTTTAAATCTTAACTGTTACATTCCCTCCTTTTTTTCAAACGTTATTAAACTTTATAGTCTCACCCCCCACCCCAACACAAATTTTAAACAAATACACATGACACTCTAAAGCAAACAACGTATCCAAACGAGAGGGATACATGGGTTTACATTTCTAAAACAGGTGACAACATAAGCTGAAGAGAGCCGGAGGGTTAAGTCCTTCTGAGCTTGAAACCGACGGTACTAATGTTGCACTAATTTTTCTGTACGAAAATATATAATAATTATTATTATTATCATCTTACTTATATATATATATATATATATATATATATATATATATATATATATATATATGAAGAAGAATGGAAAGGAATTAGAGAAGCAAAAGCCAAATCAAAATTCAATTCAATTGCTCAGAGCAAGGTATATTCCACAAAAAGGCAATTTATTCAAGTTAAATTTTCCTTAAGCCAGGCTTTTCAAAGATCTAAATCTTATCATCAGAGGAAGTCGCTGGGATAGATAAGTTGGCAATGGCCAAGATTTCAAATTTGAAAAAATGAAATAAAAGTTGTAGGGAAGGAAACGCAGGGCAAAACTCTGCCCGAATGCAAGCAAATGTCCGATTGCTAAAAAGTCCGGTGTCGAAAAGTCCAGCGGAGAGAATAAGATGTAGATAGGTAGGTTGTTAAAGGCACGAGATCTATCCTGGATATTGAGCTGTATACTCAGCTTCACAATAGGTTTTACCTTTCCTAAAAGTTCGCTTTTAGTACACCTCTTTATATATATATATATATATATATATATATATATATATATATATATATATATTAGTGAAATAAAAGCTGAATTGTTTCTACATTCAGTTATTGGGGAAGTGGTCATTTAATCTGTACCACTGGAGATCCATGAATTTTATAACTGTTCTGTTTTTAAATCCCCGATCAGTTACATGGTAAACAGCTGATGATCCCCCATCAAATATTTCACAATTTAAGTTAATGTTCCCCGTTTTTGTTCCACTGTTATATACTTGAATCCCCTTTTGTATTTGTAAATTTTCCAGCAGTAAGTCGACTAATATAATATTTATATATATTAATTAATTAATTACTCACTGAAGTTAAACCAGAAAGATATTCACAAAATATGTTAGGTATTTCATAGAGAATTCTATTTTGAGATGGCGAATAAGATTAATTTTGTTGGCCAGCCTAAACAAACAAACAAATAAACAATAATAATAATAAAATAATAATAACTAGCAGAACCCGTGTAAATTACACGAAATGATGTTTTCAAAACTAATTATCTTTTTTCCAACCTGTATGTTTGAATAAAATATGATAAGATTTGACTTGTATATTTTTTTTTTTTAAATTAATATGTGTCTTCCCGGTCGTCCACCCTCTACCTCCCTCCCCCCTCCCCATCGATGTAGAAAAACAAATCGTAGAGATTGATTGGGATCGAACTATAAACCAGTCGGGCCGACGTCAAAAACCGATGTCAAAATCCTACATCGCTAACCGTTTCACCAAAGGGAAATACTTAAAAATATTACGAAAATTAGGTGACTTGAACGCTTTTCCAAATATAGGAGCGGCACGCATGCGCAGAGTTTTTGATGTAAGAGTGACACACGAACACACACGCTATCGTATTAATATATAGATAATAATACTAGAGTAACAGAGCCATACTTAATCTCATTAAGCTGTGTACCTCCATAGTTTGGTCTATTTTACAACATATCAACCCTTTTTTAGAAAACTTAATGTTGAAAATAATACCTATTATACAAAATCACGGGTCTGTTTCCCTGCAGACTACATGGTCGTCTTCAAGTCCATTGTAAACAAATACTTGTCACAAACTATCTAGTCATCAAATTTTGTTCATTCCATTCATTATTTTCAAATCCGCTTATGATATTCTTCATCATTCAACTGACAATCTATCAATCTCATTAACCCTTATTCTCGAGTGACTTTTGTCCTTGATAAATGATGATGACATATTTCTGTTTAAAGGGAGATAACTCTTATATACCTTAAAATTATCTGTCTTGTCAAGAGACCTTGAATGAGAGTTATCTACCCTTGTCAAGAGACATTTTGAAGCGAGATTATCTCTCTTTTGCAAGGAACATGGTCTTATTGGATGGAATTCAAGATGGATGCTACCGATCGCAGTCTAGTCACACAAATCAAATCCATTATCATCATAGTTTAATCATCCATTGTATTATGTTTAAATAATTCATTTTAAATTGTTGATCTCTTAAGAATCATTTTTATGTTTTATTTCTATATTATTTTGTGTCTCACCACTTAAACAATGACATGACAACAGTACTATTATTTGAGTCAAAATAGCAGGTTTATACCTTTCCCAAAGATATTAGTGTGAAATTCGATCACATTAGATCTGATAGGATTTGAATTCAGTATAGCCAATTCCATTGTCCCCGATAATATCTATTATACCAATCCTGCGTCCTTAGCGTAGTGGTAAGAGCAGCATTCTTGTATAACAACTAATATTTAGAATTTACATCATGCCCTCCCCCCCCCCCCACCGTTTCTGAATGTATGTCTGCTGTTACCTGCTACCGAACGCTATCATGACACTGTTGCTGCTGTGGAAACTAATGAATAGATGAAACACATACGTATCTAACATATAAAGTTATCTTGTTAGATTATCAAAGTCAGACCCAAATAGCATTTAAGCTGACAAATCAAACTTTGCTTCTGTTTATCCAATTTTCATTTGTTATTGGCAATATAATAACATACTTTTGATAGTATTTAAAAAAATATATACTTAGTCTGCCCCATCTAACCGATAATATGAAACATTTTTAAATAATCACCTACAAATAAAAATCAGTAAGGGGGGATAACGCATATATATTTTATTTTAATACTATGACAAGAGTTGTCTACCTTGCAACTACATTTTGTTTCGAGTATAATTTGAAAAATGTGTAAACAAATAAAACTTAAAAACTAAAATGACTTTACTGCATCCCGGGCAACACCGAGTCGGGACAGCTAGTTGTTAATATATGAATAGTGATATTTCAGAAAGTTGTGAAGTAAGAAAGACAGTCACAGAAACGGCGATCGGGAATCAAGCGTTTCATATATGAATATCATCCTGCACAGGCAGTTAGTTTTTAGTTTTAACTTAAATGTCACATTTTATCTGGTTGTCAGTCTGTCTATCAAGTCATGAACGTTAAAAAAAACAATAAAAAAGAACAATGTGCAGCTGTTTACCTTTCTGTTAAACCTTTAACTTCAAGTAGACCTAGTGAAAATGGTCGGTGTTGTCTGGGAACAATAACTCGAAAATTAAGACAATTTTTCATCACATGTTTCTTACTTATTCATAATAATGAATCATTGCGTGCAGTGCATGTATAGTACATAGGATAATGTATAACTGTCAAGGAGATGAAGTTGCGATAAGATCTACATTGGGGAAACTGAAAGCAATTTAGACAAGAGAATTCACAAGCACAAAAGAGCTATTAAAAGCAACAATACACTAAACGCCTTATGCTCCCATATACTTGAAAATGATCACTCCTTTAACTTTAGTAATGTTACTCTAGTGAAACCTATACAAAAGTCCACATGGAGATTAATTGAATCATCTATCATAGCCCACTCTAAAAATATAATTAAACAAAGAATAGGCTTCTATTATGTCTCCCACTTCCTATCTAAGATTACTATCCACGACACTGGATGATTTGCTGTTTAAAATAATGTTCTTTGGTTACTTTGTTTTTTCTTCTATTTTTCCAATCTTTCTTACTAATAAAATATAGACATTTACATTGATCCACATGAAACTGGTCAAATTTCTCGTTTCATTTTTATTTGTGTGTTTAATTGTTTTCCTTTCTGTCTCCACAGCATTTCATTTTATGATTATATATATATATATATATATATATATATATATAGATATATATAGATATATTTGAATAGATTTTTTGTGGTACAAAATTTTATTATACATTTAAATAAAATAAGTGGAGCCATCTTGAATAAAGGGCAATATCACAAGTAAAAAGAGGGGAAAAAAATTTTTTTTTTTGTTCATGTATAATTGTCGAATAAAACAATTAAGAAGTTTCGTTACGAATAAAAGTGGACATCCCTCCCCCCCCAACCCAAGGTACCTTTCGACCGACACATTTTCAAGGGGGAACGTCGGTGGAATATCGTTTTAAAATAATTAAAAAAAAAAAAAGATGGTTTTTACAAGGGGAAAGAGAGAAAAATTTTTTTTTTATAAAGAACCATGGAGAGCAGAAAAAAAAAAAGAGGCACAAATCACAGGAAAGAAATGAACTATCGCCAAAACCTTAGAAACAATCACGCAAAATGGAAAAAAAAAATGATAATCGACATACTGCAGGCAAAGTCTTTTTAAAAAATTTTTTTTTTTAGAGGTCTCTAAATAGATCTAATTTGTGAGACAACTCCTTTTGCCTGCAGAGTAAGGGTTTTCGTCTGGTAACGCTCACGCATATATATATATATATAAATAGCAGCAAGACATCATGAACTTAAATCTTCCAAGAACATGAAGAACCCTGCATTTGATAACTTTGGAAAAGATCTTGTAAACCTTACCAAAAATTTGAAAATCAAGAAGCATAAAAGACATGGTGGGGCACTTAAACGAATAAATAATTTTGGGATCTAAAAGATAATAACATTTGCTTTAACCTTAAATGGCAATTGATTAAAAAGATGAGGTCCTATAAACCCTTAGACAAGTACTGTGTAGGGATGAGGCTCTTTTCGTCATAAAGCACAAGAGTCTGTTGTTAAATAAAAGGGATGAGGTATTGTCTAGTTGTAGGCATAAAATCTGGTACAAATATAACCACGTTAAAGTACCTAAATCTTGAATTGGTTGCCCCCCCCCCCCTTTCCCAACATACATTTTAGTTGAAGTTATTTAGTTCTTGGGAATATTGCATCTATTACCTCTAACTGGATAACATATCATTTCTCTAACCTGTCTACCTCCTGACATTTGACTTGCTAGCTCCATGTTTTTCCTGGCCTTTATTTATTCTATTTTTTTTGTAAATCTATTTATCTATTTATATATATATATATATATATATATATATATATATATATATATATATATATATATATATATTTGTAGCTCCTAGAAAACCCTCTAGATGGGCACTGTAAGTGTAGTATTAACACAGCATGACGTCGCTAGCTATAAATGCATCGTTCCTTTCATTAAGTTGAACGCTCTAATGACGTCAAACCGTCGGATAAAGTGTTAAAATTATCACTGTTTATTTGCTAGTCAGCGGTGGCCCAGTGGTTCTAGATGTCGGGATCTGAGTTGTAAAATACTCTGAATCCGGGGTTTCAAATCGCATAATGAGTTCCGATTATAAAGGACTAAAAGTATACGTACGTAGATAATAAACAAAAACAAATATTTATTATATATATATATTTTAATGTATTTAACTCAGTTTATATATTTTTATAGATATTCTATGTATATTTATATAATTAAATTACAATCAGCTTAAACTAATATTATGATAACTCTCCACCATTGAAATCTAGCCAGTTATTTTTTTCTCTGACTAGTGAAATTATTACTTTGATTTAATTTGCCCCATATATTAACTCCTCCCTTTACAGTGTTATTCGAACATTTAGGCGTTGCAAGGTTAACAATCAAGGGAGGCGCGATAGCGCTCTATCCCTTAATAGACTTCAAAAACGACCTATGCTAGAAATCTCATTTCTTTGATCAGTCATAACTCAAAAACCAATAAACCAAATTATTTAAAACTTTGCACAAAATTTTCATTTGATAGGTTCTATAAGTGTGTAGAATTTCAGCATCATTAGTCAAGGCAACCCAGAGATCCAGAAAGGCCAGGAGTGATTTTGTGTTATCCGTGTGTACGTACGTACGTGTGTGCCACCCTGTATCTCATCAACTATTTGATGGATTCAGCTGATTTTTGGCAGAGATAGAGGTTCTAGGGTCTAGTTGATGGCATTATAATTTCAGTTTACCATATACCTTAGTTTTCCATGAAATTAAAAAAAAAACTTAAAAATTACCATTGTCTTGAGGCATAGCCTTTACAAAAATAGTGACATTCCATGAAAAATGCCAGTATACTGAAATCATGTGCCCTTAATAGGGTTAAGATGAAAATTCATATACACTAAATGTACAAAAGCAAGGACATTCCCAAATTTTTACACTTTTATTGTCATTAAGGGTATGACTACATATCAACCATGCCATTTCATTATCACATCACTACAGTATAAATCTCTATGCATGAAGGATGAAGTGTGTGAGGTGCGCTGAAGAAAAATTCCTACCAGTAAAATACATAGCCCTGTTGTGCTCGCATACCCTTAATGACAATAAAAGTGTAAAAATTTGGGAATGTCCTTGCTTTTGTACATTTAGTGTATATGACTTTTCATCTTAACCCTATTAAGGGCACATGATTTCAGCATACTGGCATTTATCATGGAATGTAGTTTAGAATTTAGATTTGTAAGTCTAAAGTTTTATCCTTACCCAATTAGATGACCTCCACACATAAGAAATATTAACATATTTCATATACCCCTTTAATACCTCTCTATTACAATATCAATTATTTTTCGACCCTTTCCATCCCTTTTATTATGATAAAACTTATGAATTTAGTTATTTTCTAATTATCTATTCTTATTAATTATTATTTATCATTATTATATCTTGGTTTATCTAATTGATTTATAGTTTATTAATGCTTATCAAATTTTAATTCTAAAAGAATTTCTATATTTTTAAAAAACATTTTTCTGAACAGAATACATTTTTATAACTTCAAATTTTAAATTTAATTGATTTTTTTTTAAATTTAAGGCCATATACTTTTAAAGGATACATTCTAAATTTAGGTTTAAGTTTAAATATTCTCAATGTTCCTTTTAAATACATTTTTTTATTACTTTTATGTTGTTAATCTAATTTAATTAAATTCATACATATACTTATATTCAACTATTTTTAGACTAATACTATTAGTTTACAAAAGTTTATTCAAACTCTTGGGATATTCTTGGTTCTATTTTGTAAATCCCATTTAAAACAACAAATATTCCTTCTACCTAATCTATATAGTATTCAACTACTCTAGATATACACTTGATTTTTATATATATATATATATATATATATATATTTTATTCCGTTATGATTATAATCTCTTCTTTTTCTATTACATTTAAGATACACTTTGTTTATCTACCGTAATTGTAAAATCTATGAATTCCTTCATTTAGCTGGTTTTATTTAATTGAGTTGATTCAGCCGATTATATCTGAATTGAACTGATCATGGTTATCTCCCCTGCTATTAGCACTGCTTCGTGTCGTAGACTGCTGTCCTTGCCTTTTTTTCTTGAGTTTATGTATCTACCTCCCACAAGGTAAGATGTCACACAAGGTCGGGAAAGTGGGATTAGATAAGCCAGCGCTCGAGAGATGAGCACTCTGGCCATTTAAAAATTGCCTGGGTAGCCCCGTTGGCATTCCCCGGTAGGGGCGCCTCAGACAGTTTGGATTCTTACGGAGAACAAGAACCCCATCTGTAATTTAAATACTGACTGGTTTTATATGACCGATAAAAGGACTCTTACTTCAAAATACAATGTGAGAAAACTACCTTTCTGTTTTTAACTTTGAACAAGTAATATTCAATTTTTGAGAACTTAATAAAATATATATTAAGTTTAATTAAGACTATATACTTTTTCTCTACCACTCCGTTCATTTAGAAAAAAAAACTATCAAATATGTAAAGTTTTATCTGCCTCTAGAATTTTGTTGTTGTTTCTTTTGTTTTTCTGTTTTTTGTTTTATTGCGATTGTTCACATAAAATGCTTTTTATCTAAATCTTTATACAACTTCTCCTGATGTGTTATCACATTTGTGATTTTTGTATTTGTTTTCTTTGCTGTTATTTTTGACACTGAATATTTTTTCTTGTACTATTCTTGTTCTAGTTACAATATCATTATTATTATCATTATTATTATTATCATTATTAGCAAATGTATGCTCCCCCCGGTTGCATATTTTTGCTAGTTTTAAGCAGAACAGATACTACACTACCTCCACACCTCTCAAAAAAGGAGGAGGTAATGCCTTTGAGGATGGTATCATGACAAAAGAACAGATACTACACTAACTCCACACCTCTCAAAAAAGGAGGAGGAAATGCCTGGGAGGATGATATAATGACAACAGAACAGATACTACACTACCTCCACACCTATCAAAAAAGGAGGAGGTAATGCCTGGGAGGATGGTATGACAACAGAACAGATACTACACTACATTATGCTGCTGAATTGAGCATTTAAAGATAGTAAATCAGTCTGAAATAGTATATACTATACTATTTCATAATAAGTACAATAGTCTTAAATAGTATAGTTTTGGCTTCAGACAGATACATAATCTGCATTATTAATAGATGATTTTTATGGATTATTATTACTATTATTATGCTGAAAGCATCTAGTAAAGTCGGCAACTTAACAGACACAAATGCTATCATGAGAGAAGAGCATGCGCCTGAGAGTTGAGTAAGAGTTACATTGTCAATTGCTACAAAGGGAAAGGAGATGCACGATCACAAGGTAATTATAGAAACAGGAATGAAAGTGATTGAACATGTAGCAGACTATATCATCAGACAGCAGGTTGACTTTGTACCTGGCAGGGGCACAATTGATGCCATATTCATCGTTTGTCAACTACAGAAGAGATATGTCTGTGCAGACAGAAGACTCTACAAAGCATTTGTGGACTTGGAGAAGAAGAGAGGTGCTATGGTGGGCAATGCGTAAGGTGAGCATAGAGGAGTGGCTTGTACGTCTCGTACAATGTATGTACATGAACGCTAGTAGTAAAGTGAGGGTGGATGACACAGTGATAGCTTCAATGTCAAGGTTGGAGTTCACCAAGGATCTGTCCTTAGCCCCCTACTTTTCATCAGTCTTGGAGGCACTGTCAAGAGGGTTTCGGTTGGGCTGTCCATGGGGATTACTCTATGCTGATCACTTAGTTATCATTGTCGAGTCCTTGGAACAGTTAAAAAACAAACTGGAAATATGGAAAAACGGTCTGGACGTCAAGGGTTTAAGGGTAAACTTGCCTAAAACCAAAGTGATGGTGTGTGGCTCTGGTCTACAATCCCTAACGGACTCTGGTCAGTATCCATGTTCAGGATGTTAGAAGCAATGCAACACAGTGTAAGCTAGTCTTACTGTGGATTCACAAAAAAGTGAAGTGACCTGAAGGTTAAGTTAGCTCCGAAGCCCAACTTCAAGTGTAGGAGATGCATGGGACAAACGCATCCTATTGACAGTTGTCTCCACAAAGAGATGGCACTAGATGACAATACCCTGGAGGTAGTAGACTCTTTCTGTTATCTAGGAGATATGCTGAGTGCAGGTGATAGATGTAGAACTCAGTACAGCCGCAAGAGTGAGGGCAGCTTCGGTAAAATTTTGTGAGTTGTTGCCTCTGATAGCATTACGTGTTGTCCCTCTCTACATCCGAAGTAAGTTGTATCAGAAGTGTCATGATATATGGCAGTGAATGCTGGGCCCTCGACCAGTCCTCTCTCACCCGTTTGCAGTGCAATGGCAAATCCATGATCTGATGGATCTGCAATGTGAAATCTGACCAAACCCAACACATCAGGTCAGGGGATTTGTTTGCTGAAAGCACTACACTTGCCCAGCATGGAAGTTATCGTAAGGATGAATCCATTATGCTGATATGGTTATGTGGAACTGTTGCAAAAGCATGAATGTCATAAATTGCAGGAAGGTTGGCCAGCCAAGGAAAATTTCTACATGTACTGGCCTGTCATATTATTGGTGAGCATCCATTTTCTTTGAGCTCCCAATAATGGTTTGCTAGTGCTGTTTTAATTCGACGTTCTTTGTTTTTAAATGTGCTTTTGTGGTCATAATATCTGGTTTTAAAATCTAGGGAGGTCATACCCACGTAGTACTTCTTGTTATTCAGTCTTTCCTTGGCAAATATTGTTGCTTGGTATACAATACTTTTGGTTAGGCATTTATTTTGTAGTGGACAAAGTGTACGGTTTATGCAGTTGCATCTTTTCTCTTCATTGCTAACTTTTTCATATATATGAGAGAGAGGTGGTGGATGTGAACTCAGTACAGCCACAAGAGTGAAGGCAGCTTGAGCAAAATTCTGTGAGTTGTTGACATCACGTACTGTCCCTCTCTACATTCGGGCTAAGTTGTATAGCAGCTGTGTCAGGAGCGTCATGATATATGGCAGTGAATGTACTTGTCTGCAGTGCAATGGCAAATCCATGATCAGATGGATCTGCAATGTGAAATCTGACCAAACCCAACACATCAGGTCAGGGGATTTGTTTGCTGAAAGCACTACACTTGCCCAGCATGGAGGTTATCTTAAGGATGAATTGATTGTGCTGGTATGGTATGTAGAATGTTCCTCCTCCTGGATAAACCGTTGCAAAAGCATGTACGTCATGAATTGCAGAAAAGTTGGCTGGCCAAGGAAAACTCGGAAGCAAGGGATTGGACAAGACCGCACAGAGTGGAATTTGGAAACTGCTGAACCGTGAAAAGTAGAGAGTGAACCTTGCTTAATATCATTAAATGTCTGACCCCTGAACAAGGGGAAAAGTGACATTAAATGAATAGAAGAAGAAGAAATTATTATTTACTTTTTTCCTAATATTGAATTTTGGGGTTCAAATCCATTATATATTTTCTCATTTATTTCATTTCATTATTATTGTCATTATTATTAGTAGAAATATTATAAATCTATGTACATGCGTTTTTCTTTTTACACGTAATAATATTTTGATATATATTTTTTTTAAATAAGAAAATGTTGATGTTGTTTTGCTTGACTTCTATTTGTGATCTTCTGCAAAAAGTGCCAAAGAAGAACATATTGGAATTAAAAAGTAAAGATAAGAAAATTAAAAAAATTCCTAATCATCTTAGAAACGATTGTATGCCTAATCATTGTTGATCTTGAGTTCTCGAAACTAAAATAAAAAAATGTTATAAATTTATTTGTCTCAACTTATATATATATATATATATATATATATATATGTACCTTTAAACATTGAGCTCTTTTATTCAGATTCTCGACGCAATATTGAAATCTATACACTATATCTGCTCCTCACCAATTGTGAGTTGAGCTCTCTCAGGAATTTGAATTCGGAATCTACTTCACCTCATCATTACTTGGACCAATAATGGAGAAATTTACACCGGCTTATTCGTTAAAGAACATTCCTTTTACATCGACCAACCAACAAAGTGAATTTATCTTTTTAAGACGATGATCAATTTCCTAATAATTGAATGGAAAATAATACGACAGGCCAGTACATGTAGAAATTTAGACGACCCGTGTAGATTATGCCTGAATGAAAAATTTGAAATCCTAAACTTTAAAGACGCTCGAAATCTATTAAACCATAGAAGTGAGATGGCAAACAGTGCCCACATAGAAATAAATTTACATTAGGCTAACGATAAATAAATAAATAAACAAAAACTAAACAAAAAATTAACAATTTTAAAAATAAAAACCTAAAATAGAAATACAAGGAACCACGTGTTAAAATAAAATAAATTCACCCATTATATTGACACAACAAAGGAAACAGGATATAGGCCAAACCTATAGAAAAAAGAACAATAGAACAGGATATAGGAAGAAAGTAACAATAACCACACTTTTGTTCGCGGGAAGCCCAACGATTAGCTGAGAGAACAACAAAGAATCTGATTGGTTAACTAGCCAGCCGTGTATATAAAAACACCCGGCAAAAATAACTCCATGCATTTTAGCCTGAAGATTCCCCCCGGGGATGAAACGCGGGAACCTCTGTGTTGCTTAATTGCCATAAATATATTTTCATAGCTTACTATATATATATATATATATACATACATAGTTTTGTTATTGTTTTTACTGGCGATAAAAGACTGTTGTTTTTTAATATTTTTCCAGAATATTGCATTTTATCGCCATTAATCGGATGTGTCATTATTTTATTTTATATATATATATATATATATATTTATTAATAAATTTACGTATACAAAAAAAAAATCCATGGACACATGTTTTTGGCTATCAGTCGTCATCAGCATGGCTACCCTAGACAAGGATCGAACCCTCGCTGTAAATGTCTATAGTCTGATGCTTTACCATCAGGTTATGATGCCTTGCCCAAATATGTACGATTTTTTATCAAGTTACATAGTTTTGTTATTGTTTTTACTGGCATTAGAAGTGTTTCTTTTTAGTATTTTTCCACTTCCTAAGTGGTTAAGAATATGCAGAATATTGCTTTCAGTCACCTTTAATCTATATATATATATATATATATATATATATATATATATATATATATATATATATATATATGCGAGAGAGAGAAAGAGATTAAATGTGGATATGTGTGTACATATTTGCTTTTCTTCTTCCCCAGACATATTTAAATTTATTGTGCTCAGATTGCTACATATATTCCTCTGACATAACCTCCAAATTACAGATCTTCGTCTTTTGCCACTTTTTCGACTTCACTCTTGATAAAGCCTTTGTAACAGTTAGACGAAATGTTGAGATGTATTCTCGAGTTTTAGATCTTCCCTTTTCCATTTCATCTCATACCGTCGTAGTTATTTTATCTTTTATTTGTCATATGTGTACAGAGAGAACAGTGGGTGTGATTTTGGGAGGGTTTTAAAAAATGCAGTGTCTCAGCAGCCAACGACTGATGCAGGCAGTTTGTTTCAAAAATGTTTCTGTGCTGTTTTCTGACTTCGTTAGGTTATTATTCTGTTTGTTTCAGGGTTCAATTATGAAGTTATTTAAACATTTTAAACTTCAAACGTATTTAAATAATTGAGAACATCTTGCATATTTTTGTATAAGAAACAACTTAATAATAACCAATATAAAATTTAATGAAATAAATTAACACATATGGACACCACCAAACAAAAAAAAAGCAAAAAGTAAAATTGATTCTATTTTGACACATAAACCCTCAACGAAATTACATTCATTAGATAGCTCAAGTCTCAGAATTCTTAAAATTTCAGATCACAAGATGTTGAGAGCTTAAGTAAGATCAAGTTTAACTTGGCGAAAGAATGCACGTTTAACTCCAAGGTTTGATCTAAAATTCAACAAAAAAAACCGTAAACTTTAAAAAAATGCCTAAGTGACCAAATTTCTATTCTCCGATCTGTAAATTAACTCGGAAAACATATACAAAAGCATAAATCGACCGATTACTGATCTAGTATGTTGAGAAGGAATTGTGGAAGAGTGCAGAGAAGATGGTATTCTAACGCATGTTCCTGGACTTTCAGATCACTCAGTCAGATAAACAAAGTAGCGAGAGAAGGGAACACTTAGAGACAGTTCACATTGAGCTAATACAGAGATAAATAATAAAACATGAATAGACCAAACAATAGAATGAAATGAACGGATATGGTGAGATTTTTTATATTTCATCTTTATTGCCAAAAGACTTCTTCAGAAACGCATTCACTTGAAAACATGATCATCACCCCATCTCAGGAACATCATAAAAAACCTCAACACCTCCCAAGTTTGTGGGCCTGATCTTATACCAGTAATAGTAATAAAGAAATGCTCTGCTGAACTGGCCCCTGTCCTCTTCAAACTCTACAACAAATGCCTTACTGAGTCTTGCTTCCCTGATAGCTGGAAAATTGCCTCCCTGGTACCAGTCTTCAAGAATTCTGGAGATAGAACTGATCCTTAAAACTACCGCCCAATCAGTCTACTCCCGATCTTTGCTAAAATCTTTGAATCATTAATCAATCTAGCGATAGTCCGGCACCTAGTTAATGTTTAACATCTTTTTGGTCATCAATACAGATTTAGACAAGCACGATCTACTGTGGATATCCTCATCTCTGAACGCATACATCATACACTGGGCAAGGCAGGTGAAGCAAGGTATGGCATAAAGAGCTTCTCCTAAAAATTCACTCATATGGTATTACTGGAAAAATATTTAACATAATTAGATCCTTCCTAACCAAAAGAAAGATCCAGTTTGTCATCGATGGCTGTTCATCTAAGCAACATGACATAAATGCTGGTGTACCCCAGGGATCCATCCTTAAACCTCTATGTTCCTGATTTTCATAAATGACCTCCCTGAAGTCATTGAGACTGAGATAGGTATATTTGTTGACTACTCTTGTCATGTGGGCAAAACGGACGTGTACATATTCGAGGCAATGGCTGAATCCTTAGAAAATGACCTCCAGGCTGTAGTGGATTTGGGTCATAAATCGATGGTAACTTTTAATGCCGCAAAGACAAAGCTCCTTTCCTTCGATAACTACAAGAAACCTCTTCAACCACCGATTGTCATGGCAAATAACATCCTACCTGAGAGTTCAACATTCAAACTCCTTGGCTTAACATTCACAGATAACATGAATTGGAATAAATACATTGAAGACATTGCTAAGGCTGCTGCAAAGAAGGTGGGCTCCCTCTACCGTGCTAGTAAACTTCTCACACCTGACATTATTCTACAAAGCCACCATCCACCCATGCATGTAGTATTGTTGCCACATCTTAGACAAGGTCCAAAAAAGTTGCCAACTTAATAGGTCCCTTACTATTCATCAAGCTCCAGGCCCTGTCCCATCGCTGCAATGTTGCATCCTTGTGTTTGTTTTACAAATACTTCAATGGATTGTGTTCTGATGAACTTGCTGCACTAGTGCCCCCCCCCCCCTCGACGAAAATTCACTAGACCAACCCGACAATCAGCCAAATCCCATACAATCACTGTGGAGGTCCCCAGATGCCGAAGAGCCTTCTACTCTAATAGCTTCTTTCCTCCTGCTGCCGTCCCATGGAACTCCCTCCCTGCTCCCTGTTTCCCCGACTGTACTGACATGCAGAAATTTAAAACTAATGTAAACAGACATCTCGCTGCACAGCTCCCAACTTAGAATGACCCCCAAAACCTACACCCTATATCTCAGTAGCCCTTACATCTACAGTGGCGGCCTGCCTTGTTTGGGATGAACTATGTTAAGAAAATAAAAAAAAATATATAAATATCTTAAATGCATCATACTTTGAAACATTAAAGGCAAGTTTCAAAATTAATTACACATTATTATTATTACCCGATTAACCTAATCTTTTGACTTTCAAGACTTTTAGAGTTGACCTAAGTTCACTTTGCATAACCAATGACACATTAGTAAAATAAAAAAAAATTCGGAAACTTAAAATCTAGTTCATTAATAGGGATAGAGCTCTAAAAGATTGAGCCACTTATCTTCATTTTTATTTTATGGCAAACATTTATGCATTGAATTTTTGTTTTTGAGATGAGGATTGATAATATGTATTTGGATTGTTCAGACTATTGCTCTCATCTTGGGTGTTGTTCTCACAACATTTCGGACGATCAAAAATTCAAAAAGTTTAATACAAAATCACTATGGACCTGAATTGATACAGAAATTGAAACTACGCAATGCTCTTTTCCGTTTCGTAAGTACATCACAGATTTTGAAATTTTAACGACGATGTCAAAATACACCTGAAGAAGGTCGGAGGTTATATCGGCTGAAACATTGTGAGAACGACATCCAAGATGAGAGCAATAGTCCAAACAATCCAAACACTTATGCATTAGCATTAAAAACTAGGTAAAAAAGATACAGTAGCAGAGACAGGTATATCAGGAGAGAATATATATATATATCTAAATGAATAAATGCAAAAGTTTTTTTCATTTATCACTCCTATATTATAATCAAAACAGGTTACTGTTATTTAAATCAACAATACAACATAAAATCTTGATATTAATAGTGGAGATAAAAGATTAAAAGAGAACCTTTTGACTGCCTAATTAGCATAACAATTTTTTAAACCGTTCATAGTTAATTAATGTTTAGTATTATTATTTTGGAATTGGATTGGCTTATGTTGGTTGTGTATATGCAATAGTTTCGTCTATATTAACAATAATTAATTAAAGTTATTTAATAAATAAATCGGAAAAATATTTAAAACACCTTAAGTTTTAACTCCATGCACTCACTGGCGACCTTACCGGCGAGAAGAGAAAGGGGGAGTGGGAGAGAGAGCGTGGCTGTCCGCTACCCCCCCCCCTCCCCATTTTTTTTTAAAACCTTTTTTTAACTTGATGGAAAGAAGAAAAGAAAAAAAAACAATTATTGTATCATTTAAAATGGGGAAAATTTTCATATATAAATTCAATTTTTTGGGGCCAGTTTTATGGCAGTTCAGTCAAACTTAGGGTTAGTGTTAAAAACATTAACTGCCTTAACAATCTAGACCCTAAAAAGAAGAATCTCATTTTTAGGGGGGGGGGATAATTTAGCTGAGGATATAAATCTGCAAATTTACCTAAGTTTATAGAAATTATGGAATTCTCTGAGTAAAATACACTTTTTTAATTACCCCCCCCCCTCCCCTCAATTAATTGCTGCTCAGAGGGTGGGTAGGTTTTGCTAGTATATATATAATATGTATGTGTGAAAAAAGACAAACGGAAAACAGGTTAAAATGCAGGAGAAAAACAAAAACAAGAGATTTGACCGGTTTCGTTCGTATTAACAAACGTCTTCAGAAAAAGTTTTGTCTACCACGGCATTTCATTTTCATGACTTATCATGCACCTTACCTCATATATATATATATATATATATATATATATATATATATATATATATATATAAAACCCGAAAGGACTATTTCTTTCTTTATTCTTTTCATAAAGAAAACTAAAATAATTGGAGACGGTATTTAATAACCGTCTGTTTGTTTACTTACATACACACACACACACACTCTGTCTGTCTGTCTGTCTGTCTCTGTGTGTGTGTGTGTGTGTGTGTGTGTGTGTGATTCTGACCATCTCCATATTGGGTTTCTCTGTTATAATATAATTGTTTTATTGCCATTGTTAACAAGCTGCAATTCAAGTTCTACTGAGCTTTGACCAAGTACTTCAAAATGTATACACATATAATAATGACAAATTGAAACAAATAAATGTTGTCACGTGTTATTTTTTGTGTTTACCTGTTGGGTATATTTTATTCTTCTTGCAAGCTTTTGACAGGAATAAATGAAATGCACCCTCCTCCCTGCCTGCAGCATTTGCTCCTCAAATACATTTTCACTATTGATGTGAATTGGTTAGTGCCCTTTATATTTTATTGTACTAAATCTGAGTCAATCAACGTTTGTTTCCTTAAGGCTTCTTTTCCTATATACTTTAACTAGAAGTATACCCGTTCCAGGATGGGTAAATTTTTAAAAACAGTTTTACAGCACTTTTATGTCCCCTTACAGCGATTAAAATCAAAATATAATGATACTAAACCTCATGTCTAGAATCCTTATTCTAATTTTGATCAAAATCCATTACATAATTTTGATTATAGAAAATGTCTAAAATTTAAAGCTTAAGATTAAGGGGTCTTAAAAAGAAATTGAAATTCAGGGAATCTTGTTTAATTGGTGTCTAATGACTATGGATCAAAATTAATGCAAATCTGAAATATTTGAATTTTGAATGTTGAATTTGTTAATTTAATTTTGAAATTTTTTTGGAGACAGATTGTTATCCTTATTTCAGGATTGAAAGTATATAGGAAACTGTTATTTATGCTTACAGATTTGAGCTATTAACTTGCTTGGATCATTTTGAAAATGAATATAATTTATTTATTTTGACTAAATGGACAGATGCACCAGTTTCTTCTTTTAATAGGGGTGGGACGTAATGGGTGAAAATTTCAGATTCATGCGAGTAGTATTTTTTTGTGTTCATTTATACATAAATAACACTAAACAATGAAACATTTTGAAAATTTTGCAAAATTCAGAAGGTGCAGGCCAAAAATAGCCGTTAGGGCTCCACGGGACTTAAAATCCATCATTTTTCGGTGAAAAAGTGGTTTCATGCGACATTGCAGATCCTAAAACATCCTCAAAAGCTATGAATGGATATAGATGGTTAAATCTGATATAGTACTTTAATTTAGGACCATTTTTTATGTATAAATGAACACAAAAAAATACTACTCGCATGAATTTGAAATTTTCACCCATTACGTCCCACCCCTACTTTCAACAAAGTTGGTTCAATTATTGTGAATGTGCAAAACCATTTTCTCATTCACTCGTTAATATTGACAATCATATTCACCAAATTGATTGTCGTTCTGCACCACATCACGAATCATGGTGACCCATGCACGGCTGTCCTGAACACCTGTGGACCTAAGAGGTCAGCCAAGTCTTCCTTGATGGTTATTGTCCAGGTCCTCAACTGTCTACTGACATGTCTGCACCACTCAGAGAGAGAGGTAGGGAGGATTACACCATGAATTACCTCCCCCTCTGGCGATGAGCTACATGCTCAAACCATCGAAGACGTCGCTGCAACAGGACAAATGGCAGAAACTTAAGATGGAGGTGTTGGTGGAGAACAGTAGTTTGAACACCGACAATGCAAGATGCGGCAGAGCCAGTTATTGTCAAAGACTTTCAGCTTCCACTGATCAAGGGGTTAAGAGGGTCAATGCAGAAAGGTAGTACCTTTCCAAGATGGCCTTCCATGGCACCCTTGACTGGTCCTCATGCACCCAGCACCATATAATGTATCTCAAAGCACTCCTGTGCAGCTATAGGCTGCAGTTAGCCTCTCTATAGTAAATGACTGTCCGTGCATGGCGAAGAATCACACCTTTCATAAGGTAATCTTGTTAATACATTTGGGCATGGACAGAACACAACGGATCTAGAGGAGTCAAACATCAATAAAAACTCCCGCTATCCTTTATGTGTAGTTGTAGTTCCTGTGGTGATCAGCGACAAACACGCCCTGGCAGAGAGAACATGGTAGAACATTGCAAAAGGTTTTTGCATCAGAAACTGGCAGTTAATTTTGGTCCTTCTGTTCCTGCGTCTGTTGGATAATCTATGACATATGGAAGTGTCACAACAGGGTAGAACCGAGGACTCTTCCCTCAAATAAGTTCTCATGACACTTTTTTCCCATGACAGATGCAACCAAATTAATTCCTCAACAATGAATACAAGTGAGAAGATTTAAAGCACTTACCTTTAGATCTTTGCTACTTAGTAAATATTTGTTCACAAATACCATAGATATAGAAACAAACCTACAAAATAAAAACAAAAATAAAGTCAACATTTTTTGTTGTTACATCAAAAACAATGTTAGAATTCTGTTAAGTCTGATGAGAATATGGATGAGGTTCTTAAACACTGTCTTCAAATTCATAATAATTATTGGACAAAATTTCCAATAAGATTGTCACATTTTAGCTTACAAAAATAATTTTACAGTTTTTAATAATTTTACAGTTTTTTTTTTTTCACTATCAACATTTTCATGATCCACTACTGTTACAAGTAGAGAAGCAGCTTCGTTAATGTTTTTTTTCGAAAGTTATGGTTTTTTATATTTTTATTAGAGAATTCTGATAATTAAAGGGAGTAAATTATATTTCTTTTTGCTTTTGTTTCAATTATTCGAAATTTATCAGATAAGGGGAGATAAATATCAATTTCTTAGTAGTGAATTATTTCACTGGTGTCAAATTGATAAATTAATTGGATGTTAATTATAAGAATAAATTCTATTTTTCTAAAATATAAACTATGATTTATTTTATGCAAATCATTCATATATTAAAATACAAATTTCCCCATCGTGTTGAATTGTTAATATATCCAGTAACTGTGATTTATATAGGACATATCAATGCCAGATATATAAGCTTAAACATGTTCAATGCCATTGATTGAGACAATACACCATGAAGATTTTCTGAGGGGAGTAATCAGCGATCTATTTTTCAACATCATATAACCCAGCCTTGCTTTAATAAAAAACAAGATGTAATTCGAATATAAGATGTTACACAACAAAATGGCATGTAACTAAGTGACACTTCGGACTTTTGATTTCCAGATTAGAGGAACGGAAGCTTTGAGTGACTTGGTATTTTGGGTTGATTCATGGCTCCTGCACCTTCTTTTTTATACCTGAGCCTACACGTATATGCTGCTCTCAATTTCCATTTGCTTAGATCTGTATCTGGCTCCCAATTTTCATATGCTTGTACTTTGCTCCGTTTCCCTTTTACTACACCTGCACTTGGCTCCCGGTTTCCCTTTTACTACACCTGTACTTGGCTCCCGGTTTCCCTTTTACTACACCTGCACTTGGCTTCCGGTTTCCCTTTTACTACACCTGTACTTGGCTCCCGGTTTCCCTTTTACTACACCTGCACTTGGCTCCCGGTTTCCCTTTTACTACACCTGCACTTGGCTCCCGGTTTCCCTTTTACTACACCTGCACTTGGCTCCCGGTTTCCCTTTTACTACACCTGCACTTGGCTCCCGGTTTCCCTTTTACTACACCTGCACTTGGCTCCCGGTTTCCCTTTTACTACACCTGCACTTGGCTCCCGGTTTCCCTTTTACTACACCTGCATTTGGCTCCCGGTTTCCCTTTTACTACACCTGCACTTGGCTCCCGGTTTCCCTTTTACTACACCTGTACTTGGCTCCCGGTTTCCCTTTTACTACACCTGCACTTGGCTCCCGGTTTCCCTTTTACTACACCTGCACTTGGCTCCCAGTTTCCCTTTTACTACACCTGCACTTGGCTCCCAATTTCCCTTTTACTACACCTGTACTCGACTCAAATTTCCATTTTCTAGACATTTCATCCAGCTTTGATTAACTTCTAAGTCATGTATATTTTACATGGGACCTATTGGGGGTTTGTGCCATATCTCACAAATATCTCTGACAACGTTCTGCTATTCCTCCCGGCTTTAAACTGGTAGATGCACTGAGATCATTATTGACAACATGTGCATATTGCAGTCAATTGTGTATAATAGACTTATATTTTAATTTAAAAAATAGCAACTTTGATATCATAATTATATGGCTTATATGCTATTTATAGCATATAAGCAAGTAAACCAAAGATGCACATTTCTGTAAAAAAACACCTCATTTAAATTATTGTCTGTCGTAAGGTTCAAATTCAGGTTAAAAAAAAAACAAAAAAATTAAAAAAAACAAAAAAAAACAAGACTATTTAAGCACTGTTTCTATGTCTGTCTTTAAATGAAAGGCTAACTGTCGACATCTCACTTTTCTTAAAAAGTTAATATTATTACGTACTAGCAGAGCTACCCGATGTAACCTGTCGTTCTGATTTTTCATAAGTCATGTAGATTACAGAAAAAAAATAAAATAAAAGTAAAGCTAAGCAATCTATTTAAAATGTTTATGTTCATTTTAGGACAAAATCAGAGTAAAAATATTTATGTCCGAGTGAGGTTTGAACTCATAGCCTCTGTCTTTAAGTACAACATGCTAACCGTTTAAACCACCAAATAAATTCTATATCTCACAGTTCTAATATGTCCCTCAAGTAGCAGAAGGTAGCTTCAACATCAATGAACATATTAATAAAATAAATGAATTCCTTATGTCCACGTCTTTAGTGAATTTTTGACTTGTTAATTTGACTGTTTAAGAAAGCATGCTCAATTGTTGGATTTTGTTTTTATACATGAATTGGAACTCAAATTATGAAGACGTTCTGGTCGAACATGCCTTTCCAAGCAAAGTTGATGAAAGTGAATTGAGAAATTGGCTATTGTTGTTTTAATGCACTTTTTACTTATCTAACTTCTGTAAACAGTTCTAATCTAATAAATAAAAGTCGGTCAGATTTTCCAAGTAAGACCTAAATAGCAATGCAGCTGCAAAATCGATATTTGATTCTGACTAGTCAATCATTTTCAGTAATTATCACTGTTCTTTACCATATTCTATCCAGCCAAATAACTCTTTCAGTAGCATACTCTGTGAGGGATTCATTGTTTATTATATACATACATAAATAATTGCGTTTGTTACAACTGAAAAATGCATATGACATCAGAAATCTGTTGGTCCGTACTTGTTTGACATTATTTAATCTTCATTTCTCTTTATGTTGTATTCGTAAACGAAAGAATACTTACTCAGTGCATTCTATTAAATAAGTACAATCATTAAACTTGACATTTACTTCTAAATAATTTTTTCTTGTATCAATTAAAAAAAGGTTGAATGCTGAAAGCCAAATCACTATCAAAATCGATTATGTAAATAAAGTTTAAATCTAGTTGGATTTATTATATTCATGTATACACTGGGAAAGGTATGAACTCCCAAATAAGGGTAAGATAATAGTTTGTGTACATCAGTACATTAATATGGAAAAAGGTATAATCAGCACAGCTTAATGGGATGCCTGTCTTGCTCACTAGATTAACAGTTTCTGTCATAACTCTCAATTGAATTACATCAGCCAAAACGTTATAAGAATAACATCCAAGATGAGAACAATAACCCAAATAATCTAAATCATCATCTCAAAAATTCTGAAATATAACAAATAATCATTTTTCCTAATTTGTTCCAAAGATGTTTTTTTTCTCAATGAGTCACCACTTATCAAGGCCAAAAGCCACTTGAGGATAAGGGTTAATGTCAGATAAATGATATGAACAGCATTTGATTACTTATGAGGACGGTTTATAACAAGTATATGTTGACATCGGTTGTTGTAGCCTTCAGGGAAGCAGTCTTGTGATAATGTGTTCCACAGTGACTGAAATAAGTGAAGCAAAACATTTTTCATCATCAATATTATTTTTATATCAATCAGATTATGCTTGTTCATTTAAAAAAAAAACGCTTCATTTTATTTGATATTATATTGTGATAACATTACTTATTGAAAATGTCCTTTTTATGTTTGGGAAAATGTGGCACATTTAAGTGATGACATGCTAAACCACTTTCAGATGCTGGGAGAACTGGGGGTGCTGAATGTACACATTATCCCAGTTCACTATCGCAACCAAGTAACACTGGTAAGGTAATTTGAATATTGGATTGAATTGTTAATCACTTGTGATATTTCAACATGACGCTTGCTTCACTTGTAGTCGTCTACAGATGTTACCAAAGATTGTGAAGTGATAGAATTCAGAACACAAAGTTTTCTGATTTCTGTTGATTCAAACCAACTCAATGTGGACAATTCTAGAAACATTGATTGAATAAAATAGGACACCATTTTTAAAACTTAAAAAAAAAAAGAAGTAAAATCAATAAAAACTGCTGTAGTTTTCTTAACGCTTTTATCTCGTCTCAGATTTTACTGTTTGGTTTGTCTATTTTATGGCATATCAACCCTGTTTTTGTAGTTTCAAAGATATTTATGTTTAAATACCCGTCCCAGGATGGGTAAAATTAATTCCCCAAATAGAACAGTTTTGCACCACTTTTATGTCCCCTTGCAAAAATTACAATCAAGACATAATAGATCAAATTCAATGTAAATCTGATGTATTTGAATTTTCAAATGGGAGGTTGTACCCATATTATGCCCCCTAAAAACCCTTTAAAATATTCCAAAGAAACTGAAATTTGAGGAATATTTATTAATTGATGTCTAATACCTTTGTTAAAATTTCACAAAAATTGAAGGGTTTGTCTCCTTTTTACCCCCCCTCCTTTGCATAAAACTAAATATGGCCCACATGTTTTTCAAAATTCATTATGATCAGTTAATTAGTTTATGAGTGAATATTGTACATACAAATATATAAGCATATTTATATAAATAGAGATTTATAAAAGGCACACAAAATAAAAAGAAACTTAAATGGAATGGGAAAATTACAATATTTTATTAAAATTAAATTAATTTTTTTTTTTTAATAACTTCAACATTTTGGGATATTTTTGACTAAAATTTTAGGAACATATTCAGAACTAGTGTCACAATCCACACACCAATTTCTACAAGCTCAGATATTTACAGTTAAACAAAAATGTTTTAAAAACGAAGATTTTCTAGTGCTTATTATTACACAATCTTTAAAACTAATTGAAACTCAAAAGTTAGAAATTGGGTTTTTGGTGTCTGTACTCCCTGTAACAATAATACTCACTCTCCAAATACTCGACTTTCCTTGCATGGACATATTTTATATTCAAAAACAAAGTTGAAAATCGACCCACTCTAATTCACACAAATATAATGTCACAAGACACCATTTATGATTTTGGTTACAGGGCAATACTGAATAAAAATAGAATTAGCAAAATAGGCCTTTATTGATTCAATATTGTGCTGACTTCATTTTAAAAGTGAATGGGTATTTTATTCAAAGTTACTGTTTAATATGTCAATGGCAAATTATGTTTCATGCAGATACATCAGAAAAGAAAAGAACTGACTTTTGCATAAAATGTTTTTCAGTGAAAAAATTGGCTGTTTTTTTGTTTGATCGTTTGCGAGACTTGAAAACTTGTTTCTGATGTTTCGCAATTTTTGAGACGACGATTGATAATGTAACCCTCAACTTTCTTTCAGGAGCAGCTTATTCAACACGGGGAATCTTTATGTGGAACCCGGGAGTCTATATGGAATTTCAAACTGAACCCTTTATTTAATCCACAGGGGTAGAGTGTTTTCGCTCATGTTATTCTTAGTAGAAGCAGCACATATGTTGGGTGACTATGGCCTCCTAAGTAGTCCTAATATAGAATTAAATACAATACACTAGGAACACGTCATTTTAAATGGTAGGTTCAAAATATAAAGTAATGCTACACATCTAGACAAGTTTTAGGTATTAACAATCTACTAAATCTCATTCATTCACTGTGGAGGTCCCCAGATGCTACTCAAATAGCTTCTTTCCTCGTGCTGCTGGCCTCTGGAACTCCCTCCCTGCCCCCTGTTTCCCCGACAGTACTGACATGCAGAAATTTAAAACTAATGTAAACAGACATCTCGCTGCTCAGATCCCAATTTAGGCTGACCCCCCAAACCTTCTCCCCCTTTTTTTTTTCTCAGTAGCCCCTTACGTCTACAGTGGTGGCCTGCCTTGTTTGGGGTGAATCATGTTAAAAAGAAGAAAAAAACTCTTAAGGATATGTTTCATTCTAAGAAGAGATCACTCTCATATGTAAATCTACTTGTACATAGCATATACAACATTAGATCTCAATTTTATTAAAGAAACTGACTTATTGTTATAAAACTATAACTAATTTTATAGTTTTATAACAATTTGTTTAAATTAATAATTTAATGACAAAATAATATTGTAATAATTAAATTTAACTGTCAAAATCCTATTTAAAATAATAATTTGGCAAAAAGAAAAAAAACAAATAAACGGCAGAGTTAAAGAAAAAAGAAAAAGCGAAAGAAACAAGCCACGCGTGCGTGGTCCTCCTCTGTATGTGACTCGAGTGGTGAGTGTAAAATGCAATAAATTTGGGCAATTTGGGGCATTTTTGACCCCCCCCCCCTTTGACTCCCTGGAGGCGCGAACCAGAATTTTTCTGAGGTCAAGGATGCTCACTTTATATCCAGAACAATTGCCTCTACATTTTGGCCAAGTTCCAGAAAAATTGAATGGATGGATCAAATGTTATGGGAGAAAAGGGTCATTTTTTGCCATTTTTTTTTTTTTTTTTTTTTACCCCCTGGGGGCGCGAACCAGATTTTTTCCAAGGTCAGCGATACTAATTTTCTATTAGGAACAATTGCCTCCACATTTTGGTCAAGTTTCAGAGAAATTGAATGGATGGATGAAAAGTTATGGGGCAAAAAATGTCATTTTTTGCCATTTCGGGTCTTTTTGACCCTCTGGGAGGCTAACCAGATTTTTTTTCAAAAATCGGAGAACGTCACTTTCTAACCTAACCAAAGTTACAACTTCATGCAAAATTTCAGAGAAATTCAATGGATGGTTGTGGAGAAAAATCCGGACGGACGGACATGCCTCAAAACATAAGTCCCTCGATTTTATAAATCGGGGGGACCAAATATGAAAGTAAAATGACTGCCAGACAACATCGGGTAGATACAGATAGCAAATAAGCCAAGAATCTGAGGAGCAAAGTCAATTTATAAAGTTGTTTTTTTTTGTTTGTTTTTTTTACACATTTTTCTTCTACAAATTTTGGTGAATAACTTTCTTAGCTAAAACCTTTTTAATTAAATTAACTGGAAAAAAATCAGTTGTCATCTGTTTCTTATCTATATATACAAAGAAAGCTATTAATATTATTACTACCACATCGAGTTTGGCTGAATTATTTCCCTTTGATTTAACGCATGTGTTATGGTTTTGCTAAGGGAGGGACAAGCAGAATTATTATATAGATATTAAAAATTTGCACAAATTTTGATAATTTTAAGATTCTCTAATAAAGGCTAACAAATTCAAATCTAAACCTATGAAAGATGGGAATTCAGAAGTCTATGACTAGACTCCAAACATTAAACAAACAAAAAAAAACTCAGTTCGGTTCAATTCCTGTAGAAGCACAAAAACCCTCTGTGTAACTTTGAGCTCCAATCAACGAAAAATAATTTGGTTCACCCCAGAATCTCACTAGACACTCACACCACTCTTCTCTTGATTTTCTTTTTTTTATTAGCAGATTTTTCTTCAGTTAATTCCGCTTAACCAATCAGAAAAAACAATCATTTTCATAATCATAATCTATTTGTCGTCAAGGCGAATCCACGTGCAGCAACCAATAGATTTGTTACTTCGAGGTTGTGAGTTCAATCCTCACTAGAAAACTAGTAAGCCGAAACTTATTTCCCTTTCCATCTGCAAGCCAGGCAAAGGCGGACCCTCTTACTGCGGGGATGAAGTAAATCCCGGCCACCTCCACCGCTCGATTCTGGCTCAAGATCATCAATTCCGCCACAACCTAATACTTTAATTGCGTAGACTCTATTTTTACGCATTTAAGGGTTGTTTTACCGACTCCATAAAAATCTGTTTGCCAAGACTTCTACAACTGACACCACTTGAGTAGGTGTTGTTTGTACCAGTCGAGGATATGTTCCCAGACAATCAGTCTGACAGTGGCTTTGTTGCTGTCAGGCTATGGTCCACTCTTCCAAGTTTTACTTTTCTCTGAGAAGGGGTTAGTTTATTGCTAATCACTTTAGACACCCTTACCAAGGAATGCCGACGGAGCTGTTCAGCATTGTTTTGTAGGCCAGAGTCACGACCATCGTAATAACCAGGCCAGTGCACTGGAAAATGATGTCATGTTATAAAGTATCAAACGAGATCTGTCGCACTGGGTTTACGACAGTCGTGCCAGAGTACATTTCACCTAGTATGCTGGCTTTTCAAGCCTCACCAGAGGAAGCAAATAAATATACTTCAATTGTAGTGGAAGGTGAGCTACCCACCTCTTCTCTAGTCACTATAGGTGCCGAGTCATAGGAAGTGACGTCAGAGAAGTAAAGTCACTTCTGCTTCTTGTCTCGCTTCCTCTTTTCTCTTGGATCTAATCCAGGGTGGATGCGTTATTGAAACTCAATATCTAGGCTGTCAGGAAGGGCGTATCTCAATGTATTTTTTTTTTTATTGTCTTGAAGTATAAGGGCTTGATATTTTGCATTTATTAAAGGTTACCAAGTGTGTACCCATTATTGAATGGGTTTCTGGCTAGTCGATATTATACAATAACATGAACATTTCAGCTAATAAATCAATTTATCTCCAAATAGTTGATATATTCTATTCTTTTTCACTTAAAAATCACCCAAAAAATGATTTATACTCAGTGCATTTTCAGTTTCTTGAAGTACTGCATTTTTTTGCCATTTTAAAAATGTGGGTATTTTTATTTGAAACCATGTGACACACTGGAACTTCTCTTAGAAATACACAAGTGTGTAATGACACCGCAGTTGCTGAAAAGCAGTAGTATACAGTAACATTCTTCTCAGCACATATCAACAGCGAGGAAAACCAGGAAGTCTAGTGAGATAACAATCGTCGTCAACAACAAACCATGCTGCTGATAAAGAAATTGGGCGTCTTTCATAATTGCATTAATTACCACAGAAATAAAAAAAAAACTATACAAAAAAAAGAATGGATATTTTAAAAATCTATCCACATTTAACAATGAAAATGCTATTTCAAACTTAAACATGACTTCCTTGTTGAATAATGAGAACTGTTGGCCATGCCCTTCCTTTTTCCCTTCCACCGATTGTGAGGGCTTTAATTTCATAAAAATCTGTTTGTCAGGGCTTCTACTACAATTGTGGTGGACGGCGAGTTGGATGCCCCTTCCCTGACCACTGTAGGCAGCTGTAAGCAGTCTAACATTCGTTTTACATGCTAGCATGCATTAGCCGGCTTTAAGAAATTAACTTCTAAAGTAACCTATTTCTGACCAGGTCTTTATCCCTCTTTCTTTCAAGTCTATTTTTATCACTTCCTCCCATGTTTTGTATTGGCCTCCCCATGTGAACTGAACCTGCTACCTTAACTGTTCTACATCTACTAATCCAAGAACTCTCATCCATTTTTTTAATATGGCCATACTTAGAGTTGGGCGGTTTTGAAATTTTGGTTTCGGTTTCGGTTTTTTTCCCTTAAAACCTCGGTTTACGGTTCGGTTTTTCGTTTTTTTTGAAAAAATCTTTTTTACTATGGAAGCTATTCATTCTCTTGTGTGATGATTAGTTATTATTCAACGTTTAGTTGAATTATGCCACTGTTTCAATAATTTTGTGACTGAATCATTCTCCATGATATGAATCATATAAGTTTTAAGGTGTTGACTGTTGTAATCAAAGTTCTGATACCTTTTCAACAGTTAACTCGTTAAAACAGTGACCAAAGATTCATGAAAGATTTCTGAAGAATAAAACTGAGTTTGAATATACATTCTATCTAATTTTTTAACCCATCAGAAGCTAAAATATAACTCAGAAATGCAAGAAATTAAAAAACAAAAATTTATTTAAACAAACAAAATAATTTTACAAATAAAATTAAGCAAAAATGATGATGAAAATGAAATATTGTCAAAATTATTTGACAGATAAAAATTTTAATTTTTTAATAGGTGAAAATGTTTTTACTCATTTTCTTAGGTTGTGATTGAGAAAAACTAGTTTCTCAGCATGGTTAGGTTTCAGCCTACATCTCCGGTCACTAATGACAAGTCCAGCCTTACTAAATATCCGTTGACTCGCTACAGAGATAGCTGGAATACTCAAAAGTTCTCTTGCCAGAATACAAAGATTCGGGTAGAGCCTCCCATTTTTTTTCCACCAGACAAAAGGACAGGCTGATGGGTCGATGGCTTTTCCATACAGAAATCGATCTACCTCGTTTTTAATCCGAGATATTTTTTTACCGCTGGTATCAATTTCTTTTGTTCTTGCCTGACCTTTCTTTCGGAGAAAACCCCAAAAGTCTTTTTCCCCTTTTGGTTCACTACTTTGCTGTACTTCTGCTGGAATGTTTTCGTCCTTGTCATCGGATAGAGTCGAAAAATAAACACACCATATACTTCTCGAATTGCCGGTGTTGACTGTTGGGATGTCTGTCATTTTGTGTGCTCGAAGTTCTGTCAACTGTGTTGGGGTTAATATTTGTTTTTAAGACAGGGTAATAAAACTTTATAGACATGCGTAAAAGACTAGTAGTACACCCGAAAACCGCGCCAAGGGAAAAGGAAGGATGGTTAAAAAAAAGTAGAGATTATTAATTCACGTAAAGTCATTTTTTAAGCTTTAAGGTAATTTTAGTCATAGAATTCATGACTTGGATTAAAGTTTAATAATTAAACTTTCGAATAAATTGTCAACTCTAAATAAATACCATATTAACAATTTAGTAAAATATAAATTGTTGCATAGTCTACTTTTTGAATAACCCATTTTTGGGAGAGAAAACGGTATACTTGAGAGATAGTTCTCTAGAAATGACAATTTATGTATGAAGTGGCTTTTCAAAAGTAAACAATGAAATGCCTAATGTTTAAAATAATTTAAAAAATCCGAATAAAGTGATACTAGCATTGGCAACTACTTTTTTTCTTTTTAAATGTTTATACTCGCTCGCTACTTTTCGTTTATTTACTTTTACAACAAGTATTTTTTTTTAATTTCATTTTAATAACTTATTTTTTTAGATAACTCTGAAACAAACATAAATAATTATTTTACAATTTTGAGTTGAATCAAATAGATTTTCGACATCATACGGAACGCGTTTGATTTTTTCTTTTTCATTTGAAAATAGTTTATGCTAAAAATACGATGTCATGTTATCTGTCGTATTTCTCTTTTTTTCATTTGAAAATAGTTTATGCTAAAAATATGATGTAATGTTGTCTGTAACAAAGATTTCTTCCTACAAGTCAATTAAATGTTTTTTATCATATATTTGTTCAATCTGTCCTCTTACTAATATAACATTTTTTGGTAATATTCAATTTTATTCAAATCGGAAAATCTTTTCAACCGTGTTTCCTTGTATATGGTGGCTTACTGTAGTAAAAAAACATTACCGAATGGTTACGGTTAAAAAAAAACACCCATTCGGTATTCGGTATGGAGACGAAACCGAAAAACCGCGGTTTTTCAGTAAAACCGCCCATCTCTAGCCATACTATACCACTTGATCAAAAACCTGTTGACACCTTCCACATGCAAACAAGTGAGCAATCCAAACTGCTTCTTCTGATTAACTCACACATACACTTTACTACTTCACAAACATTTTGCTTACATAAAGCGAGCAGGAGACATAAATAGTTATATTTTAACCACTGGATTATTGTGATTTATTTGTTATTTTTATGATCAGTATTTTGAAATTTTATTCTATTTTGCTTGTTGTGTAATTTAAAAGGCCCACAACATATTCCAAAGAATTTACCATTTATTTCTTAAGAATTTTTTTTATTGTTAGCTTTAGACCTGTATATGGGATTTAAGTGTTAGTTTTCGATACGGTGTAGTGACTTTTTTTTCAGCTTTATTCACTTTTTTGTTTCCACAATTATCAATATGGTTCCATATCCAACAGATGATTGTTTTCGTGCTGCAGAGGTTATTGATTCTATTGCAAAGTTGAATAATTACTGGATTGTTCATATTTTTTATTTTTCAGTGCCACAAGTGATGAGTTTGAGTCTGTAGAGAGCATGAATTTGCTCGACTTGTTATCTTACATCATGTCCAATGCCAGGTCAATGGCTTTTATCTCACCAATATATTGATACAATCTTTGGCAGTCTCTTTGTGTATTCTTTGCTGTCACAGATGACAGTACTTCTAATTCGTCCTTAGATCCATCTATTTATACCCCTGTTCAACCCGTCATTCAGCAAGATCCCACCCCTTTACTGTTGAGGTCCCCAGATGCTGGAGGGTTTTTTACTCTAATAGCTTCTTTCCTCGAACTGCTAGCCTTTGGAATTCCCTTCCTGCTTCCTTACTAAGATGCAGAAGTTTAAATGTAATGTGAACTAACATCTCGCTGCACAACTCCCCACTTAGGATGCCCCTAATTCACAGTAGCCCCTTTACGTCTCAGTGGCATTGTGCCTTGTTTGGGGTGGACAAAAAAAAGGTTGCAGAAATGCATACATCTCGCCTTGGCTTGTAGCAGACTGAAATAAGATCTATTTCTTCTCGTCCCCTGTGAGCAAATTGGTCATACGCTGACCAATCGGCTTGCAGGGAATATTGATATCAACTGTCCCCTCATGGACTATTTTCTACCACCTGGTCAGTTGAAGAATTCAGCAGAGAGAAATCGGCCAGCAACAAAGAAACATCTCTCTCCTGCCTTTCCCTTGCATCGTTCCAGCAGCAGCCATCTCCACTGGGAATGTATTTGCTGACGACCCGGCAGCCTCTTTTCTTCACTGGGACACAGTTCCAACCTTCTGTTGAATAAACCCTTTTTTTGTTGCCTGTTACTCGGTTGTTGTTCGTTCAATTCATTTTGTGCGATAAATGTAAGGAAGGGACCCCCCCCCCCCTTCTATTACAGGCTTGAGGGCATTTGAAACCATTTTCTTCAGTTCATTTGCTGATTTTATTTAAATGCAGTTGCAACTTGTACTCTGTGTGGTCCATATGTTTTGATCGGTGTCATACTAGAAAATCATTCACATGCAGTGAGCAATTTATTTCAGGCTGAAGTTTTTTTACAATGTTATTTACTGTGATATTGAAAACGGTTACTGACAGGTTAGGGTTAGGGTTACTGACAGGATGTTCCCTTGAGGCACACCGTTTTACAGCTCTTTTATATTGGAGAGTATGGTTCCCACATGTAGTTTAAAATTTTGATTTTCTAGGAGAATGAAGAATGGCCGTCTGCCTTTTAAACAATAGTCTTCATAATTCCATACTTCCCTGTGCTATCATATCCCTTATTCATATCAAAGAAAATTGCAATTGTTTGTTCTTTTATAATAAATGCTTTCAGTTTGATCAAATGGTCGGTAGTGTTTTTGTTCCTAAAACCTGATTGCAATTCTGATAGTGACTAGACTTGAGGTAGCATGCCACCCTGCCCTTAATCATCCCTTCCAGTACTTTACAAATACAATTGTCTATGATTTGATGGATCATCGGAGTTTTTTGCGAGTTTCGGCACAGGTATGACTGTGGCATGCTTCTAAAGATTTGGAACTTTTCTGTAAAACAAGAGCTTCTAAATGCAAAACTTTTTTTCATTTATCACTCCTATATATTACCATCAAAATGGGCTACTGTTATTTAAATCAATAATACAACAGAATAATTTGAAATTCTGTATATATAGTAGAGATGAACGATTGCATGACTATTTTTTAAACAGTTCATAAAAAATTAATGTTTGGTGTTATTAATTTGTTATTTTATTGTTCTATTTTGACTATATATATGCAATAGTTTCGTCGCTATTAACAGTAATTAATTAAAGTGATTTAATAAAAAAAATATGGATAAATTACTAAAAATATAAATGCACAAGTTTTAGTCTTGTTTACAAGAAACTTATGAATGAAATGTTTATTATTTAAAATGTTGGTTTCAAGTATTTCAAATAGAAAACTTTGCAAAGCGATAGCGAGTTGGCAAAGTCAGCTAGTATAATATACATGAAGAAAGCACTTAGCGTATACTTGAGTTTTTCAAAATTCATGAGGCAAATTGTCAGACCAATTGATTTATTGTTTTGGCAAGTGATATTTCGAGTTCTGTTTTTGTGAAGGATTGATTATAGCGATGTTGGATAAATGAAATTAACGATAACAAATTCAGAAATAATAAATCTTTAATTTTAATGCGTTTGAGTTATTTGTTGTATATATTTAAGTAAGAGTTATTTGTTGTATATATTTTCTTTTTCGATTTCTTGGCTATTAACTCTACTGCAAGATTACCATTTTTATTGTAATAAACCTAGATTTATTTTCTTTTTTAAGGTCAACATAACATTTCCTGTAAAAGAAAGAAAAAAAAAGGGTTGGAAATTTGATACCTCCTTACAACCACAAAAAGTAGAAGAAATATAACAAGGTCAGAGAAAGAGAATCGCCTCTTAAGGGTTTTTTTTTAGTTATTCCGTTTTATGTTTAGAAAAAAAAAAATAATGTTACAAATTCTTTTCTTACAACAAAAAAAGTAGGTTAGCAATGTCAAGCAAAGTAGTCACTGTTTTGAGCCGTGGAGAAACATAACAGCCGAATCCACTCATAAAGGCCATCTTCTCTGTGTGTCTGTTTGTCAGTCACAATTTTTTAAAGAAATATCTTAACTTCTTTTAGAAATGGAAAATATTGCATCAATACTAAATAATAAATTCCCAACAAATAAAGAAGATACCGTGATCGCAAATCGAAACTGAAACCTTGAGATCTTCAGTCTGATGTTCTATGAACTGAGCTATATAGATTTTCTTATAAATAGATCTTAAAACATTACAATGCCAACATAATTATAGCATTGACGTGACGTCATAGATTTACGATTTACGTCATGTTTCAAAACATGAATTCAAACATAAGCGATAATAAAATAAATAAATAAATGAATGGGTATTGATTTACTCCTCTCCAGGAGTTAGGCACAAGGCCAGTTTTTATCTTACTCCCACAAGTAAGATGTGACCCAAGGTCGGGTCGGGAAAGTGGGGTTTAAAAATTGCCTGGGCATCGTCGGCATTCCCCGGTAGGCAGTAAGCAATAAACTTACTCCTCCCCAAAGAGGGGAGGCGAAGCCTGGGAGGATGGACCTCCTACAACTGCACAGGACAGACCCATAGACCGGCGTAAATCAAGCCCCGAAGGCCAAGACAATACCAGTCTATGGGGTGCAGTATCCATCGGAACAGATACTACACTTTGATCGTAGCCAAAATGCCAAGAACATTTAGCGTTGGAAATTCTTTTAATTAGTCCCAAACAATTTATTTTGCTTTAACTATGTATTGGAGTTAAATACTATTTATATATATAAATATATATATATATATATAAATATATATATATATGATGGACTCTCCCGTCGATTTCGACGTATGAGTGCCCCACCAGGGGCTGCCCGCGCGTGAATTTGTAATTGCAAGGGTTGCGCAATTCTCAACAACCGCTCTCCTGAGTCGGCATTGCTTGATTCCAATGGCAAGTAGTAATACAAGACGACTGGAAACAATGCCGAGATAAGCAGAGAGCACATACAGCACCTGGTATTCCCAAATGGTCACTCATTTAGTACTGGCCAGGCTCGACGCCGCTTAACTTCAGTGATCTAATATATATAAGTAAACAAGATTTTGTTACATTCTAAAGGCCAAGATTTTATTAATCTCATAAAACATTCTCAAAACAGTCAATCTTTAGTGCAATTTTTGTACGCATTCGTTTCGTTCATAGGAGACTAACCAACATTAGTATGTTAATATTGGATCTGTCTTCCTTGAACTCTTCAGAAAGTGCAAAAAGTTCTGTTTGAAAAATTATACATTGTGGTGTGACATGAAAGACAAACGTCCAAAAACCAAAAACAATCTCACAGTAGATCTTCCTTACTGGAATGTAACAAAATCTTGTTTACTTATATATGCTCTGTTGTTGCAAGTTGACAATCATCGAGCTTTCAATTGGAAGACGTTGGTATACATAAAGTAAAGAATGTATATGCTAAAACATTTTCTTTGCACTCCTATATATATATATATATATATATATATATATTAGTATTTCATGTATCCACATAAAATTTTATAAGTACATTTGTTTTTGTAGCCTTTTCTTTATGTGAGTTTATTTCCATGCACTCCAAAATTAACAGACGTTTATCGGAACTTTCAATTTTGAAAAAAAAAAAAAAAAAAAAAAAAAAAAAAAAAAAAAAATCGCTGCAAGTTTGTTTTTTTAATCTCTTTAACGATTTTTCCCCCCGTTTTTTTTTTCTTCTGTGCTTTTTATTCTTTTTTCTTTTTGGATATCATAAGTTATTTCTACAACTTCACTACATATTTCCGTCATTCCCTGAAGATTGACAGATGGACTACCGAACTATAATTTTTGTCCAATCTGCCAAACAACACGTGTATGGATACAAATATATTAATATGGAAAAATAAGGGTTTTTTTTGGATGTAAAATGGAAATGGTAAATGTCCACTGAAGTGCGGAAATAAAAAATTGTAGGAACTAATGAGAATTTTGATTTTGGATTGCTCTTTGCATGGTCTTTTGAATTGAATCAATATAATATAATATATGCTCTGCACTTTCTAACAAAATTTCATTGAGCTTGGAATTAGAAACTTTCGGACACTGTAAGGAGTATAACATTGAAAATATACATTCCTTACAAAAACCCACTAATATATATATATATAATATTTTATAAATAATATTAATAATTTATTACCTACAGACATCAATGTTTCATGCTTATGCAATCTTCAGTGCAGGAAGCTAATTCCTGACGGTCGGCGGGTGCGAACTCTGATCACAAATCGCCACTGATTTGCAGTCAAGAGACTTACCCGTTGGCCACCACAAATTAGCTTGGAATTTAGGAGGAATTTAACTTTGTAAATGCCAAGTCGGCGAGTATTTACAGCAACCAGCAAAGAGTGATCATCAACAACAACAAACTGTGTTGGATCTCGCAATGAAGCTAGTAGTACTGTTTGTTATTAATTTCACTCAGAGTGCCCACCCTTAGTAAAGGGGGCTATATAATAATATTTTATAAATAAATATCAATAATTTATTACCTACAGACATCGATGTTTCATGCTTACACAATCTTCAGTGCAGGAAGCTAATTCCCGACAGTCGGCAGGCACGAACTCCGATCACAAATCGCCACTGATTCGCAGTCAAGAGATTTAGCTGTTGGCCACCACAAATTAGCTCGGAATTTAGAAGGAATTTAACTTTATAAATGCCAACTTGTCGGGTATTTACAGCAAGCAGCGAAGAATGATCAACAACAACAACAACAAACTGTGTTGAATCTTGCAAATTTTTTTTTTGTATATATTACACAATATGTATTATTTATATACGTTGTACATTTTATACTGAATTTCTTATATAGTTTTGGATTTGCTCTATCAATCTACTTTGATTAATTTGATATGACTTACGTACCCACCCACCCACCCACAACAGAAGTAAATAAACACTCTTATTAGCATTAGTAATGAAGACTGCTGTTAGAGGGATTTGATCGACTTAGGTGAGATGATATTAATCATTTTTAATCTATGATGAATTGGACAACCATTCGGTTAACAGTGGAAAGTGGAATCCCGAGATTTGCAGCGATTTGATGTTGATTAAATCCACCTTCAGATTAACCTATAATATGGCTCCTCTGAAACTATAAAAATTCTAATGCTTCTTCCTGACCATATCCTCCACTCTTCACCAGTTTCACAGCTTTTATTATATCTAAGAGTGAGTCTCTATTCATTTGTCTCTCCATGAAAGCAAACCCCAATTTGTAATGTGGGGGAAATCTAACTCCTAAAAGGGATGATCTGGATTGAGACAAAATAAAAATTGCTCAGTCTAGGAAAATTTGTTTACCTTCCTTCCACAGCGGCAAGGTTAGACATAGGGCCAGTTTACAGTGAGAATCCAGCTCCCCCAAAAGGTGGTACTCTGGTTCAGCTGCAAAAATAACCAGATTAGTCTTGCCGGCACTCCCTATGGATGAGGGTGCCTCAGGCAACAGGCAATACCCCTCCCTCTAAAACAGGAGAAGAAAGGCAATAAACTCTTTGCTGCCTTCGAAAGGAGGAGGAGGTACTGCCTGGGACCGAACAGATACTATGCTTTGATTCTAGTAAAAAAAGGCCGGATGATAAGTCAATAAGTCTGACATGAGATTGTTTTCTTTTCAGAAAAAAAATTGAATAATCTAATCTATAAATTTATCTTGTCAGATTTTTCATGTTAGACAGAAATAGCAATACATCTGACAAATCGATATTTGATTTTGATTAGCGATTTCTTTCTTTTTATTCTTGCATCATATTCTTCACATTAAAAAAGTGTAATTCGCTCCAGCTTCTTTCTCAAAAAAAAAAAGATTCCGGCAAGGAAGGTTATTAAAATGATGACAATTTTAAATAATGACCTAAAAGGCTCAAAATGTAAGGGAAATAATTGCTATTTTAACTTATGATAAAAATATGAGTTATCTCCCTTACATTTTCAGCCCTTTTTTAAAAAATCTCTTCATGACTTACACATAATTATCTTTTTTAAGTTAAAAATTTAAACTAAAATGACATTAATGAATCCCGAACCACGCCGGGTAAGTACAGCCAGTAAGTATTCTTTTAAACAAACTTAAAGCAATCGACTTCAAATCAAATTTTTTAAGTTTAAATATTTATTCCCAGGGTTAGAAGAAAAGTGAAATAATCCTGATTATTTTCAACTTAATCTGTAACATTCATTGATTTTGCTTTGATTTTCTGTGTAAATGCAATTTGTAGAGAAATCAATATTTCAACAAGGTTGACATTTTGACAAGCTGTTCTTCTAAGTCTCGGGGAGAGGGGAGCCGGGGAGCCGTGATTTATTCCCTAGTTGTCGAGAAGCAGTGTTGCTACTTTAACAAACTATTTTAAAAAGAAAAAAGGGAAAAGCTACCCATGATTGATAACATTATCCTCCACTCTATAATAAAGACCAATGTGTATTTGTTTGTAGATTTACATATAAATAAATATATGTATTTCCAACCCGCCACGCAAAAGTTAGCAAGTAAAACATGTGCCTTCTTATAGCTCCCAGACGAAATTATTTCAAGTGGAGCGAGGAAGCTAATAGCAAGTCAGACAATTACCTCAGACTCACCCTGCGACGTGAAATGAATTTGGAAAGAAATTCTCCATTCTATAAAAAGAGTCAATTTTATATGAATATTTTAGTAATATATCTTGATAAATAGCGAGTACGAACACTGGCGAAGCATAATTCTTTTATCCATCATTTTTGACAGTGGTATACACTAGTTTTTTAATATTTTTTTATTTGGTTAAAGACAACTTATAATATATAAAGTAATATCAGCCCTCCCCCCCCACACACACACACAGTGCTCGATAGCTTTCATAACAAAAACTAGATGTAGAAATATGTTTCAGTAGTGACATAGGGCACATATTGGTCCATGTTAGAAACAAAAATTTTACTTTTTAAAGTTCTTTTTTTATATTGAGTCCAGATCAATATTTGATTTTTTGGCACTCCAGAAAAACATTCGACTGAGTCAGCAGCAACCGATGAAGGCTCAGAATCTTTACCTAATATTAAAGTTTTCGGTTTTTGGTTAAAAATAAGTAATCAATTCGGCCCAATACAGTAGGGAAATTAGTAAATAAAAGAATGTATTTAGCTTTACCTACTTATTTGTGACCTATTTGCATAAAAACAATTTTAATCTTCAATATTTAAAAAAGTTTGAATCAATTTTATTTTCCTTGAATAGTGACTAAGTAATATAATCTGCATTCAGCTATTACAGGAAGTAAGTACATAACCGGATTATTTTATGCACAGTCTCTATTTACGACAAATTAAATTGCTTAAAACTACTTTTAAACATTAAATATTAGTTAAAACAAATTACTTTGGCCATGTAATAGCTGTGATCTGACAGTATTATGATTTCAATGTTTACAAATAAAACAAACTTTCTTATATTCACTCCAAGAAAACAGTTTATTATATTTCTATAATTAAAATCAGAAAACAACCTGAGTATTTTTGTAAAAAAAATATTTAAAATAAAAATTTTCCCTGATTTTCCTAACACTTATTTGATTACTTATTTTTTTCACCTTGATTACTTACTTTTAACCAAAAACGGAAGTCTTACGGTACAGAATCTGAGCCTTTACCGGTTGCTGCTGACTCAGAGTCGAATGTTTTTCTGGAGTGTCCATTTTGTTTTTAGATTGAGAGGAGAAGTCACTCCCTAAGTTACATGTACTCTTTCTGCAACTTAGATCACCATGTTCTAAGATTTAGTACATACAATATAATAAAGTAAACATATCTTTTATTTAATTAAATACATCATTTATTTACAATAATCACTCAAGTTCTGTTAAGTAATGATTTTCTTTTCAAATATTCATATAAACTAAAGAATTTTATGTAGAATTTGGTATGGCAGATGGAACGAGAGCATGCTACCCCCGTGGATTTAATAAAGGGTTCTGTTCGAAATTCTCTTCAGATTCCCCGAGTTCGACAAGGTACACCTGAAGAATGTCGGAGGTTACATCGGCCGAAACGTTGTGATAAAAACACCCAAGATGAGAACAGTAGTCCGAATATACCAAATTCTACAAATTATCAACCCTCATCTCAAAAATTATGAAACATAATAAAGAATTTTACTTTCATTTCGTCTTTCCTAGCAGAAATTTTTAAACAAACACAAAAAAAACAAAATAGTTATAAAGGTGACAAATAATTATGTTAAGGTTTAAAAAAAATGAAATTTGTTTTTTTTGCTTACAATTTTAAATGGCAAGCAGTATATATTTTCCTTAATTGTAAATAACTTCAAAGCTTCATATTAAACTTCTGTTCTGTACTTTTCAGCAACCCAAATTATATTTTTATCCATTGAAATGCGAATTTGGGGCACTGAAAAGATGGCAAAGTTTCTTATCTAGGAGTTTTCACTAATTAGCTTGGCATGTGTACGTTTTCAGCATGCCAAATTCTCTTTCCAGTTTCTCAAACTAAAAGTTGGGATACTGAAAATGTACACAATACAGTTATTCAATTTGAAACTTTCAAATTTACGGTTTGATTTTTGATTTTTGATTTTTCTGTCAGGGTTTTACAGAAATATTTTGGAGTCTGCATTGGCATTAAACATTTATAAACAGCAAAGAAAACGTTTTCGTTTATTCATAACTTGGAAATTTATAATTTAGAAAGTAAAAATTAAAAAAAAATATTATTATTATAATAATAATAATAATAATAATAATAATACCCCCCCAATAAATTACACCGGCCTCAACTGACACGACACAAAAATGAACCAATGAACAGAAATAGCAAGAAACACCATCAGCCCCCCCCCCCCGCCCCCCCAAAATAAAAATAATCAGCCCCCCTCCAAAAAAAAAAAAATAAATAAAAAATGGTACCAACCTAGGCTGACACCACACAAAATATTTGCATAGGGTCAAGGAGGATGAGAAGACCGAGGAGGGACAGCACAAACCAGACCTCCACTGGAAGTGCAGAGACTGCTGGGACCTTGGGGAGGCTTATTGCCACCCAAATCCCAGAGAAGACCAATGGTCCTTACCAGCGAGAAATCAATGGTAAACGGCTGTTGTAATACTGCAAGTTTATTTGTGGTGGCTATCGAAAAGAGGTGGAGAATACTGGAAATCTGGGGAGACTTGTTGTCACTCAGACTTCAGGGAATATCACCGGTTGTCGGTGAGCAATCACTGATGACCTGTGTGAGAACTCCTAGTGAGTAAATAATAATAATAATAATAATAATAATAATAATAATAATACGGGGTTCTGAGATTGGGGAATGAGTTTCTTAGATTCCTCAAATTTCCTGGACAGGAAGATTACATTTGGATAGTATAGGGAAATGTGTGCAGAACAGGTGACTTTGTTGGTTTGGTCACGTTGAAAGAATAGATGCGAGTTCTTGGATTAGTAGATGTAGAACAGTTGAGGTAGCAAGGTCAGTTGGTTAGTTTGGAAATCAGTTTATAAAAGTCACTCAAAATAGAACTTCAGCTTTCTAATATACTGAGCATGTCCACATGATCGATATTCTCAGAATAACTAATTTGCATATTGATTTGCAAAAGGACATCTCATTAATTCATTATTTGTTATTATTGTTTTCTAATTCAACGACTGTTTTCATTTTATTATTACACATTTCTATTTACGCATATTTATTTTTGATCGTAGACAGAAAATTAGCAGATAGAGTTTAGAATCAGCCTTGTACATAGTAATCCCTAACAATTCCCAATTATTTTTTTGAAAAGTTTGAATTTTGGGAGTTATCTCCCTTAGTTTTCAAACATGGCGACGATAGATCGACACTTGTCTTTTAACAATAAAATGTGATTTTCTTTTGTAAAAAAACAAACTGCTTGATCAATTTACGTGATTCTTTTTTCGATATATGCTTTCCGTATCGGGTACGTACATCATAAAGATATTTCTTAATTTTTTTTTTCTTCATATCAGTCGACTTCGAGATAAGCACCAAATTAGGATTTTATTTCATTTCAAAAAAATAACATTTAATGGTAAATTCCTATTTCAGTCACGTAAATTATTTATAACAAAAAATTATTTCCGGCATTACTCCCAAACAACTTAAAAAAAACAACTTTAAACGTCGAAATAAAAATTAGATCGGAAATATATAGTCGCCATCGTATAAACAAGTTTATAATTAATTTAAGGGCACATAACTCACGCTTATAATGTTTTACTCTATTCAAGAAAAAAAGGGCACGGTCATGGCCACCGAGAATTGTGGCCATGGCACGGTCCTTAACTAGAAAATTATTAACGGGAGTTATGCGTCCTTAGGTTGTTCTTGACTTGTTTATAAAGATAACGACTATTTTTTCAATTGATTTGGGTATTTTGGTACTTCTACAAGGCAGGACCAATATCGAGACGGATGGTCTCGATTGCGATTTATGGAACAGACCGGAAATAGCCGCGCCGTCGCCGAACAGTCAATTGGTACCGGTATTAAATGAAACAATTTTTTCATTTATTTCCCTGACTTATGTGCGATGGTAGTCTCAAAAAACGGGGTTAGCTCTGATGATCTCAGAGGAAGATTAAATCTGAACAGTGTGTACACAGCGTCATGATGTATGGAGTTGAAGACATGCGTTGCATGGAGAGAAATGATATGAGAACAATAGATGTGTAATATGAGCAGGCTTAGATCTGATAACCCCAGAGGAAGATAAAATCTAGACAGTTAAATTACTCCTCCTCCGTGTTAAGAATGGGTTTAATAAGTTTCTTCAAATCAGTAAGTGAATCAACTTAATTTCTTTTCGATTCTCCCTGTGAAGTTATTTTAACTTTATTTTTTTTTAAAGAGGCTAATTTAAAAAACAACAACAACAACAACAACCTAACCTTCCAGTTCATTCTTAGTGTCGTCTGCTTTTTAAACCTTTCTATTCGCAGCTTTCAAACCGTAAACTGCTTCGGTCTATTCTGTAAATCGCAATCGGAACACTCGTGTCAATATGAGTCCAGTTCTGCAGAAGTATCGGTATGCTTTTAAAATAACTTCAGTCTCAAAACCGGAGTTAGGATTAGGATTTTTAGTACTTATCCAGATTAGGACCCAAGCTAACCCTAACAGACGCCAAGTCGATTTTAGCTTGAGTCCCAATCTCCGATGAGCTGGCTCCTCTGGTGCCCCCTCGATGTAAATTCACTAGACTAACTCGACAATCAGCTAAATCCCATCCATTCACTGTGGAGGTCCCCCAGATGCTGGAGAGCCTTCTGCTCTAATAGCTTATTTCCTCGTGTTGCTGGATCCTGGAACTCCCTCCCTGCTTCCTGTTTCCCCGACATGCAGAGGTTTAAAACTAATGTAAACAGACATCTCGCTACATTACTCCCAACTCGGGGTGACACCCAAAACCTACACCGTAATTCTCAGTAACCCCCTCACGTCTACAGTGGCGGCCTGCCTTGTTTGGGGTGAAATATGTTTAAAAAAAAAAAAAAAAGTACCGGATACGATGCGAAAATCATTCTCAGGGCATAAAACCACACACACACACCACTTGATTGGAGACGGAAGTGATTCTAAAATCCATTGATTACACCCCGAAATCGAATATTTCTTCGTGAAATAAACACGTCAAAACAAGCATACGACATTTACTAACAGCATGATATAAAAATGTGATTAAAAATGGGGGTTTTCCTTACCAATAATTTGCCACAACAGCGGCGATTTTTAGCGATCGATAAAAAAGCGACTCCATGAGTTTGTCTTTATTGTCGTACACGTGTAAAGGCTTCATAAGTTCTTCGGCCGATTCACTTTTCTTTCGTCGTACGTCACACCTATATACAAATCTATTATCAAAAAAACGTGGGTTGGGGGTCGGGCACACGACGGACGAGTAGGTGTCCCACAGCAACCAACCACGTACATGGAAAAAAGAGCGTGTGCAGGTAACAGGAACGAACCTTCCAGTTCATGTGTGTACAGACGTCAGATTTCTCTTAGGAAGAGCTTTTTTTTACTACTCCGACACGATGTGTATTTTTTCAAAGGTTAACTTAGACGTGACCATTATGAAAATGTGCATCTTGGAAACAGGCCGCTTAACGGCATGTCGTTAGCAACCGATCGTTACAACTTTTAGAATTTTTTTAAGAAATAAAAAAAAAATACTTTCACTTTTATTTGTTCATTGATTGCATAAAATTTGTTTTATAAACCAATTTAAAATATTTTTTGTTATTTAAAAGTAACGATTACAATTTTACAAATATATAAATAAAACGACATTACAAACCTATTTACGGCTGTCGAAATGATCACTTCATTCCAACCTTTTTTGAGCTGTTGTTTTCAATTTACTTTTTTTCCGAAGGATTTTAATTGTTTTTTTCAGATAATAATTACCCTCAAAATGTATTCAGTTAAAATGTTATTGGTTTCGTTATTATATTACAAGTTATATTCAAGTTTTATACTTTTGTGTCTAAAACAAATTCGATTTTTTTACGACAAAATCTGTGTTCAGTGCTACTTTGATTTTTATTTTAAAATTTAATTTGAAAACAAATTTCCAATATATTCTGGAGGGTAATCATGGCAGATGCGAAGTACATGGAGGACCGCTGGCTTCCGGTGGAAAAGGGTTGAAGAAAGTGTCTACGGATGCCTGAAAGTGATACAACAATTTCTTTTTTTCATATTAATTTCAGACTTTTCTTTCATCATATTCTAATATTAATAATTAACATGATACAGACTATTTGAAAAATAATTTATTTGATTGTTTTCAAAACTTAAAAAAAAAATTTCATTGAAAAAAAGAAACAAAATAGAATAATCTTTTTTTTTTTTTTTTTTCAAGAAATAATGTTTTTGAGCAACGGAATGTGATTTTTTTTTTTTTTAATATTTAGTTAAAATAATGTTTTGGGGGAGGGTTAGGGTATTTCCATTCCTAAGAAAAAAGTTTGATTCCGGAAGTTACTCCATTTCCAAGAAAAAAGGTTTTCACTATTATTACAAAAAAAAAAAAATGTTTTGAAAACAATCAAATAAAAACAAATAAATTATTTTTCAAATAGTCTGTATTATGTTAACTACTAGATTATGATGAAAGAAAAGTCTGAAATTAATATGAATAAAAAAATTGTATCACTTTCAGGCATCCGTACACACTTTCTTCAAGCTTTTTCCAGCGGAAGCCAGCGGTCCTCCATGTACTTCGCATCTGCCGGGTAATCATTACTATTACCGACATAAATTATTTTAAAGGAAATGCAATTTGTTTTGCTTTACCTACTTATTTGTGTTCAAAATTATTGGGCATTTATAACGACAGCTAATAGAACGAAAAAGGGGTGGGGAAAAAAAAAAAAAGGCACCAAACGCAAAATAAGTTACTCTTCTACCTACCTGGATAAGTTTATTTGTGTTTAAACTTATTTTAAAGCGTTTTTTAAAATTCCATTTAAAACTAGTGTCGAGACGTCACGTGATCAAATGGGACCATTTTGTGTTTTCAATTTTAACATGACGTCTCGACACTAGTTTTGGCACATGTTCGTCTTTTCTCACAGTCCGTTTTTCACAACTTTTTAATGACCAGTTTTTTTTTCTTTTTTCGGTGTACACTTACCTATCAGGCTGCTAGAGAATTCCGGGGTTTTTGGAAAAAAAATTCAAATATTTTACATTTTAGGAGCGGGGATCAGTTTCCAATGTTAATTCAACGTAGACTGATCCCCCACTTTTTGACCATCTCAATTTTTGTAAAAGTCTTTTTCGGTGTACAATTACCTATCATGTCAGTAGAGAATTCCGGAGTTTTTGGAAAGAAATTTCAGAAAATTTAGATTTTAAGACGGGGGATCAGTTTTCAATGTAAATTCAACGTAGACTGACCCCCCTCTTTTTGACCATCTCAAATCTTTAAAATTCTTCTTCTGCCTACAATAACCTATCATGTCGCGAGAGAATTCCGGAGTTTTGGGAAAAAAAATTAACAAAATTTACATTTTAAGACGGGGGATCAGTCTTCTTCGTCTTTTCCCACAGTCCGTTTTTCACAACTTTTTAGGTCTTAAAATCTCAATTTTTTTAAATTTCTTTCCAAAAACCCCGAAATTCTCTCGCGACATGATAGGTAATTGTAAGCAGAAGAATAATTTTTAAAATTTGAGATGGTCAAAAAGAGGGGGATCAGTCTACGTTGAATTTACATTGAAAACTGATCCCCCGTCTTAAAATCTAAATTTTCTGAAATTTCTTTCCAAAAACTCCGGAATTCTCTACTGACATGATAGGTAATTGTACACCGAAAAAGACTTAAAAAAAAATTGAGATGGTCAAAAAGTGGGGGATCAGTCTACGTTGAATTAACATTGGAAACTGATCCCCGCTCCTAAAATGTAAAATATTTGAATTTTTTTTCCAAAAACCCCGGAATTCTCTAGCAGCCTGATAGGTAAGTGTACACCGAAAAAAGAAAAAAAAACTGGTCATTAAAAAGTTGTGAAAAACGGACTGTGAGAAAAGACGAACATGTGCCCTAGTTTTAAATGGAATAATAAAAAGGCGCTTTAAAATAAATTAAAACCCAAATAAACTTATCCAGGTAGGTAGAAGTAAGAGTAAACCCTTTTTGTCTTTGGCACCATTTATTTGTTGCCTATTTGTTGTTTTTTTGTTTGTTTTTTCAACCTTTTTTCGTCTTTATAAATGCCCCAATTTATTGAATAGAAGTTATAAGGCTTTAAAGGTAGGTAAATATCAGATCTAAGGAAAGTAGCCATTTTTATTTACATTCCTAATTGACTACTGTGGCTACTTTCCTCAGATCCGATATTTACGGAACTTTAAAGCCTTATAACTTCTATTAAATATTTATTTATTTTGATACTTTTTTGCATTATGACTCGCGCTAACTTTGACCATGACCTAAAACCTAACCCTAACCCCCACTTTGAACCTAACTGGCGCTGATGCTTACGTTGTTGCGAATGCAGGGGGGGGGGGATAACTAGGCTTGACTAAGAAAATAAGCATAAAATGAAAAGAGAATTTAGGACGCTGAAATAATCAATCGATCAATGAAACAATGTTATGTAAAAACTGTAACATTATTATATTTTTTTGTGGGGGGGGGGATTCTACTTCTACAGTGCCACCTAACCCTAACGACAGGGTCACAGTTAGAGCGGGTCCTAATGTAAATAAGCACCTTTATTTTTAACGCAAATAGGTCACAAATGAGTAGGTAAAGCAAAATAATTATTTTAATTACTAATTTCCCAACGGTATTTTCTTTAAAATAATTTATGTCGGTAATAGTGATGATTAGTTTTTGAGGTTTAATAATTTGAATTATTCGAACTTTGGACTACCTTTCTGATCTTGTTTGTGATATTTACAACGTTTCAACCAATTTAATCTCTGACCTCTTTCAGGTGCGTCTTTCTGAACTTGTCAACCGGATTGGAATTTCGAACTTGAGAACCCTTTATTTAATGTCCAGGGATAGATTGTTCTCATTCCGTCAGCCATGATCGGATATAAGTGTTGATTTAGATTGTTCTTAGTTATCATCGTCTGTAGTAAGAATTGAACCTTCAACCCCAAAAAGGCTGTCACTTAGTACTGATTGTTAATCATCGCATTTAACCATTATGCCATGGATCCACGGCGAAACGGTTAAAGCGTTAGTTAACAATCAGTTCCAAGTGACATTCTTCTGTGGTTGTAGGTTCAATCCTCACTGCAGACAAGTTCGAAATTCCGTCCAGTTTGAAAATATGTATCTGAAAATATTCGGAGGTTACATCGGCCGAAACATTAACAACTAAGATGGCCATAGAATAATCCAAAATTAATTTTTTTTAAAAACTCCAGCATCTCATAAATCATGTTCTTTTCTTCGTACTGTAGCAACGTCCGCCTTTTAACATTTTATTTTTATTATTTGTTATTTTTGTTTGTTTGTCAGTTGTCACTCACTTCAGTAAAAACAATCCTTATTGAAAAGTTAAAATTTTATGACATGTGAATAGTGTTTTGTCCGAGTAGGCCGTCTTCCTAGGCATTACCCCTTCCTTTCAAGGGGCATTGTTGCCTGAGGCTCCCTCGCTCCTGAGGGAGTGCTAACAGTTATTTGATAATTTCGTAGTTTAGCAGTTTTTATTCCGTCATTTGTTAACGACGGTGGGTATTTTTTTTTTTTTATCCACATCCACATTCATATTAATTAAAGAAAAAAAAAATTGGGGTGTTTTCTTTTTGTAATTGTGTTATTTTACTGAGCCCATTCTGACATGACTTAATACCTCTCACTCTACCGTAAAGACTCTGACAAACATATGCACAGGCTAGGAGTTTATTTTCGGAACACCCTTCCCTTGACTAGAGAACATAGGCTAGAACCAGATGATCAAGCCTACATGTGCTTTAGATTAACCTTACAGTACAGGGTTAGTTACTTATATTTCATATACCGTTCTCCTTCGACCAAGGACTTGTACCCTGCTTAACTTGGTCTCTGAAAGCATATATGCAGCACTCTCACTTGACTCGAGTGCCTGAAATACATGTATTTGGAGATTTTAATGTACATCACCGTGACTGGCTTGGATTCTCCAGCTATACAGATGCAGCTGGTAACTCCATATTATAGTTTATCCATAGCGCACTCTCTCTCACAGACTGTCAATTTCCTGACTCGCCTCCCTGATCGTATGGACCAGCAAGCCTCACTTCTCGACCAGTTCTTGACCTCACTGCCCGAGGCTTGTGTGACGAATGCCCATAGCCCACATGGGAACGCTGATCACCTTGTAATGATTGATATCACTCTAAAATCTCGTTCCAAAGCTGATGAGCCATTACTCAAAACAATGAGATACTACAAGCGGGTTGATTTGGAATCCATCAGCGGTGCCCCATGGAGCGAAACTTTTTCTCTCCCTGTTGATCAGTGTGCAAATGAGTTAACACGTACAGGTCAAAGCAGGCATTGAAACCTGTCCCCATGCGAAAATTCTACAGCAAGCCCCACTCTCCACAATGGTTCATCTCGAACTGTGCAGCTGCTATTTCTCAGAAGCAGCAAGCTCTCCGACAATTCAACTGCCATAAATCAACTACCAATAGACAGAAACTTATAGTGTCAAGAAATCATTGTAAGACTGTAATAGATGAAGCAAAGAAAAGGTATACAGAGATGACCAGAAAACGAATTCAGTCACAGAAACTAGGTACTCGTGATTTCTGGAAAATCTTCAATAGTGTGGTAGACAATGGGCAATCAACAATTCACCCCGCTATCCAACCACAATGATGTCGTTTATATGGCAACTGATAAGGCTGAACTACTTGCCTAGCGTTTCGCCTTAAACTTCACTTTGGACTCCGCAAACCACTCCCTCGCAAATTTCCCACTGCAAACCTAAGCCACACTTGATGACCTGACCATCACCCCGTCTGATGCCCGAGACATCATAAAATACCTTGACACCTCCAAAGCATGTGGGCCTGATCTTATATTAGTAATAGTAATAAAGAAATGCTTTGCTGAACTAGCGCCTGTCCTCTCCAAACCGAATCTTGCTTCCCTGATAGCTGGAAAATTGCCTCTGTGGTACCAGTCTTCAAGAATTCTGGAGATAGAACTGACCCTTAGAATTATTGCTCTATCAATCTACTCCTGCTCTTCGCTAAAATCTTTGAATCCTTAATCAATCTAGCGATAGTTCGGCACCTCACTAATGCTAAACTTCTTTCTGTATGAATTTAGGCAAGCACGATCTACTGCGGATATCCTAACAGTCATCTCTGAACGCATATACCATACACTGGACAAGGCAGGTGAAGCTAGGAAGGTAGCGCTTGATATATCCAAAGCCTTTGATAAGGTTTGGCATAAAGGGCTTCCTATAAAAATTAATTCATATGGTTAGCCTCGATGGCCGTTCATCCAAACAACATGACATAAATGCAGGTGTACCCCAAGGATCAATCCTTGCACCTTTATTGTTCCTGATTTTGATAAACAACCTCCCTGAAGACATTGTGTCTGAGATGGTTATATTTGCTGATGACACCATGCTCTACTCTCGTCATGTGGGCAAAACGGATGCGCACATATCCGGGGCAATGGCTGAATATTTAGAAAGTAACCTCCAGTATGTAGTGAAATGGGGTCATAAATGGATGGTAACTTTTAATGCTACTAAGACAACTTTCTTTTCCTTCAACAACTATAAGAAATCTCTTCAACCACCGATTGCTATGACAAATAACACTCTACTTGAGAGTCCAACGTTCAAACTCTTCGGCCTAACCTTCACAGGTAACATGAATTGTAACAAATACATAGAAGACATTGCCAAGGCTGCTGCAAAGAAAGTGAGCTCCCTCTACCGAGCTAGGAATTTTCTCACCCCTGACAGTATCCTATATCTCTACAAATCCACCCTCTGCCCATGCATGAAGTATTGCTATCACATCTGGGCTGGTGCACCATCTCTAGTCTCTCCCTCTTCGAAAGAGTCCAAAAAAGTGTTGCTAATCTAATAGGTCCCTTACTATCCACCAAGCTCCAGCCCCTGTCCCATCGTCACAATGTTTCATCCTTGTGCTTGTTTTACAAGTATTTCAATGGAATGTGCTTCAATGAACTTGCTGCTCTGGTATCCCATCGATGTAAATACACTTGACCAACCAGACAATCAGCTAAATCCCATTTATTCACTGTGGAGGTCCCCAGATGCCGGGGAGCCTTTTACTCCAATAGTTTCTTTCCTTGAGCTGCCAGCCTCTGGAACTCCCTTCCTGTTCCCAACTCTATGCAGAAATTTAAAACTAATATGAACAAGCATCTCGCTGCACAGCTCCCAATTTAGCATGACCCCCTAAATTTTCAGTCTAATTCTCAGTAGCCCTTTACGTGTACAGTGGCAACTTCCCTTGTTTGGGGGTGAACTAATTTTTTTTCTTCAAATATCTATATATAATGTAGATATACATTATTATTCAATATTTGAGATCTTTTAGTACTTGAGATATTTCACATTAATATGCTTAGATCTTTGGTGATGAATAGGATTTTTGTTTTTTAATTTAAAAGCACTTTAGTTTTCAACACAACAGTTTACAACAAATTGCAAAAAAGTTTCTTTATGTATTTCTAACACAGATTAATGAAACTATTGCTGCTAATAATACATGTTTATGGCTTTAGTCAGATTTGAAACAAAATAGTCAATAAAAATATCCAACAAAGAAAAGGAGCATTTAATAACACAAAACTTTACAATATATTTATTAAATCATCAATCAATATTTTTGTAGCATAAGCGTGAATATTATCAAGATTTGGAAGAAACACATCTGAATAAACAGTATAGATGTAGCAGTCATAGATTTACTTTGTAAATTAGCTTTACTTTGTAATGCGTACGAGTGTCCTTGTGAGCTGGTTTGGCCAATCAACCTGCAGGGCGCATTGATATCATTAGTTTCCTAAGGGACTACTTGAGCTCCCTTAGGATATGTGGATGATCACCAGACAGTACCCTAGCACCAGCCAGGACGGATTGCCTCAGCCTCTCTCCTGCCTCCTCGTCCACTGGACTCTCACGGCGGCTGCTATCTTCGCCTGAAGATATTTTAACTTCTTCTTCTTCTTTCGGACACTGTTCTAAGTTTCTTTCTACCTATACCAAGCGGTATAGGTAACCTCAAATATACTAATAAACCCCTTTCGTTTGTTGTTGTAAAAAAGGTTTCGTTTGTTTAATTCAGTTTTGTGTCGTTAAATTAAGAATAGGAGATAACAAATCCTCTATTCTTAGATATACACCTTTTGAAAATGACTTATGCTAATTCAACTGCTGCAATGAAAACTGATATAGGCACATCATACGCAATCAGAATCCTTAAGTATATAAAGCAAAGTGTTTTCTTTTCAGCGGTTCTATTCTGTGTTGTTTTGCCATCAGTGATTTGGAAAACAGAAAAACAATGTAGCTCTGGTTTTTTAATTGGTGGCCATCTTTTGTCCGATCTGAGTTATGCAGATGACATAGCTGCAATCAGTAACTCCAACTCTGATTTGGAGTTATTCCTGTGTAATCTTGTGAAGTAATCGAAATAATTTGGTCTTTCTATTAGCATGCCCAAGACTAAATGCATGATTACTGATGAAAAACAAAGTCCTCTTGACATCACCATCAACAGCCAACAAATCGAACAAGTTACGGTTTGTTTTATCTTGGGCACAAGTTGTCTTCATCTAACGACGGGCAAACAGCTGTAAATCACAGAATTGGTTTAGGTTGGTCCGCCTTTACAAGAAACAAAACCACCATAACTTCTAAACACAAAACGAAAATCTACAACACATATATCCTTCCTGTTGTCTTAAAAATGTCAACTGGACCGTATGTCAGAAAGTAGAAACTTTCCAAAACCATATCACGTGTTTCATTACTGATGATAAACTATCTGATCACATCAGTATGACATCCCATCAATATCCTCTGTCAGCAAGTGTAAAGTCTTAAGATTGTTTGGCCACAGCAAGCGTTCCAGTGTGGGTCTATTCAAAATATGCGGTAGGGCTATAATACAAGGAAGCCAGTCGAAAGGTAGACAAAAGAAAAGATGGATAGACAACGTTTGTGAATGGATGAATATGAACATGAACCAAGCGAACACCTTGGCCCAAGATCGTAAAGCTTGAAGGACACAGACGTGTTAGTGCGTATTCTACAGCTAGCGGAGAAAACGTTTAATAATAATAATAATAATGAATAGTGTAATCGCTATTGTTAATTACAGCATGTAAGCATTTACAAATTTCTTGCATGTTTCTTGGCTAATATTTTTCCATATTTCACAAAATATTTCTTTAGTTTATGCAGGTTTTTCAGTTTCAGCTTTCTCCATAAATGTTCAATCTGGAGATTGACTTGGCCATCTTAGAATATCTATTTGAAATTGACCATGATTTTATAAGCTTTGTAGTATGTTTAGAATCGTTGTCTGGTTGAAAGACTCAACCTGCTTTCAAGCCCATCGAATGTGCACTCTGGCATAAAATATTCCTATAATATTCTCCATTCCTCCTCCCTATTATTTCAATGTTCCCTTGGTCACTAAAGAATAACCCAAATCATGATTAATCTGCCTCTAAATTTTAGTGTTGGGGTCGTTTTCTTTTATTCACTACCTTTTTCTCTTTGCCAAAGCATTTCTGCTAAACAGTTCAATTTTCCTTTCGTATGACAAAAATACGTTTTCCCAAAATGCTGCAGGTTTGATACAATGCTTGTTTGCAAAATCCATTCTAGCATGAAGATGTTTCTGCTTAAGAAATGTTTTTTTTTTCTCGTTGCCAATAATCTTGCCTTACGTTCTGTTACCTTTCTAAGACGACTAGAGTTTTTGTGAGACAAATGGAATGCCACGTCTTTCAATGACAAACTATCGTACCAACTGAACTCAATGGAACATTTAACTGACTAAACGTCATCTCACCATCTCTCTTTCTCTCTATCTGGGCAACTTAATTGTCACTTAGTTTCACATGACTAGTCTGGGCCTCTTTTGTTCTTACAGGTTGAGGGTACAGGTTTGACAGCTTGTCTGGCTGCTGTTTCTGACTGATAGTACAGAAGCCCTAACTCTTAGGTAGCACTAAGAGCGGCTGCTCTATCAACAGTTGTATAATATCGGGATAACTGTAGTGCCGTGTTTCGCATGAAAAGGGACCCTACACTTATCTCCGGTGGGCTTTACAAGGCCACAACCTTATAGATGAAGACTTGGCTAATAGTCTACTTGTGTGAACTTTGTTTTCTGACATCCAACAAACACCTTCTTTGTCCAACCCACTCTATCTATCAACAATATAAATGACAATAAGAAACAAAAAAGATCAAACCAGACACACCTTAAAAACAACCAAATCACATACTTCCTTGAAGCTCTTATTCATAAATATCTGAGGGCTTAGAACTAACCTCAATGATGTAGAGTCCTTCCTTTTTTTAACTCAGATATCCTAGCACTAAGCGAAACTTATCTACACCCCTAAATTTCCTCGAATCATTTTGAAATGCCAGGATACCTCCTACTCTGCTGTAAAGACTCTCAAAAGGATATGCACAGGCTCAGAGTCTATATCTGTAACACCCTTCTCTTGACTAGAGAACATAGTCTAGAATCAGATGATCAGGCCTACATGTGCTTTACATTAACCTTACAACACAGCGTTAGTTACCAATATTTCCTTTACTGCTCTCCTTCGACCCAGGACTGTACGCTACCTGACTATGTCTCTGATAGTGTACATGCAGCACGATCCTTAGATCCGAGTACCCAAATTCATGTATTTGGGTGTTTTAATATCTACCAAAGAGATTAGCTTAGTTTTTCGAGCTATACAGACGCATAATTTCTCTATTGCACATTTCCTTTCACAAACTGATTTTTACAACCTGCCTCCCACATTGTGAAGATCAGCAAGCCTCACTTCTTGACCTATTCTTGACAACACAGCCCGAGGCTTTTGTGACGGATGCCTATAGCCCACTCAGGAACGTTGATCACCTTGTGATAATGGTTTATATCACCTTAAACCATCCGACACCAAACTGAAATCCTGTTACTTAAAACTACGAGATATTTCTAACGAGCTGATGGTGGAATCCCTTAGAGATCTCATTAGAGATGCCTCATGGAGTAAAATTTTCTTTCTCCCTGCTAAACAGTGCGCAAATAAGGTAACAATATTGGTCAAAGCAGGCATAGAAGTGATTGTCTCTATGCGGAAATTTTATAGTATGCCTCACTCTACCCAATGGTTCACTTTGACCTGTGCAGCTGCTGTTGTGCATGAGCAGCAAGAATTCAACTGATTAAATCGCCATAAGTCAGCTAGACAAAAATTTATAGTATTAAGAAATCATTGTAAGAGTGCAATAGCTGCAGCTAAAAGTAGGTTTACTGAGATGAGTCACAGAAATTAGGAACTCGTAATTTCTGGAAAATCTATAATAATGTTGTAAACAAGTGGCAATCGACAATTCCCCTACTATCCAACCACTACGATGTCGCTTGCATGGCAATGAATAAGGCTAAACTTATTGTCCTGCAGTTCACCTTAAATTCCACCTTGGCCTCCACAAACCACTCTCTCCCAAATTTCTCACTACGAACACAAACCACACTTGATGGTCTGATTATCACCCTTTCCCATGTTCTGGATATCATAAAATCTTTGACACCTCCAAAGCATGTGGTCCTGATTTTATCCTTGCTATAGTAATAAAAAAATGCTCTGCTGAACTGGCTTCTGTTCTCTCTAAACTCTATAACAAATGCCTTGCTGAATCTGGCTTCCCTGATAGCTGGAAAATTGCCTCAGTAGAACCAATTTTCAAGAAGTCTGGTGAAAGAACTGACCTGCAAAATTATCGACCCATTAGTCTCCTCCCGCTCTTTGCTAAAATCTTTGAATCATTAATCAATCAAGCTAGTCTGCTACCTCGAAAATGCTAAATTCTTTCTGAAACAGTATGGATTTAGGCAATTCTGTTCTATTGCGGATATCGTAACGGCCACTTCTGAACGTATATACCATACATTGGATAAGGCAGGTTAAACTAGGGGGATAGCACTTGATATATCCAAAGCCTTTGACAAGGTCTGGCATGAAGGTCTTCTTAAGAAAATTAATTTGTACTTTATTATTGGTTGAATATTTAACATAATCGAATCCTTCTTAGCTAAAAGAAAAATCCAGATCATCCTTGATGCCTGTACATATAAACAACATAGAATTAATATGGCTGCGTTCCAGAGGTTGATCCTTGGACCATAATTATTCCTGATTTTCATAAACGACCTCCCTGATGCAATTGCATCTGAGATGGGTATATTTGCTGATGACACCATATTTTATTCTCGGCATGAGGGCAAATCGAACACACACATATCCAATGTAATAGCTGAATCCTAAGAAAATAGCCTCAAGTCTGTAGTGGAATGGGACCATAAATGGATGGTTACATTTAATTCTACAAAGACAAAGCTCCTTTGAATTATAAGAAACCCTACCAAGCACCGATTGCCATGGCTGCTAGCACCCTTCCTGAGGATCTAACATTCAAATTCCCGGCATAAAATTCACAGGTAACTGTATAACATCTATTAGCTCGAGGAACGTTTTCCCGTGTGTATCACTAGATTGCAAATGGCTGCCGACCTGCTCTATATATAGTCATCTGCCAGGGGCAGATAACTTTATCCTGTTTAACACAAAGGCAGATAACTCTGTCCTGTCTGACACAAGGGCAGATCACTCTACTTTACTTATAGAATCTGAGGTTTTCGGTGTGGAGCAATGTGGGCCATTTATAGCTGGGTAGATCTTCCGGAAGAAACTACGATTCTGTAGCGTTACCCGATTGCTCCCATCCACTCGCACCTGGTACGGTCGGTTGCCCCCTGTTTCCATGATCCTCGCTGTCTTTCTCCATTGACGAGGGTGGGAACCATCTTGGTTCTGGATCTGGATGGAATCTCTGACCTACGTGAGCGGCAATGATGCTTGTAGAACTGTTCATTCCGCGTGTGCCTTTTGGCCATCGCAACCTTTCTTAGTGTCGCCATGTGTCAGCAGCATCCTGTTTTGTGGGGTCCAAATCCAGTCGTTCGGGCTTGAGGAATTTTCCAAATTAATCTTTGATATAAATAAATCGGTGTTTTTTTTCGGTTTTCATTGTCTGTTTCGGCGGTTATCATAACCTGTTACCGGATTTTACTGAGTCAAAATTGACAGCCATATAGAAATTAGACGAAGTCCATTTCTAATATTCATAACAACTTTATTGAGTCGTCTTCGTTGTGGTGTAAATAAAAGGAGATGAAAGGAAAGGGTGTTAATAAATGAACAAGTCCATGAGTATGACAAAGTCAAAAGGTTAGTGAGTCCGTGTGATGTGGAATAAATGTCCCATTAGTAGGGAAAAGAGAAGAGTTCATGTATGAAGGATAGGATGAATGTCCTGTTTGTAATGAAAGGAAAAGAGTTCATATATGAAGAATGTGTGTACATACACAGGTGTTGAAGTCAGGCCGTGTCCATGTGTGTATGTAGGTATGTGTTATATTAAGTCCACATGTGTGCGGCCATAGCCATGTTGGGTCCTTGGGACTTCTTGTCGAAGTTGAACCCAGAGCCTAACAGCCTTGGGTTTTTTGTGTTGCGTCCCAAGAGGGAAATTTGGGGTTTGGTCTGAGCAACGTGGATGAGTTGTTAGCAGTGCCGTTTCATGGCTAAGACAAAAGAAGTAAACTCTGGGCGATACATTTTATAATCTCCTGTCAGGTGCTCAGTTCGCCTGATGGATGGCCTCTGACTGGGCAAGCCAGAAAGGAAGTTAAATGCTTGCACCAATCAGTGCCGAGCTTAGAAATTAAGCATAGATTCAAAATCATTCACCGCGATCTCCTCACTGCTGCTGCTGTCGTTTGTAGTACAGCTGCTCCAGTCACGGGGTCTGAGCTGTAACCCTGAGCTGTAAAATACCTTTTTTTTACAATTTAAAAAAAAAAAAATCTAGAATTTTTTGGGTTAAACAATAAATTCATTTATTGTTATGTTACTTAATTATTTAATTTAAAATTTAACAATTATTTTCCAATAAAAAAATGGACCCCCGCCCCCAAAAAGATTTTAAATATAAATGTTGACGAAAATTTCGGGGTCGTTACCAAAATTTGTCTTTTGTTACCATGAATAAAAAAGGTGGGGAGCAAATAAAGAGACAAAAAGGAACAAATAAAGAAAACAGACCCAGAAATGCAACTCAATACAGTTTATTAATACGACGAAACAAATAGCTAGTTTTGTTTCCCAAAGCAGGGTTAAACACGTTAACCCAGGTTAACAATGGAAACCACAAGAAATTACAATAAAAAAATAGCCCAATAAAATCAGTATTAGCTTGAGCTGAAAAATACACATAAAACGATGGAGTCTCTATTCAAGAGACTATTTTTAAAAAGGGGGCTTGCCGTTTCAGACGATAATAGAAAACACCCAAGTTATTCCAATAAAGATTATAGTCTCAAACGACATCTGAAAAATAGATAGAAATGGACAGAAGAGCTCTGTTCTAAAACAATGGTTATCACCTCAGATAATAATGAAAAGTGGCGATAAAAACGTAATCTCGCTTTTCCACCAAATATACACACAAAAAAAAAATGTCTCACTTGAAAGGGCTGAAAAGAATGCAATAAAAAACTGTCCTTAGGAGGGATTCAAATGTCCTTCTCTTCAGTCCTTTGATATCTTTTAAATGGTCGTTCGAGACCAAATTTCTCTTAAATAAAACCCACAAAGGGTCAAAGTCTTTGAGTTTTCTCGCCCTAATATTCTTTTTTTTTAGAAATAATTAATTTTTCTTTTGGAGAATATCGCTCCGTAAACGTCGGGATCCGACTAAAAGTTCCTGTTTTTAGGGCAGTTCTCTGGAAATCTTTTAATAGAATTCTGTACATAAGAGAATTCTTTTTTTAATAAGAACTTTCTGTCCTGACATAAAAGACTCTGGCTTCTTCAAAAGTGTGTCCCTCTGAGACTGTTAACTTCAACATAAAAAAGGCGTCTCGCCTTCCCAAAAGTTGGGTTCTCTTTCAAAACGTTTAACGTCGGTCAGCGGAGACAAGCCAAAACGCAAGGAAGCTGTTCTAACCGGTACTGATTCGAAAAAGGCGCTAAAGGGCTGAGCTCGAACAAAAGGGAAACGGCCTTGACCTCAGCTTATCGATACACTCCTCCTTGTGGTCAGCGGACTGCTAATGTCTCCATCGTCGCCCATGGTAGAAAGTGCTACACTGACTATGATGATGATGATGATGATGCTGATAGGTGAAAAGGAAGAACAAGCTAAGATCTATGCTGACAGGAACAGGCTGACAATGAAAACGGGCGAGAATGAATTGGGAATGTTGACCTCCCCCCGGAGGGCCCCTCTTATGGGAGCTGGATTTTCCTACCTTTGTGTCTAACTTTGCCCTCGTGTGTGTGTGCGTGTGTGTGTGTGTGTTTGGGGGGGGGCGGCAGTAAATAACGACACGTGAAAACTTCATAACATTTTCAAATATTTAACTCATAAACGTTACTTTAATTTGGACATCCGTTATCGAGCTAATAATTCCTATTTCAGTCACGTAAATTATTTTGAATGAAATGGATTTTGACATTACTCCCAAACAACCCCCGGACGAATCAGAGTGAGGTACGGCAGGGTCCGATTCAGCCATAGGAGGTGCATCATCTCTCCTCTTTGGGGAAGGAGTTGGTTTATTGCCTGTCGCCTGAGGCGCTCCTACCGGGAATTGTCGATCGACGGAATCTGCTGACTGTTCGTAGCTATTTGACGATATTGAATTCTCTTGCTCACCCGCCGCTATTCCGAGTTCACAACAGCAAGCCGACAGCAATAGATTGTTTATCCTGCATTATCTTTATTAGAAAAAAAAAAGAAAAAAAGAAAATCACATAAAACTTTATAATTAAAATTTGCTGGAATAATTTTTTAAATAAAAAATTAAAAATCAAGTAAAAATTCTATTGGTATTTTTTTACTATCCATTCCCAGCGCAGTTTACCCCTTAAAAAAATTCAAATCCTACTTTTTTTGTGCAAATACATTTAAACAGCCTAAAAAAACATCCGCAAAGAAGGAATTAAACTTTAAAAAAAAATATTTAAGATTTTAGCGTGGGGGATCACTTTCCTTTATAAATTTAACGTAAAATGAGCACCCATTTCCTGGCCACTTAACATTAAACGAGACATGTAACCGACTTGAGTTTCTAATTCGAGACTGGAGATTTTCCTAGTTAGCTATTCCATTTGTTTTTATTTTTACGTAGGATAAATGTTTTTTCATTAGACATGAAAAAAAAAAAAAATTTCTGGGCACGGATTTTTACAGCAAAAACATAGCGTCGACAGTCTTGTTTTGCTAGCCTCATTTCGGGTTCTCGTTGTCAAGTGTGTGTGTGTCTGTGTGTGTGTGTGTGTGTGTGTGTGTGTGTGTGTTTTATCGGGACTCATAATCAAAGCGACGTTTTTTTTTTAACGATCAGGGCTGGAGTTAGAGTTAGGGTTAGGGCTGGAGTTAGGGTTAGGGCTGGAGTTAGGGTTAGGGTTGGGGGTAGGGTTAGGGCTGGAGTTAGGGTTAGGGCTGGAGTTAGGGTGTTTTTTTTTATTAAATAAACACGTAGAAATTTAGCCAATTTGGGGTGGTGGGTATTTATTTATTTAATAAAAACACGTAGAAATTTAGCAAATTTAGGTTTCTGTTTTTTTTGGAGGGGGGACTCAAGTCAAAGTTTGCCCACCCCCTCCAAAACAAACACGAAAATCGCTAAATTTTTACGTGTTTTTATTAAAAATTCAAGTTGGTTACATGTCTCGTTTCACGCTAACTGGCCAGGAAATGGGTGCTCATTTTACGTTAAATTTATAATGGAAAGTGAACTCCCACTCTAAAATTTTAAATATATATTTTTTTTTAATTCTTTCTTTGCGGATATTTTTTTAGGCTGTTTAAATGTATTTGCACACAAAAAAAGTAGGATGTTAACTTTTTTAAGGGGTAAACTGCGCTGGGAAGGGATAGTAAAAATTTACCATTAAATTTACCATTACTACTTGATTTATTGAAAGCCATAAAATAATTCGATTTTTTTAATATAATTACTTTTAGTGTGCAATCATTTGAAACCGTTTAAATTACACTCAAACCGTTGTTTATGACCGTTTGGTACACGAGAAACAATCCACTGATGGCGGCCAACGGCCACGAGCTGCGTGTGAGCAAGAAAAAAAATTAATATCGCCAACTATTTTTGCAGAGTTTTTAATTTCCTCACATAATTTATCTTGGCAAGCCCGATCTGTCTTTATCGCTTCATCAGCATCATCATTATCATTACATTGTTATTGATGCGGATGCGGGTGTTGTTTCTGTAAAACGCATTTTAGAAGACAAAATAAAAGACAAGAAAAACGTTACAGACAAATAAATAGGATTTCAAAATTTGAATTAATATAATTGTATAAACCTTTTCGTTTAAATATTAATTAATAAAAATACAAAATAATCCTCTGATATAATTTAACGATAAGTAGATCTGATTTGTAATGAAGAAGATTTCCATGTGAGCATCGGTGGTTCAGTGGTAGAATGCTCGCCTGCCACGCGGGCGGCCCGGGTTCGATTCCCGGCCGATGCAACTTACTTTTAAATTATTAACGGACTGAATAAGGTAAATTATTCAAATGCACTTTTTTAAAAATTCGCTTTTTGGCGCAAGTTTCGGTTTATTATCATACCCTACAGTTTTGCTAGTGTTGTCAATTTATTTAGTTTCGCAGTTATGAACGTGCCATTTTTTTTACGCGTGAGAAGATTATTGTTTTAATTTTGAAAGGGGGGGGGGGGACTGTCTAAAGATGGCTATTCCAATAGCTTGTTGTGTCATGGTAAAATGACTATTTAAAATTTTTGGCACATGTTCGTCTTTAACCACTGTCCGTTTTTCACAACTTTTTACTGACCATTTTTATTTTATTTTTTCGGTGTACACTTATCTATCAGGCTGCTAGAGAATTCCGGCGTTTTTGGAATTTTTTTTCAAATATTTTACATTTTAGGAGGGGGGATCAGTTTCTAATGTTAATTCAACGTAGACTGATCCCCCTCTTTTTGACCATCTCAATTTAAAAAAAAATCTTTTTCGGTGTACGATTACCTATCATGTCAATAGAGAATTCCGGGGGTTTTGGAAAGAATTTTTTTAAAATTGTGATTTTAAGACGGGGATCAGTTTTTAATGTAAATTCAACGTGGACTGATCCCCCTCTTTTTAACCATCTCAAATTTTAAAAATTATTCTTCTGCTTACAATTACCTATGATGTCATGAGGGAATTCCGGCGTTTTTGAAAAGAAATTTTAAAAAATTGAGATTTTAAGACAGGGGATCAGTCTTGTTCGTCTTTTACCATAGTTCATTTTTCACAACTTTTTACGTCTTAAAATCTCATTTTTTAAAAATTTCTTTCCAAAAACGCCGGAATTCTCTCGCGACATGATAGGTAATTGTAAGCAGAAGAATAATTTTAAAAATTTGAGATGGTTAAAAAGAGGGGGATCAGTCCACGTTGAATTTACATTGAAAACTGATCCCCCGTCTTAAAATCACAATTTTTAAAAATTTCTTTCCAAAACTCCCGGAATTCTCTATTGACATGATAGGTAATCGTACACCGAAAAAGATTTAAAAAAAAATTGAGATGGTCAAGAAGAGGGGGATCAGTCTACGTTGAATTAACATTGGAAACTGATCCCCCTCCTAAAATGTAAAAAATTTGAAAAATTTTTCCCAAAACGCCGGAATTCTCTAGCAGCCTGATAGATAAGTGTACACCGAAAAAAGAAAAGAAAAATGGTCTGTAAAAAGTTGTGAAAAACGGACAGTGGTTAAAGACGAACATGTGCCAAATTTTTTTATTACGAACAACAACAACAACAACAACAACAACAACAACAAAAATGATTCGTTTAATTTGTCGTTTCTTGCTCAAAATGGCGGACAACTCTGATGTCAATGAATCGTTTGCAATTTTCCGACCTCACAAATGAGTAAGTAAACCCAAATAAATTGTTTCGGACTAATTTGCCTACTGTATTTCATTTATAATAATTTATGGTAAATTTAAATTAGTTCAAAACAAGTTTTTGTGGTTTACTTACTCATTTGTGAGATCGGAAAAATAGAAAACGATTCATTGGCGCCAGAGTTGTCCGCCATTTTGAGCAGGAAACGACAAATTTTCCAAATTATTCAATAAATACATAATTGGACATTCAACAAAATATAAATGTTAGATTTAAATTTAAAAGTTCATGTAAACATTTACTCTGTTGCCGTTCTATTCTAAATCTTTTTCAACTGCCGTATTTTAAAAGGCCGATATTCGGAACATCAATAAGTTTCATCGGGTGTCCTATTGGCTTGGCAGGCCGAGAGCAGGCTCAGGACATTCTCTCGAATAATGGCGCTGGAGATGTGCTCGTAGAGCCAAGGCAATTCACAATGGCCCGTGTCATTAATAGAATCACACAATTGAGGAAGTCCCGACTGGCGGGACCAATCGCTCCACTCATCTCCACAGATTCACCGAAAAGAACAGTTCTGTACCACTTTCATGTCTCCTTATGAAGATTAAAAAATCAAGATATATATGTTACTAACGCTTATGTCTAAAATTCTTATTGCAATTTTGATCAAAATCCATTAAATGATTTTGATTCTAAAAAATGTATAACGTTTACGCATCCTCAGTCATGTTACTTTTTGAACCCATCTCTTCTCACGGCTGTCCCTCCTTCCCTCCATCTCTCTCTCTCTCTCTCTCTCTCTCTCTCTCTCTCTCTCACTCATGCGCAAACTTTGGCAACTGGTGTAATATAATGGAAAGAAAGAAAAAAAGAAGAAAGAAAAGTATAAAGTCATCCGGGGACGACTGTTTGACCTAGTTTCAGTTTTGTTTTTCAAACAACTACCAGTAAAAATGAAAGAAAGTAATTTTTATCTGACCGTTTCATGCATTAATTTAGTGCCTGGTGACCAGAAGCGACTGAATATTGAGCTTCTTTTTTTTTTTACCATAACCAGCTTGGGGTCATATCAAATCAGAATATGTCAGATTTGTAAGTGTATATTTGATACTTTCTCAGTTTTAGTCTAAGAAACAGTCAGACAGAAAGCCGACTTTCTTTTACATAACAGATTATTGAATTGACGTTAAGTTTTCATTTTCCTCACAAAACAGTTTTAGAGAAAGCAATTCAATTTGAAAGACAATCATGAGGAGAAATCCTTCTAGAGTGCGGCATTTTTTTTGTCCCAATCCAGTGAAGCTTTTTGGGGAGCTGGATTTTTTTCTCCATATTTAAAAACGACCTTGTGTTTAACTTTTCCCTTGTGGGGAGGCAAGTAAATAGGAGCAATAATTACATGTTAATCAAAGTTACAGAAGAGATTAGGGATAACCTAACATTTCATTCCGTTTAATTTCCTCCAAAATTATTATCAACTAGCGGGACCTGTGTCCTGGCGGCGGCGGCGGCGGTAGTGATGTTGAGGTTGTTGTGTAGCAGCAGGCTACAAACAGCAACAGCTCGCGGTTTACGATTTTGAATCTGCTTAATTCATAAGCTTGGCACTGATTGGTGCAGCCATTTAACTTCCCTTCCGGCTTGCCCAATCAGAGACCATCTCTCATATGAGCTGACCACGTGACAAGAGACTATAAAAGAGATCGCACAGCGTTCACTTTATCTTTGGCACTGCCACGTTGCTTGAACCAGCCCCCAAATTTATCTCTTGGGACTAAACAAGCATCTTCTTGGGCCTTTGGCCCTGGATCTGACTTCGACACGAAGACAAGGATCCAAAATGGCTACCGCCTCGTACACATAGACTTAATATAACACACACACACATAACTGCTTACACATGAACTGACTTTCACACTCTCTGCCTAACTTCAAAAGCGAATCGTGTTAGCCTACTAAAAGGGTATAAAAAGCTACTCGGCCACGTGAAAAGAAATAAAACTTTTTCCAGTTGAAACGCTCTAGTTGTAGTGAGATTGATATCAGACATCTATCAAGGACATACAACTCACTATCTCTTCTTCCATCTTGCACAATTTAATACAAAAATCTCCTTTTTTTCTTACAAACTTTTTCTAACGAACATTCTTACATTACTAGGGCAACGAAAGACTCACTTCTATGACATGTTTCTATTTACGTTTGTAATGAACGCATGGAGATTGGATACCAACGGGCTTGTTAAGATTACTACCTTCCTTTCTCTCCTCGTTTCGTCCTTATTCTCTCCTTTCTCTTTCTTCTTTCCACTTTCTTTTTTTTTTGTGGGGTGAGGCAACTCTAAAAAAGAGGACAATGAAAAGTGCTAAAGCGGTTAAGTGCAGTTCTGCTAGGTGTTTTTGAGCGGGTCACATGATCAACGAGTCTATAATGGCAGCGTCATTTGACGGATAAACAGAGGGACCTTGATGGACAAATAATTGCGGGTGTTTTAATAAAACTCATCATCATCTTCAGAGCCAGCTTAGCCCCTAAAATTGAATAGACAACTAATGCACAAACTAACCCTAACCCTATACCAGCAATGTCAGAATGATTATCGTTATCTCATCAACCATTACCGAATTAATTTCTAACACTGCAAGCCGTTTGTACCGGCCACCAAGACAAGTTTCCCTTAAACTAACAACATATTTATGGAACTCTTAATAACAACATCTTTACAGAACTCTGTAAGAGGCTAGGAGAATGTCGCCATTGGTAAGGAGAAGGCAGGAGAACCAATTGCAATAAGAAAGAGGTGTTGAGTAAATGTCAATCCCGTAGGCTTCGTTTAGTAAGAAGAAAAATGGGTTACTGTTAGCTTGATTATACGGATAAACTCCTCTTTTTCATTTTAAATCAATTTTATTCAAACATAGTTTCACCAGGAAACAGCCAGGGATCAAGAAAGAGTTACGTAACCAGAAATGCTGACGATGAGTTAGCGTGCATGTGTACATCCATAATATTAGTTGGGTCTGAAGTCCACTTGTCTCACACATGTCAAGTCTTTATTTGGGACAAGACATGAACATAGCTGTCTCTTCAGCTTAACATCAAAACATTCGACTAGAGAAAAAGTGGGGAAATAGTATACAAGAGTCTAGCAGAAGTGCCTCCCACGCAAAGTGTTACGATTGGATAATGTACCAATCATCATTGAAAGAGTTACATAGTCAGAAATACAAAAGCATGATGAGTCGGCAGGTGCATGTACATCCGTACTATTGATTGGGTCTGGAGGCCACTTGAGGAGGCAATTTGGCTGGGAGGGGGTCTAGTTTGTTCGTTTTCCTGTTTCTTATCATTGTCATTTATATTGTTTTTAGATAGAGTGGGTTGGATAAAGTGGTGTTTGTTGAATGTCAAAAAATAAGGTTCACATAAGTAGACTATTAGCCGAGTCTTTATCTATGGGGTTGTGGCCTTGGGAATCCCACTGGAAATAAGTGCAGGGTCAATTTCCATGCGCGACATGACACTATAGTTATCTTGATTTCATACAACTGTTGATAGAGTTACTTAAGAGTTAGGGCTACTGTACTACCAGTCGGAAACAGCAGCCAAACAAACTGTCAACCCTGTACCCTCAACCTGTCAGAACAAGAGCAGCTCAGACTAGTTGTATGAAATTCGGTGACAAGCAAGGGTCCTCAAGTTACCCAGATAGAAAGAAAGAGATGGTGGGATGATGTTCATTGTCCTAGTCTGGAAACAAGGCAAAGCACTGGGTGTCTTTGAAGTGTCCCTGTGATAGTATCTTACGATAGTACGTAATAGATAAAGAAGTTGTGCAAAGGCCGGGTGATAGGCAGAGCCTATCTACTCCGTAAACAATTGTAGATTTGCAAGCCCGATATTTTTGTTTGAGTCTCCAGCGATATCAAGATTGTCGACCAGGACTAAGGAGGCTTCCTTCTCCCAGTGGTTTGGTGTCAAGATGTGAGAAATCAGTACACAGTTGGAGTCTATGCCAGGTATTTCTATGCCCCTGTTTGGGTAAAAATAAAAACACATATTAAGTATCTACTTAAATAAAGTTTTTGAGTCCTTTCCGTAAAAATTAAAGATAGTTTGTCTTTACATGCAGAGTGATTAGTACATTATCCAATCGTAACACTTTGCGTGGGAGGTACTTCTGCTGAATTGCTGTATACTGCTTATATACATACATATATCTTATATAAATATCTAAATACATACAATACATACATAAATACATATGTATAACTACAAAGTACTGTAGCAGATACTAGAATCCTTCCTCCTTGTAAAGTCCCCAGATATCCTAGCACTAAGTGAAACTAATCTACACTCCTTAATCTCCTCTAATCTTTTTCTACAAGCCAGGATACTTCCCACTCTCCCATAAAAACTCTGACAAGCATATGCACGGGCTTGGAGTCTATATCCATAATACCCTCCACTTGACTAGATAACTTAGTCTCCAATAGTGTGGATGCAGCACTTTCCTTAGATCCGAGTTCCTAAATCCATGTATTTGGGGATTTTAATATCCATCACAGAGATTGGCTTGGTTTCTTAAGCTATACAGACACAGCTGATAACAACACGCATAGTTTCTCTGTTGCATATTCCTGTTTATAGGCAGTCAGGGTAATGATTCTGTTCGGCACATGGCTTAGTGCTAGGATATCTGGGGACTTTACAAGGAGGAAGGATTCTTCAGCATCCAGGTTAGTTTTGAACTATTCTTGACAACACTGCTCAAGGATTGTTTGACTGATACTCATAGCCAACTCGGGAACACTGATCACCTTATGATAATGCTTTATATCAACTTAAACTTCTGACCCCAAACCGAAGTGCGTTTACTTAAAACGATGAGATATTTTCACCGAGCTGCTTGGGAATACCTTAGAGATCTCATTAGAGATGTCCCACAGGGTAAAACTTTTTCTCTCCCTGCTGAACAGTGTACAAATAAGGTAATAGAATAGTTCAAAACAGGCAGAGAAGCAGTTGTCCCCGCGCGAAAATTCTATAGTAAGCCTCACTCTCTCCAATGGTTCACTTTGACCTGTACAGCTGCTATTGCACATAGGCAAGACTCATTCAACTGATTCAACTGCCGTAAGTCAGTTACAAATAGACAATAGCATCAAATAACCATTGTAAGAGTGTAATAGCTGCAGCTAAAAGTAGGTATATCGAGATGAGTCACAGAAAACGCATTGAGTCACAGAAATTATGAACTTGTAATTTCTGAACAATCTATAATAGTGTGGTGAACAATGAGCAATCAACAATTCCACACTATCCAATCACCATGATATCACTTGCAATTTTCCATTATGGACAGAAACCACACTTGCTGATCTGATCATCACCCCTTCCCATGTCCTGGATATCATAAAAAACTTTGACACCTCCAGATCATGTGGACGTGATCTTATCACTACTATAGTAATAAAAAAATGCTCTGCTAAACTCACCCCTGTCCTCTCAAAACTCTATAACAAATGCCTTACTGAATGTTGCTTCCCTGATAACTAGAAAAATTGTTTCTGTGGTACCAGTTTTCACAAACTCTGGTGAAAGATCTGATCTGCAAAATTATCACTTCATCAGTCTCCTCCTGCTCTTCGCTAAAATCTTTGATCATTAATCAATCTAGCGATAATCTGCCACCGCGAAAATGCTAAACTTCTTTCTGACCAAAAGTATGCGGATATCTTAACGGTCATCTCTGAACACATATATCATACACTTGATAAGGCATGAGGGTCTTCTCAAGGAAATTAATTCCTATATAAAAGAAGGATCTAAGTCGTTCTCGATAGCCAGACATCTAAACAACATCACATTAATATGGGTATGCCCCAGGGGTCGATCCTCTCTGCTCCCTGTTTCCCCAACTGTATCGTTATGCAGAAACTTAAATGTAATGTAAACAAACATCTCGACACACAACTCGTCTCTTAGGATGCCCCCTTTAATTTCTGGCACCTAATCCACAGTAGCCCCTTACGTCTCAGGGGCAGTATGTGTAGAAAAAAATAACGAAAAAATATTTAAACAGAGATGTCGCCAAGATCAAGTCCAAATGTAAAAAAACCCAAAAAACTGTCTCTCTCAACTGTATAAAAAAAAACGTTGTTCAGTTCAACATAAAAAAAAATCCAGCACTGTTCTTTTCTTTCGTTCGCTTTCCAATCCCACGTTCAGAACGATCTTGACGAGACTGACTGAATCTTCACTTTCGCTCTCTTATTGAAAACAAAATGCGACGCATGCAAACCAACTTAATTTGCATAAATCTCTCACTCGACACCGCTGCCCGGATCTTCAAATAAAAACCTTATTTGATTTTCTGATGCCTTTCTCCTTCCACTTCTCTTTCTTTTTTGTCGTCAGTGAGCGTTTTCGGGTTCGCCCCACACACACAGCATACCAGACGCTGTCTCTTTGAACGGCGCCGACAAGTGTCTGCATTTACTTCAATCGGCTTCTCTCCTTGTCTGGCATAAACTCAAGTTAAAACAAAGAAAAGAATTTTCCACGCTTATCTACAAATAGAAGCTTCATGACTAAATCTATTCTAACTTGAGCAGTGAAGGGTGAGAGGAGACATGATTCTGGTGTACAAAATCATCAATGGGAATTTAAATCTACATTTCGAGAAGTTTTTCACCTCATTGCCAAATCGTGATCTCCGCGGGCACCCGCAAAAGATGTACTACCATTGTTTTCGGCTCAATAGAAGGAAAACAACCTACCAGAGGAGGTTATGACGATGACTACCATATCCAGGTTTAAAGCAGCCTTGGACAAGCAGTCAAACTATATGTGGATTTAAATAACTTCTACCTGTCTCTTTACATGGCTTGCTCCACTTTGCTATTTTTTGCCAAATAAATTTGATGTGATTTGATGATATTTTTCTTGGTAAATGTAAAACATACATATATTATTAAAAATATAAAAACAGATTAAAAAAAGAAGCTTTTCTGGGGGGAGTACTTGTAGTATTACCTACCCCTATACTACACACTTACACTTGTGTTTCAGACCCGAATTATCTCCTCTTTCGTGAGCGTAGGTGACGCTACAATCCGTGATATAAAAGGGATGCACAGGAAAATCCACCTTTTTTTTTTCGACCTAGCCGCTTATGAACACACCTCATCAGCACGTGTGCCCCCCCCCCCCCCCCACACACACACTATCAAATCAAACCCTGTCGCGTTTTTGCGAAATAAATGTTTTTTTTGCATACATTATCGTTTCCGTGTTGTTTCATTTTGTAAATGCTTGTATTTGAACATGTAATAAGGGAACTGACACTGTTCAACCCCCTCAAATCATATAGTGGGAAAATCAGTTAAGTCGCTTTTGTTTCGTCTACGAAGATATACATACATTCCAGCTGCTTGTGGTTAGCCTACTGTTTAGGTGGAAAGCTGAGATGTTATTAACAAACAGATTTTATTAAATGGTAATGGGTAACAAGCTTATGCTCATACAAAAGGAAGCAGTTTCCTAATCAAAATATTGAACAGTTTTAATGTAATCGAGCTGCTAAGCAAACAGAAAAAAACTATGGGGAAAATTATTTAATTTATTTTGGTGTGGGGCGTAAGTTTTGGTAGTAAGTTTTTCAGTTTTCAAGTTCAGATACTGTTTGAAAAGAAAAGACAGAAACGGCAACAATTGTTACATAATAAAGTTTATAAAAGAAAGAAGAAAATAAGGAAAAGAGAGAATAGAAAAAGTGGAAATTTAGCAAATTAGTAGCAGAACTATTCCATGCATGGGCGAATGGTGGCTTTGTAGAGATATAGGATACTGTCAGGTGTGAGAAGTTTTCTAGTTCGGTAGAGGGAGCCCACTTTATTTGCATACAGACTTGGAAGTATCTATGCATTTATTCCAATTCATGTTACCTATGGATGTTAGGCTGAAGAGTTTAAACGTTGAACTATCCGGAAAAATGCCATGGCAATCGGTGGTTGGAAAGGTTTTTCATAATTGTTAAAGGAAAGGAGCTTTGTCTTGGTAGCATTGAATGTAACAATCTATTTATGGCCCCATTCAACTACAGACTGGAGGTAATTTTCTAAGTATTCAGACATTGCATTGGATATGAGTGTGTTTGTTTTGCCAGCATGTCGAGAATAGAGCATGGTGTCATCATCAAATACACCCATCTCAGACGCGATTCAATCAGGGAGTTTGTTTATGAAGATCAAGAATAATAATGGTCCACATATCGACCCCTGGGGCACACCCGCATTAATATGATGTTATTTGGAGGTATGGTCATAGAGAATGAGAAGGATTTGATTATATTAAATATTCGTCCAGTAATACCGTACAAATTAGTTTTCCTTAGAAGACCTTCATGCCACACCTTGTAAAAGGCCTTGAATATATCAAGCGCTACCACCCTAGCTTCACCTGCCTATCCAGTGTATGATATATGTGTTATGCATTATGACTGCTAGGATATCTGCAGTAGATCGTGCTTGCCTAGATCCATACTGATGGTCAGAAAGAAGTTTAGCATTAACGAGGTGACGAACTATCGCTAGATTGATTAAGGATTCAAAGACTTTTGCAAAGAGCGGGAGTAGACTGGTTGGGCGGTAGTTCTGGAGATTAGTTCTATCACCAGAATTCTTGTAAACTGGTACCACAGAGGCAATTTTCCAGCTATCAGGGAAGCAAGATTCAGTAAGGCATTTGTTGTAGAGTTTGGAGAGGGCAGGTGCCAGTTCAGCAGAGCATTTCTTTATTACTGTTACTGGTATAAGATCAATCCCACAAGCTTTGGAGGTGTCAAGGTTTTTTATGATGCCCCCTGAGATGTGGTGATGACCGGGTTTTCAAGTGTGGCTTCAGTTCGCAATGGTAATTTAGTGAGAGGGTGGTTTGCAGAGTCCAAAGTTGAGTTTAAGGCGAAGCGCTGGGCAAGTAGTTCAGCCTTATTAGTTGCCATGCATACAACATCATTGTGGTTTTATAGCGGGGGAGAATTGTTGATTGTCCATTAAGACTCAACGTCTCGCCTAGCTGTTGCGTAGGCTTTTTCAAGAGCGAATAAATGCTATAAGTGACAAAGAACAAACAGATCTGTAATTTTGGGAATAAATATAGTAATAGTGTTAATAACATTTAAATTCATTTATAGACGGAAGATATGCAAATATGTACATAAGCACAGCTGGGTGAATCGTTGAATCTTTGGTCTTCCGCTGTTCCTTTTTAATTCATATATATATATATATATATTTGGTACAGAAAAATTAGTACAACATTAGTTCCGTCGGTTTCAAGCTCAGAAGGACTTAGTCTTATGTTGTCATCTGTTTCGGAAATGTGAAGTCACGTGTCACTCTCATTTGGACGCGTTATTTGCTTAGAGTGTTATGTATATTTGTTTAAATTTAGTGCAAGGGAGGTTTAATAAGGTTTGAAAAAAAGGGTGGTGGTGAAAAGTAACAGTTGAGATTTAAAAATGAAAAAGGTTTAAAAAAATAAAAAATGAAAAATGTTTCTATATAAATCCCGTGAGTCAATGTTTAAAAGTAGCATATATTTGGCCGTTACTGTTTTTAGGGTTAATAATGTGTCCTCTAAAGAAAATAAGGAGAGAAAATGGGTTTAAGGATTATACTTATGAAGAGATAAAAAGCTTTAAAAACACACATTAAATTCAATTTTACAGCCTGGATTAAAGGACTTTAAATCAATGTAAAAGGAATTTAAATAAAGATTTAACACGGGTATATATTAATGGTGTTCTAATCTATTATTTATAATTAATGTTTCCCATATTGTATGAAATTCTTAGGAGGTTATTATTTCCCTTTTCCCCTCATATATTGTGAGTCAAACCTTACTTTTCGATATCTCTACGTATTACGGTTTACCGGTGTTCTTCTAGGCCAGGGGCGGGCAACCTCCGGCCTGCGGGCCGGATGTGGCCCGTGAAGGCTTAGCGTCCGGCCTGCCACCCTGCTATGCTTTATTATTGAAATCCGGCCCGCGGACCTCCCAGTAAAACTCATATCATTTTGTGACATAGACGTAAAAGTAGGTTTCAATTAAGATTTACAGTGAATAAAAATGTATAAATATTAGTGAGCGATGATTCATGTATATTTCATTTTTCTTTAACTATTAATTTCAAATCCTTGGCCTGAGATAAAAATAGAAAAAGAGAAAGAGAGAGGCAAAGAGGAAACGAGAGACGAGGAAAGCGCATGAAACATAGAACCTATGTTATGTGTGTCAAAACGAATGCTGGATCAACTTGCTACTTCCCCGTCATTATTTTTTATGATTCCAAAATGGCTTTTCGTCGGCGCCTTTTATAACATCACATACAGAAGTCTCTTGAGAAAAAATATCAGATTTGTAGAATGTTCAATGCAATTTTTGTACAATTTATTCATGTAAACAAAATATAGTAATTCTGAGATTTCGTTTGTCACTCCGGCCCACGATCTCCTTCCTAAAGTCTCATCTGGCCCTCACTCTGAAAAGGTTGACCGCCCCTGATCTAGGCTATCCATTTCCTCTTGATACGTTTTGGTGTTACTACATATTGCCGTTGCTCGATGTTGTAGGAAACAGACGATTCCTTTCTTTGCATTATATCGATGGTGGGAGTTGAAATTGAGATAGTGTCCCATGAAAGTTGGTTTTCAATATACGGAGGACCTAAAAGAAAAATAATATTTTACTTTTTTGGGGCGATTACATGTAAACAGCCTGAAAAATTGGGCGGTAAAAATAAATAAAACAAAAAGAAAATATTTCAGGCTTTAGAATAGGGGATCAGTTTAGCATATAAATTTAATCTAAAATGATAATCTACTTTCCGACCAGATAGCGTTTTAAGGACATATAACTAATTTTTATTTCTAGTTAAATCTTGGCCATTTTCTTAATTTCTTGGAAATCAATTGTGTGTGTGTGTGTTAGGGGATGTTTTTGTCTATTAACACCAGGACTTAGGATTAGTTGTAGAGTTAAGGGAGGGCATTTCATAATGTTTTTTTTAGGGGGAGGGTGTCTATTACCATCGGGACTTAGGGTTAATATTAAGATTAAGGGAGGGCATGTCATAATTTAGAAAGAAAACAAATTTCCTACCAAGTTTTTCAAGCTGTTTACATGTAAACTCTTATTCGTGTATCATCAACTTTTCAATCCGCCATTTATAAATATCACCTTTCTATTGAGTTGCACACACGATTTTGTTTTCTTCTTTCCTTTTGTTGTCACGTTCATCACACGTCTCTCTCTCTCTCTTTTATTTATGTTTATTTCATGTTAGTGGAGGTCGTGATACAATCAAAAACTAGGCCATCGTCCATCTATGTTGCCGCCCAATTACAGGCTTTTCGCCATTTCTTAGAAATTAGTCATATAATTGTCTTTAAAACTCTATCCGGTTAAACCTGCTGGCCTTGAAATCGGTGATCATTTTACGGTAAATTTATATGCGAAACTGATTCCCCACGTTTAATTCTAAAAATTTGTTAAAAAAATGTTTTTTTCTTTAAATTTTAATTGCTAAGTTTTTCAGAGTATTTATGTAATCACCTAAAATAAGTAAAATCTAATTTTTATTTTTTGGATGAATTAGCATATGGTGTATTTTTCGGATGAATTAGCATATGGTGTATTTTTTGATGAATTAGCATATGGTGTATTTTTTGGATGAATTAGCATATGGTGTATTTTTTGGATGAATTAGCATATGGTGTATTTTTGGATGAATTAGCATATGATGTATTTTTTGAATGAATTAGCATATGGTGTATTTTTTGATGAATTAGCATATGGTATACTCCTACAAATTTACTTCTTAGCAAATGCTCATGTATTAAAACACTAAAAGTTTTGGAAGCTATTCACATCCATTAATAAAAACAACATTACCTTAAAAAAATAGTTATAGTTTTATAACAATTTGGTTCAATTAATAATTTTAATGGCTGTCTAAAAGTGTAGACATCACTTTCTGTAACAGGGGGTCTTTTGGTATGGCATGTTGAGCCACATACCTTATATATGTTTCTCTTGGGTTTGCGATGAGGATGTCGGCTGAGATAGTCAGCAGGGTTTAGATCATCTTTTCCAGGCTGGTACACCAAGTTGTATTCATATGGCATGAGGTGCAGATGCCAGCGTTCAATTCTAGATGTGTCTGGCTTGAGACTTTTAATGATTCCGAGAAGTGGTCGCTGGTCAGTGGTGATGGTTAACCTCGACCCATATAAATAAAAGAGAAAATGTTTGGCAATGCATACCACGACTAACATCTTTCTTTCAGTCTGTGAGTATAGCTGTTCCACATGTGTGAGGGCACGGCTGGCATAGCATAATATTTTTCGATTTTGTGTGAGCATTGCACCTAATCCGGCAGGGCTTGCCTCCACAATGATATTTGTCTCTTTGTTTGTAGATCATGACTCCAGCTCCAGTCAGGGCTTCCTTTAACTTGCTCACTGGCCTTTATTCTGTCTCCGACCACTTTCGTTCTGTATCTTTTCTCGTGAGTTATCAGAGTGGCTCGCTAACAGTGGCATAATATGGGATGAATATAGCTACATACTGGACCATGCCCAGGAATAAGCAGACTTCCCCAATGTTGGTGGGGGATTTTCAATTCGTGATTGCTGCAATCTTCTCTGGGTCTGGTGACATCCCATTCTCACTGAAGGTGTGTCCGAAGAAAATAAGTTGGCATTTTTTCCCTGTTTAATCTGGACCCAGCATTTTTTAGACGCTCCAATGTGGACTGCAAGCTGTTATCATGTGAGGCTTGATCACATCCATGGATGATAATGTCATCTGAGAGGTTTTTAACTCCTGGAATGCATCTTAAGAGGTCTGCAATGGCCTTTTGAAATATCTCTGAGGCAGCATTTACTCCCAAAAGTAGGCATTTGTATCGGAATAATCCAGCATGTGATGAATATGGTGATATATCTGCTGGATTCCAATAGCTCTAGTTTGTGGCACACACTCGACAGGTCTAATTTACTAAACACTGTTGAGTGGTTTAAATCTGCAATAAGGTCATCAACGGTCAGCATGCGATGTTTAACTCTTTGAATGGTTTTGTTTGCTTTCCTCATGTAAATGCAGGTCTGTACACCACTCGTTTTTTTGGGGGGAATATCACCACAGGACTTACCCAGGGAGTAGGCCAATAACATCCTCAATTACGCCCATTTCCTTGAGGCGTTTTAATTCTGACTCGACGTCCTTCCTCACATAGAAAGTTATCCTACGGTGTCGCTGCGTCATTGGTGAGACAGAAGGGTCGATGTGGAAGTTAATGGTAGGTCCAGAAATCTTTCCTCATCTTTCTGTTGAATAGTGATAGGAATTTGTCAGGAATTTGTCGCGAAACATGAAATGGAAAGTTATCATATCGAGTGCTTCGGCAGAATGGGCACTGAGTAGATTTTGTAGTTCGTATCCAAACAAGGGCATAATGTGGGATGAATATAGCTACATACTGGACCATGCCCAGGAATGAGCAGACTTCCCCAATGTTGGTGGGTGATTTGCAATTCGTGATTGCTGCAATCTTTTCTGGGTCTGGTGACATCCCATTCTCACTGAAGGTGTGTCCGAAGAAAATAATAATTATTAAGTATTATTAATACATTATCAACGACGAATATTTTCACTCTGCAGCATTTTTCTCTAAATTTAATCGTGGCGATAATAAATCCATGAACGGGCACTGCTTGTTTGGATTGGTATGGAAATACCCGTGTCACTGTGACAGTCATACACGCGTTTGGAGAGTATGTTGACACTGGCACCGGTGTCTAAGACAAAAGTTGATGTTCTTGTTGATGTAGGAATTTTTATTGCGAACACTGATTCATCACTTGACATAGAAAGGGGATAGTCTCATTTGGTTATGAGTAAGAAATTTGTCTTACCGGCTTGGAATTGCAGATTTGGGCAAAGCGATTCTTTTAAGGTAGTTCCTAAACTCCTGCCCCTTGGCAAGACACGTTACGTGTGTTACCGAATATCTGCAATAGTCATAAGCCTGTCTGCCATGTTTATTTTGTCTTCTCATGGTCGGGGTCTCTGGGTAAAATGGCACTTACTATTTTGTGTGTATCCGTGATGAAGTCCACTGTTGGTACTTTTATTGTTTTCATTACTGCGTGTGTACCGCTTGTGGGTTTCGTTGCTGCTGTAGGATTTCCCTTCATTCCATATCTGCAGCTCGTGTGTGAGCAAGTTGAATGGCCCTGGCTTCGTCCAGTATTTGTTTGAGGGTAGAATTATCTCTTTAGCGCCCTTCTTCTAACCTTAGAAGACGAACACCCTTGCAGTATCTGGGCCAATATTTCCCGGTCTGTATTTTGGAAGTCGCATGTGGATGCTGGCATTCTTAGCCTCACATGGTATGAATCGAAATTTTCATCCGGATTTTGCATCGAGCGTCAGAATTAAAAAATTTCATATGATGTGTTTCTTGAGGTATGAAGTTATCGGTTAGTAATTTCTTCACTATTTCATATTGGTTTGGTATTACTGTCCCAGCTACCACTTCTTTAGTTTCTTCAATGCCCTTCTGTTTGTCAGTGAAAATGTGAAAAGTGTCGGCAAAATATAAAAAAGTCACTTTTCATTTTTTTTCGGTGTCAATATTTAAGGCAATGAACAGATTTTCCAATTTATCTCTCCTCTTTTGCCAGCGAATGCCAATTGTATTTTGACCAGAGTGAATTCTCTTCTCTTGTGTAGACCTTTTTTTTTGTATGGTAGAGAACATGAGCACGTCACTTACATTCTCGTCATCAGATGTAATGTCGTAAACTCGGTTCGTGAGACTAAAAAAAACGTAAAAAGAAAGAAAGACAAAGAAATATATGATGACTTTAATTCGTGTCAGAATTAAATTGATGAGTTTTTCCCGGGCGTTTTAAAAAATTTCCTGTATCTTTCAATGCGCATGCTCGGTAGTCTTCTTAACTTCCGATATGCAAAGGGAGGCAAATCGTGACTGGACACTGAAACAATATGCGGTAGCTTAAAAATTGTATTTTTTAATAAAGATTATGGACATGGTGAAAAATCAATTTAGTATTACATACGAAATAGAAAATTTTTTTTGGGTGCTTATGCATATCAGCCCTGACATTGAAATATTTAAAGAATGTATAAACTTTATGATGTACTTACGTGTTAGCTGAAAATAAGATTGTGCAGAAAAAATTATGCAAATTCATCCAGTAGTTATTAAATTACATTTTGACATTTTTGTAAACAATGGAGACCCCAAACCCCGAAATCGTGAAAATGAGTTATCGTCCTTGATCACTGGAAAATCTAAGATACAAAATGGTGGAAATATCTACCGAGTGATAAAATCGTTAAAATCGTTTTTTATTTATAATTAAATAACTACTGGATGAATTTGCGTAATTTTTTCTGCACAATCTTATTTTCAGCTAACACGTAAGTACATAATAAAGTTTATACATTCTTTAAATATTTCAATGTCAGGGCTGATATGCATAAGCACCAATTTTTTTTTTAAATCAATAAATTAGCCAACATACCGGCCTAGATCCAACAAGGTCAGTAGCCGATATAAAAATGGGAATGTTGAAGAGGTCAAACGAGAAAGTCTTTTAGTGAGTTATATAAAAATAATTTATTTAAAACAATTCAAATATTTATAAAAATATTTGTTTCACAACATAATTCTTTTATTTAAAATAAATTATTTTAATATTACTCACTAAAAGATTTTACTTTTTTTCGTTTGACCTCTTCTCCATTCCCATTCTTATATCGGCTACTGACCTTGTTGGATCTATGCCGGTATGTCGGCTAATTTACTAATTTAAAAAAGTTTTTTTTTTACTTTACTTCTTTGTGCCTTACCTATTCTTCGTTCCAAGTTTTATATTGACTAGCATCCATCTTAGAAATATGCCAGTGTGTCGGCTAATTTACTAATTTAAAAAGTATACTAAATTGATTTCAACGCTAATACGTTCAGCATGTCATAATCTAAACAAAAAATACAATTTTTGAGCTACTGCATATTATCTTTCTGATAAAAGTACATGGGTCGGAAAATGACGTGATTACTATTTGATGACAGAATGATACCGTAATAATTAAATTTAACGTAAAAAATTATAATAATTTGATAAAAGCAAATAATGGCATAGTTAAACTAAACGAAACAAAAAATGAAAGTAAAAAGATTCATTGGTACAAAAAGCAAAAAAAACTTTCAAAATAGAATTAAAGGGAAATAACTCATATTATATATGAGTTATTTCCCTTTAGGAATTCCCTCCCTTGGTTTCTTTGCGTTATATTTGCTTACACTTGTATTGTAGCAGACTTTTAAACACACTACGAACTCCTTAAAATTGTTTTTGTACATTTGTTGAGTGGGTATTATTGCAGCCCTATGGTAATTCACCCTAAAAGAAAAAAATGAGATTCTACTTTCTTTAGGCAAAGGTTGGGGGTAATAATAAATAAAACAAACAGTATATTTCAGACTGGGATATCAGTTTCGCATATAAATATAACGTAAATTAATCACCTATTTCCGGATCATATAGCATTTTGGTAAGCATATAGATCGACGTTTCCCAACATAATGCGATAAAAAAAATTGTATAGGCGATGAAAATGGTTTCATGGTTTTTGGCTCTTGTATAGATCGAGTACACAGCCGAAGTTTATTTTAGAAGAGTTCCAATGGTGTAAGAAGGGGCAGACAACTCTTTTTTTTAAGTACATAATTTCACGCCGTAAATATAATACCGGCCGTATTCCACGACAACTTTGGGTTTTTGGTTGCTATGAAAAGGACACTAAATCGGATTTTTTAGTGACAGTCCCGTCCAGAGATGCCGCCACATTAATCCCAATAATACAAAAATATCTGCGACAATTTAATATTTTCAACTATAAAAAAAATTAAAAAATCTGTTAATCAAAACAATAGGACTGTTCGTTTTGGTGGTTTTGAAATGAAAAAATATACTGTTGATTTTCCCAAATTCTATTTTCTTCAATAAATGTTCTATCAATATACTGTTGATTTTCCCAAATTCTATTTTCTTCAATAAATGTTCTATCAATATACTGTTGATTTTCTCAAATTGTTATTTCTTCGAAAACTGTTCTATTAATTGAATTTGCATGACTTCTTATTTAAGAAATGGATATTTTCCATCTTCGGAGACATTGCGTACTAAAAAAAAGAGAGTTATCTGCCCCTTCTTACACCATTGGAACTCTTCTAAAATAAACTTCGGCTGTGTACTCGATCTATACAAGAGCCGTTTTTTTTTTAAATTAAAATTTTTTGTTATTAAATGAGGAACGTTTTGGAGTTAAAAATCAATGTATTATTGCGTAGTAATAGGAGAAAAAAGACGTTTTAATACTATTTCATTAAAAGCAGAATATGGCGGCATCAGGCATACGAAAACCTGGATTGTAAACCATAAGTACAAAAACGAAGTAAGGTCTTGTAGTGAATCTATGGCCGGGGTGGAAGTTGTTAATGGCGGGAGATTCGAAAGAACAAAGGACAAAAGATTATGGGTGAATCCCCCGACCATAGGCAGTGAGATAGAAGCCTTTGTAACGGCATGCCATCCCACTGCTTTGAAACTCCACCGGACCACGTGTAGCTTAAATAAAGAGGGTTAGACAAAGAAAGAAAGAAAGAAAGAAGAAAACATTTTTACTTAAACTTATATTAAAAGAAAGCGAATGAATGATAAAGCTAAACAACATAAGAATAGGCATTTTATAAAGTTAATAAAAAGGAAAACATTTATATTAACAAAAACAATTTATTTACTTAAAACATTTTGAAGAGATCTTAGGTTTGTACTTGTAAGCGTATATATGCGAGTGTGTGAATCTCTTTTGTGTGGCTAATTTGTAATTGATCATGTGTGAAGAAATGTTCGTCAAATTGAAAGATTGTGAAGAAATATTCGTCAAATTGAAAGATTGTGAATTGAAAGATTACCTTTTTCTCCCCCCCCCCTCCACCTTCTCGGCCGAGGCCGCCGGTGGGGGTGGGAGTTTGTCGACGAGAGTTCTTTGTGTGCATCCGCCCAGAACGCTGAAGGCAAAAAGAGAGAGAGAGAGAAAGAAGGAGCGTGCCCTTTTATTGACTTCAAATCTTGCGTGGTCAAGCTGGCCGAAATCCTTCGGCCACGTTGTTTTGCGAGATCTTGCAAGATCAGTCCCTGTTCTCCAACTAAGAGACGAAGAAGGACTAAAGAAAGAAAGAAAGAAAGAAAGAAAGAAAGAGGATACCTAATTGTGGCGTTCGCCACAAATCATCAAAATTGCTTTCTGAGATAATGAAAGTGCTTGTTTCGTTTCATTTCAGTTAAACTAGACCGGAAGTTTGCCCGACTCTATTTTCTAACCTTTCAGACTTCATTCTTGTAGCATATTTACACATTTCAAACGTGTTTTTCTTCCGATTACATGCGTAATAATAAATAGATTGTTGCTTCCTCATTAAACATTATTTAACAAAACAACAACATAAAACCATTTTTATCGCCTATACACATTTTTTTTTTATTGCATTATGCTAGAAGACGTCGATATATATGCTTGTCAGCATTTTTAGGATATGTACCCAATTATTTATTTACTTTTTATTCTTGCCATTTAAAAAATTTCTTTGAGATCAAGTTAGGTTGAGTATGTTTTATGGCGAAAATATACCTTAAAACGCATAATAAAAAAATACTTTTTTGTTTTTCTTACTGAAAATAGGGATTTGGAAGTCTATTACTCGGACTTCAAAGCTCCGTTCCACTTAATGAGACCAACGATTTCTCTGATGCTTCCATAAAAAAAATAATGCGGCTCACAAAATAACTCGACGTTGTCTCTCACTTCTCTCTTTTCTTCTTCTTTCTTTTTCTTCCCAAGTCAGCAGATGTCAGACATTAAATAATCTCAGCCAATTCCTTTTGACCAATGAGAACAGACAATTCCGGGTTAATACTATTTTTACCAAGATGGACGATTCTGGCTCAGGATTATCATTTCCGCTACACTCTCCCCTGATCTCCGGATCACACAAATGACACTGCGAGTGCGGTCTTTTGTTTCAGGTGCTCCGAATAAAAAGGACTGGTTGAATTTCTTCTTCCTCAGAGGAGCTATCATTAGGCAAGTCGGAATCTGTCAGCAGACTACTGATATTGGAGGGATCATTTGGTGAACCCGACCCCAAGTAGATTGGCCGCTCACTATCTTCTTTATCATCTTTGTTGTTGAAGGGAGGCGATCCTACAAAAGGGTGCAGATCTCTAACATGATGACCAACTGCTCACTGATCATATCGGTTACGCGTCCAGTTCCAAATTTGGTTGTGCACCTACTGCGTGGTGCTTAACCCATACAACATCACCTATCTCATACTTCCCTTCAGTTATTTGCAATTCAGGCGGGGTATGGCGTCAATACCTTTCACCTGGATATGATATCTATGCAATACGTCAGCCGGCGCTGTAGAATGAGAGGGTGTCCTTTGGTGTGACATTATGCTAGAAGACGGCTTCCAATTCAGAGCAATTTTTCCTAGCCACAATCGTTTTTATGCTTTCGTGACTGCATTCTACAATGCCATTACCAGATGGAACGTAAGCGCACAGAACCTCAGATACATACCCTAGATTTCTTAAATTGCCGGCAAGTGAATGCAGTGTCATTATCAGTTAATATTTGGGTTTGCGGGCATTTTTCATATAAAACTGTCTCCAGCTGACAATGATACTAGTCGAATCTTGCCGTCGCAGTAGCCACCATATTGCAAAGCGGAAGGGACAACAATCGATAAGCATAAAAAAATGGCACCCATCATAATGGGTTACATTCATTGCCAACCTGCTCCAGTTTTTCTCAACACTCAGATCTCATTTTTTCCACTGAACCGGTGCTGGATCAATCGATTTGCAAGCTTTGATAAGTCCTTTAGACGCTATTGGGTCGACAGTTCTGGCAAAATATAATGTCCTTTTAACGTCTGGGTGACCACTCTGTTGGTGAGTGTTGGCAACCTGCCTTTCATTTAATTAGATTAATGGTTCTCCTTTCTTGTGCATACCCAACCATCTTTGCGGAACTCTGGTGAGACTGTCAGCTTTGTTTTTGCAGGATTTTACCAGAATCACATTAATTGTCAACGGTATTCCTCCACGAGTGATCATAGTGTTTCGAAACACCGCCTCACCAGAATTTCACCAGCCGCCTTCGTGCTTAGGCGTGCCTGTGCTGTGAGGATTTCAGACACCAATCGATGCACACATGCTGAATTGGTCATTACATGCAACACTTGTGCCTTCCATTGAAGGGCCAGATTAACGCCTTTAATTATTGTATCAAGTTCGGCCAGATTAATGTGCCTACAATCATTGATTGGACGCAACCAACAGGTATGTTTCTATTAACTTCTACTGCCACTCCCATATCCACACCATCATCTCATTGCCATTAACACACCAGTATCCACCGGCAGGATCTAATTCCCATACTCTTGTAGTTGTTTCCACCAACATTTGACAAAGAGTGGCATCCCTGGTCTCATCATCTTATCCCTTGGTTAGCGAACCCTAAGCCAGCCGTACACGGGAAAATGGCCAACCAATTTCCCAAACAAGGAAAATATATGTCGACGGGTCATTACATGAGAAATTTATGGAATTTAACCACCCTGTTTCCATTGCAGAGAATCACTCTCTTCCCAGACCTGCAGACCCAGGATCTTAGCCCCGTTTCTCAGTTGTTCCAGATCTTTCCAGATCAATCCGTAATCTAAAAAGGTCTGCTGCACACGAATTGCAGATACTAAAAGTTCGTTGATGAAGATGTCGTCGACATATGCTGACGTGGCACTCTGGATTTCCTCTTGCGGCAATAACAGATTTTGTAATAAGTGGCGCCACATTTAGGCCGAACCCCAGTCGAGTAAGGCAAAACGGCTTGCCTTTGATAATCGCTGTTTGAAAAGGCCACAATGCTTTGTCAACGTGAATTTGTAGGTATGCATTCCTTAAATCTAAAAGCGATACATCAGCCCCTTGTTTCTGCCACACTCTGAGTCTTTGCGTGCACATCTCTGCTTCAGCAGTAAATGCATCCACATAGCCATTCAGTTCCCGATAGTCGAGTACTGGTCAGACCTGCTTGTGCTCCTGCACAACTGCCATCAAGGGAATTAGCCCCTTTTGGAAGAACCAAGTTCTTTCTTGGGATATGGTAATAGCCATCCATTATGCTGCCACAGTGAGAGTTCTTCATCGTATGCTCACTGGACATGATCAGGCACTTTATATTGCTGCACTCTATTTGTTAGCTCACTGGGAGAATGACTACTAACCCATTTCCACGATGCAGTCCATGCTTTTGTACTCCGATCAAACGTTACAATAAAGTCAGGTTCATCGATCGAAATAATGGCACATTTGTTCACGTTTCTGGAGTGCATGTCACCCGATTCAGTCAGCTGAATTCAGCCAAGTTTCTTAATTGCATCAATTCATAGAAGGAGATTGAATACTAGCAACCGCCCGTCCACAACCAGGACCTTAATATTCACGGCTGAACCTGTTCAACAATCAACTTAATTTTTCTGTATCCTCAACACTTCAGGGTCTTTCCATCGGCTGTCAATACTGCAACCACCTTCTGCCTCCAGCAGCAACACACAGCCCTGCTCACCAGCGTCTGTGAGCATCCAGAATCCACCAGAGCTGTGCATTCTCATCTATCTATGAACACTTTTACAGCAGGTAATTTGCGGCTTTTTACTTGGTCGGGAAGAAAGCTAGCGCTGACGTCCCCTCCCCTTGGACGTTTCCCTGGCACTCTGATGAAATGTGTCCAAGTCCAATGCATCGAAAACAGCGTTTTTCATTGCCAACCCTCCGCACTCTACTGTTTGCCTCCTTCGGGGGGGGGGGGTCTTTGTGTACAATTTCTTGGTCATATGGTTAGGCCCAGAGCACTTGTAACAGAGGATTGCTCTGTTATATGGTTTAGCAGGAGAAAGTTCTGCATCCAAATACGGTCATCCTGTCAGAAATTCATCTATCATTTTCTCTGAACAAAGATGCCTCACCACAAATTGATCGAATGCGTTGAATTTATCCTTCGCATAAAGGCCCATTGAATTTATTCAGTGTCTGCTCTCTCTTCTTTACTCAGCTGTCTGTACACGACAAGAGCACCATCTCGTAGCTGTAATGGTAGAATATGCTTGATTTTGTCCATGACACAGAGTTCACAAACCAACCCCACATTTTCTATCCATTCAGTTGTAGCACCGCTGAATTCCAGAATTATACGGATGCCGAAAACCTTGACATCGATACTCAAATATATACGCTGAAATAGCTAGAAAGAGGGGACTTTGAAGTCTATCAGGGAAGGGTTTTCACTCTGACTGTAAATAAAATTAATTCTACTTGTTGCCTCAGTCTAAAAAAAAATGCCTCATCACTCGCTCGACGTTTTCTCTCTCCTTTCTCCTCTTTTCTTTTCTTTCTCTCCATTCTGCTCTTCACAACCTCAAGTTTAGAAATTAATTGCCGACGGCAAATGCAATTTCCATTCCTTCTTTAGGTGAGAGAGACAATTTTAGTATTGATTTTAAATCGGGAAGAAAATCAAAATGACGAATTACTTGGAAGAGTAATTCGTCTGGCCATGTCTGACTGAAATAGAATTAGCATTCATCACGAAATAAACAATGGCTTCACAACTAAAGAGGTGTGCAGATTTATTTACTGGAAACACAGGAACAGAACAACGATAGTATATAGGGTTGATTAAGACGTCCCACCTTTATTTATAACAACAACCAAAACAAAAGCAGCCCCTGAGCAACGTAAAAAACGGGTATACAAGGGCTGTAATTTTGGCTTAAGCTTTCTGCTCACGGTTTTAATATATTGCATCCCTCCATTTTTAGTACCTCGATTTCTCTACCGCTGGCCTGGTAGAGAGAACAGGATCACATCTTGTCTGTTTGAGAGAAATACGAGAACTGGAGATTCATGTTGATCACGTGATCTGGTTCTCACGCCAAGATGATTCATCATGTATGAATCTCATCGAGGCGTGTTGCTTTTTCCTGCAGTAAACAGGCGATGATTACATAATCACCAAGCCAAATCACAACTTACTGTCGATCATGTAGACCAATAGAAAATAGTTCACTCATGTAATTGCTACATTTCTTTTATTGAGTTAAATTAGACACATGAAAATTAACTCGATCTGCATAACTACACATGGATTTACTGTCTTGCATGTAAAAATAAAAATAACTAAAATTAAGCCGGTATTTGTAATCCATCGGGCAATGTTCGAATCCTCACTCGACCTACAATTCGAAGATTTCTTTAACTTTTTCAAGCATACTCAGACTTCTTATACTCATTAATTAATATTCATTCAACTTATTCATTGCAATTATGTATTTGAATTGTTTTTTAAGTTTTACGAGACGACCAGTAATCCATTGAATAGATAAATAGATAGATAGATAGGTAGATAGATAGGTAATAAAATAAGAAAATTAAAAAGTTCGACAACTTCAACATTATTATGTCTCGATTAGAATGGAAACATAAACTAAACATGGTTAGCGTTTTATGCTAAGATGAAGCAAGTCATACTGCTAACGTCCCACCTTTATTTATAACAACACCCAAAACAAAAGCGGCCCCTGAGCAAGATAAAAAAAACTGGCATACAAGGTCCTTAATTTTTGCTTAAGCTTTCTGCTTTAAAGACGACAACTCACCTCCTTAATATGTTGCATCCCTCCATTTTTAGATGGTTACGCGAACATAGTCTCTTAACTTAAATGGAGCTTTCTGCCAAAATTACGGGCCTTGTATGCCAGTTTTTTTTATCTTGTCTACATAAGTCTTGTGTAGTTGCTGCAAAACTTTTCCTCCCAACTTAGGGGGAATAACAATCTTCTTTCTCCACAGTAACATGCCATCTTCACAGGTCAGTTCCATCCAATTCATTAAAATAGGGCTTTAATTGCTCACTCCAACTGACACCATTCCAGCCATTCATCGGATCCTTCATTGTCTCTGCACTCACAGCTTCCACTTTCTTTGGAGCTTCCACAAATTCCATCATATATATTTCATTAGTGAACTTAGAGATGTCTTCTACCTGAGCCTCTTATGGAAAACGACTCAGACAGTTTACATTACCATTGAGGGATCCAGCTCGTAATTATAGGCAGACAAGAACAGGGACCAACGCTGTACCCGGGCAACTGCCATAGCTGGAATTGGTTTGTTCTCTACAAATAGATCCAATAACGGTTTATGATCAGTGAACATCCTAAAGATGTTGCAAAAAAATATTGATGTAACTTCTTCATTGCCAAAACTATGTGCATGGTTCCGTTCAGCATTTGAGAGCATTCGGGAAATGAAACATACTAGTTTTTCACTGCTATCTTCCATCCTATGAGCCAAAACAGCTCCAAAGCCATAATGAGAAATATCCACTTGCACAAGTGTGGGCTTGGATCGGTTAAAATGAGTCAGAAGGGGTGCTTTTCTTTGTCTCTTCAAAGGCTTTCTGTTGGCAAGCTTTCTACTTCCAAACTGCGTCCTTCCTCATTATACTGTGCAGTGGCTCAAGTCGCGTGGATAAATTTGGTAAATTGCTATGATAATAATTCACTTCCCCAAGATAGGCTTTCAATTCTGTAACATTCCTGGGCGTGCGGGCTCTTATCATCACAACCACTTTCTTTGGTAGAAGAGCTGTGCCCCTTGCTAACTTTGAACCCTAGATAGGTTATTTCCTTAAGGAGGAATTCACACTTGTTTCTCTTCAATTTGAGCCCAGCTTTATTCAGCGTATGAAATACAGTCTCTAACTTTTTTAAGTGACTGTCATTATTAGGACCTGAAATCAGTATGTCATCCACTCGTACCTTGCAGACAGGAACATCTTTCAACCTTTTGTCCATCTCCTGTTGAAAAATACATGTAGCACTGTCCATCCCGAACTCTAACCTTGTGGGTTGGTACAGACCCCTATGTATGTTTACAGTCAATAATTCCTGAGTACCCTCATCCAATTCCAGCTGCTGAGAGGCGTGGCTTGAATCCAATTTGCTGAATTTTTCACCACCTCTCAGTGTGGCAAATATGTGTTCGGTTATCTTAGAAATAGGGTAGCTGAAACATGGAGTAGCTGTATTGATAGTTTGCTTATAGTCTTCACATATTTAGACCCTCCTCCCCCCTCCCGATGTTGCTTTTAACAACGGGCACTATGGATGAAAACTCTTTTGCAAATGCCTTAGTTTTCCAGCCGATCCAACTCCTCCACACTTTCCCTCAAAGTATGGGCTTGGCTTCCTTATCAGTGGGTATATTCACCTGAAAGTCCTTCAGGCATCCCATTTCTCCATTGAATAAGGCCTCATATTGCGTGAAGTTTAGCTTCAACTTCTTCATCCAATCCCTACCCAGTAGTCTTGGTACCTCTCCCTTAACAACCAATAATAGTAAACAGATCATGTTGCCTTCATGTGATACTTCTACAACTGTTGTCCCCTGAGGCCTCACTATCTCATCAGTATAGGTCGTCAGTTTTACTGAGCATTTCTCTAAATCTTTGAATTTTTTTAGACTGATGACCGAACACGATGCTCTTGTATCTACCTCCATGACAACCTTTATTTTTGTTTATCAACAGCTCCACCATTACAGGTGCTGTTCATAGGTTGGCAACATTGTATAAATTCAATTTTTCTTGTCTTGCCCCCTTTTCATCCAGACTTAACTTTTCCATGGTGAATTCCGTTTTCATCCACTACATTCATTGCATTGCTCGTTTTTGTTATTTTCGAGAATCTATTTTGTTTCTGACTGCACTTTCTGCGGATGTGCCCTGTTTTATGACATCTGTAGCATTCACTATTCATAAATATACATTTATCCGTTATGTGTAAGGTACTACCACATCTGTAACACTCCTGTTTTAAGGTGTATGGGGTTTTCATAATCGATAATTGCTTCCTGTATTAATTTGAAATATTTCCGGGACGATTCAATTGATACTGCTATTTCAATAGCTGGCTTCAAAGTTAGATACCTTTCGCTTAGTAGGCGTTCCTGGAGTTTCACGTCCTTAATTCGATGCCACATGTATTCACCAACTCTCTCTTCAAATTTGCAGGGTTTGAACATTTTTCGTTAATGCGGCCACATAGTCACTTATAGATTCTTCCATTCTTTTGTCCCTTATAAATTAGACACGGTTGCTAAAACAAAGGAAATTCTGCTAACGTCCCGCCTTTATTTATAACAACAAAAACAAAAGCGCCTCCTAGGGAAGATAAAAAATTTGGCATACAAGTGTATTTTTCTCATAACCTTCAGCTCATTGTTTCCATATCCCTTCCTCGCATCGTCTTCTACTACCTCGGCGACATTTATTATGTCTCGATTAGAATGGAAATACAAACTAGACACGGTGAGCATTTTATGCTAAGATGAAGAAAATCATTCATATTCACCCACAACAAGGCACATTGCCACTGGGACGTAAAGGTTACCATTAGGGACCATGCCTACAGGGACACTATGTAAGGAGTTGAGCAGCGAGATGTCTGTTCACATTACATTTAAATTTCTGCATATTAGTACAGTCAGGGAAGTGGGAGACATGGAGGGAATTCCAAAATCTAGCAATTCGAGGGAAGAAACAACTAGAGTAGAAAGCTTTCCGGCATCTAAGAACCTCTACAGTGAAGGGGTGCGATTTTGCTGCTTGTTGGGTTAGTCGAGGGTATTTACATCGAGGAGACACAAGGGTTACGAGTTATTCAGAGCACATTCTATTAAAGTACTTGTAAAACAACCAGAGCGATGCAACATTGCGACGATGGGACAGGGGTTAGAGCTTGGTTGATAGTGCGGCACCTATTTGATTGAAGACTCTTTTTTGAACCCTATCTAAGATGGTGGCTTTGTAGAGATACAGGATACTAGCAGGAGTGAGTATTTTTCTAGCACGGTAGAGGGAGCCCACTTTCTTTGCAGCAGCCTTGGCAATGTCTTCTATGTATTTGTTCCAATTCATGTTGCCTGTGAATATTCGGCCGAGGAGCTTGAATGATGAACTCTCAAGTAGAGTCTTATTAGCCATGGCAATCGGTGGTTGAGAAGGCTTCTTGTAATTGTTAAAGGAAAGAAGTCTTAGTAGCATTAAATGTTACCATTCATTATGTCCCACATTCCACTACAGACTGGAGATCACTTTCTAAAGAAGTATATTTATAAGGTTTCAACCATTGCCTTGGATATGTGTACATTGGTTTTTACCACATGTCTATTATAGAGCGTGGTGTCATCAGCAAATATACCCATCTCGGACACAATTTCATCAGAGAGGTCGTTTATGAATATCAGGAATAATAAAGGTCTAAGGATCGACCCCTGAGGCACACCTGCATTTATATAATGTTGTTTGGATGTATGGCCCTCGAGGACAACCTGGATTTTTCACTTGTCTAAGAAGAATCTGATTATATTAGGTATTGGTCGAGTAATACTGTATGATTTAATTTTTATGAGAAGACCTTCATGCCAGACCTTGTCAAAAGCTTTGGATATATAAAGAGTTACCGCCCTAACTTCCCCTGCCTTGTTCAGTGCATGGTATATGCGTTCAGAGATGATCGTTAGGATATCCACAGTAAAACGAGCTTGCCTAAATCAATACTGATTGTCAGAAAGAAGTTTAGCATTTACGAGGTGATGGACTAGCGCTTGATTGATTAATGACTCAAAGATTTTAGCGAAGAGCGGGAGGAGACTGATGAGACGATAATTGAGCAGGTCAGTTCTTTCACCTGAATTCATGACTACTCGTATAACCTTTATTTATAACAACAACAAAAACAAAAGCGCCCCATTGGGCAAGATAAAAAACTGGTATACAAAGCCTGTAATTTTGGCTTAAGCTTTCGGCTTTAAGAGGGATAACTCATGTCCTTGATATATCACAAACAGCATCAATGTTCAAAGCAACTGTAACAGAATCAATCGAGAAGGTCTCCGACAGACGAAGTTGCAATACACTTTTCGTGACGACAAATCAAACTCTTTCTAAAATGTCTTTCTCTTTTATTTACGTCATTTAATTAATTTCGTAATTCCCCTCCTCCCATCACTTCTCGTTTCATTCGCCACTTTTTTACGTCACTCAACTTACCCATTTTATTCCCCTGCTCCCACCATTTCTCATCTCATTCGCCCTTTCTCCAACAATCTAAAACATTCAATGTGCAAACAAACAAGCAAACAAGTTTATCAGTTTTAGTATTTTTCTCACAGATGGCCTTTTGGCTAAGATGAAAGTGTAGTATCTGTTCTGATGGATACTACACCCTATAGACCGGTACCGTCTTGGCCTTCGAGCCTTGATTCCGCCAGTCTGTGGGTTTGTCCTGGGCAGTTCTAGGAGGTCCACCCTCCCAGGCTTTGCCTTCTCACCCTTTGAGAAGGAGTCAGTTTATTGCTATCGCCTTAGGCGCCCCTACCGGGGAATGCCGACGGGGCTGCCCAGGCATTTTTTGAGGGTCATAAGTGCTCTTCCTCTAGGGTGCTGACTTATCAAATCCAACTTTCCGACCTTGTGTCACATCTTACCGCTGTGGGAGGTAGATAAATACCCTCGATGGTTTGTCTAGATAAAGCGTCATAAAGGATCCTATTCCCTCATCTCTGGTTTGATAGATGACGTCATCATTTTATGTAATCAACGGTACACAGTGATCCCCCATCTTTTGTGACGTCATCACGTATGACATCATCCACGCAAAAAATAACAAGCAAAATACGAACAAACAACATCCATACGGTTTTAGTAATATATTAGACCCTCAGGGCTGTATTTAGTAGATACAGGATCTCTCCCCTTCTCTTATTTGATAGATGACGTCATCATTTTGTGATATCATCCACTGTTCTCGGCTATCACCATATTAATGGCGCTATCCTTTAGTGTCGTCATCATTTCGATGACGTCATCGTGTGTGCAAGAGGACAAACAAGTACGAATGTATAGATTATTTGAACTATTCACCGTTGCTATTTTATGATCGTTTAATATTTAAATATGGGAAGCCATCACTGTAATGTACAATACATCGAAGCCTGGAGATCACAATGGCCGAAATGCAATAAAAAAAAAAAAATAGCAACGGTGAAGACACTAGTTCGAACCCTAACAAGGCAAATGATGATAACCCCTCATCCTCCAAATAAGAGTTAATTAGATTGTCAGTTGGACGATGAACAGCACTATGAGAATATTGACATTGGACTTGCAGACGACTGGCTTTAGGTACACAGTGGAAGAAAAGAAAGTACTTTGTAGTAGTCGTAGAAAGAGTTGTTGCTGTGAATGTTTTGCAGGGATGAACCAGAGATTGAAGCTCAGTCGAGATGGTTTCAGGATCGCCCTGGAGGTCACGATCGTTTTATTTTTTGACCTCTCTTAAAATGTTGTTAGTAAAAAAATATAGAATCGCCTTTCACAGGAATAAAATATTAAACGCGCGCACACACACACACACACACACACACACACGCAGTTATTGCGTATGTGCTATAACCTGGCCCAAACTTAAATTCCGTCAAACTCATTCTTTCGAAAATCATTATGATATTAAATTTGAAATTCGATCTATTGAAAAGTCGTAATTCTTTCTGCGTGTGTGTGTCTGGCTAAAAGTCAGGAACTACACAGGATACACTTACAAACCTTAAATCATCAGATTCAGTGTGACTTAGACCTGATTATGGTAACAAATACTATAATATTCATTCTTTTGAGGTCAACAAGGAATAAATAAGTGCATGGCATGGCGACGGATAAAAATTATTATTTTGTATTCATTTTTACTGATAGTTGTTTAAAAAACAACACTGAAATTAGGTCAGACAGTCAGTCAACTTTCATTTTGTTTTTCTTTGTTTTCTTCTTTTGTATTTTCTTTCTTGAACCAGTGTAGTTCTTACGTATATTTCATGTCTAAATCGAACGTATCACATTTTGACGGGATTATTTTACTCAATATAACTCATACCGTGTTCGTCGCTCCTCCCGGTCTTGCTACAGCAACTTGTGTCTGTCGTCATGTGTTGTAGGTCGCAAAAAGCTTAAATTAAACTCGTTATGGACATTTGTCCTTTATAAAGATAGACAGAAATAATTCAGACATGCAACGTGTCGAATAGGACCCATGCTGTTTCATTAAATCATGGCTGGTTAAATGTATGATGACTGTGATCGCCTCGTAGACAGTAAGAGAGAAGGATCAAATTTAATACAAATCTGAAACAATTGAATTTTCAGATTTGTATTAAATTTGATCCATATTCATTAGACGCCAATTAAGAAAGATTCCCTGAATTTGAATTTCTTATGAAGACCCCTTAAGCTTAAATTTTAGTCATTTTATGGAATTAAAATCATGTAATGGATTTTGATCAAAATTCGAATAAGGATTCTAGACATAATGTTTAGTCACATTATATATTGATTTTAATCTTTGCAAGGGGACATAAATTGGTGAAAAACTGTTCCGTTTTTGGAAATAATTTTACCCGTTCTTCTAGTATATATATATATATATATATATATATATATATATATATATATATATATATATATATATATATATATATAGTAAGCTATGAAAATATATTTATGGCAATTAAGCTACACAGAGGTTCCCGCGTTTTATCCCCGGGGGGGATCTTCAGGCATTTTAGCCTGAAGATCCCCCCCCCCCCGGGATGAAACGCAGGAGCCTCTGTGTAGCTTAATTGCCATAAATATATTTTCATAGCTTACTACCTAGCTCTACTTACGTATCGAGCACTGTTGAAGTAAATACTGAAAATTGATACAAAAAAATTTATATCTCCTTATAAAATTTTATGTGAATACATGAAATCTCTCTCTCTCTCTCTCTCTCTCTCTCTCTCTCTCTCTCTCTCTCTCTCTCTCTCTATATATATATATATATATATATATATATATATATATATATATCGTTTTCGCGTTCATGATTTTTAATTAACATAAGAAAAAATTATCACACTTATTTATTTCAAGTTCCTGTTATGTCATGCCAGATCTTGTCAAAAAATGGGGATGGGGCTATCAAAATACAAAAATAAATAAATTCAAACCGAAACTCTTGGATGATTGCCATGATTTTTTTTTCAAGATTCCAGACAACTTGTAACACAAGTGTCTAACACTAATAAGCACACATAATTAAATGAAAAAGATATAAAAAAACTAAGTCAATAAATAAACACTTTAGAGGAGGATGGATGCGATTCGGCAAACGAATTATTTCTTCACGCACAGATTTAGAGTCATAAAAACTTTATGATAATTATCTTCTATCTATATATAAAATACACGAATTATTTGCCTGTTTGTTTGTCGTTCATCAATCCAATACAGAAATTACTGTAACTTGACGCTTGTTTATAGCAATACAGATGTGTGACTAACTTTATCCCCGCCATGGTAGTAATAATTAATTAAACATTATCATCATTGTCATTAGGGGTTATGATCACTCCTAGAGGAGGAACCCCTCTCTGGTTTCCTTCCACCTTGTTTTATCCCTGGCTAGGTGTGGCCATGTAGGACCCAGTTGGCTGTCAAGGTCGTCTCTCCAACGGACTTTTGGCTTTCCTCTTGGTCTTTTCCATTGCCTCGGGGTCCATTCTGTTGCTCTAAGTGTTAACCTGTTGTCTTCATATCTCGAAAGGTGACCTGCCCATCTATGTTTAGCCGTTCGTATGGTGGTGATGATGTCGTTTACACCAGTTTGCAGTCTGATCCAAGTGTTTCTTTTTCTTTCTCATAGACTGATGCCGATCATAATGCGTTCTATTTTGCATTGTTCCGCTCTTAGCCTTTCTTTTGCTGCATTGTTAAGTGCCCATATTTCGCTACCATATGTCATAACAGGCATGATGTATTCATTAAACATTTTCCATTTAATGTTCATAGTGGACTTTCTATTTTTTATGATATTGTATACTTTAGAAAAGGCTGTCCATCAAAGCGCAATTCGCCATTAGATTTCAGGTATGATATTAGTGTCTATCGCTATTTGAGTTCAAACATAACTTTTCAAATTAACTTTTTTTAAAGCATGTTTAACAATTTTATTTGATTAATGTAATGACCAAACAATGGCAAAAATAATTCAATTAAACAAAATTCTCCAAATATTTGTATTTACAATATTTTCTGTTCATCATCATCATCATCATCATCATCATCATCATCATCATCATCATCATCATCATCATCATTGTTATTGTTATTATTATTATTTACTCACTAGGAGTTATCACACAGGTCATCGTTAGTGATCGCCCACTGCCAACAACCTGTGGTATTCCCTGGAGTCTGAGTGACAACAAGTCTCCTCAGACTTCCAGTATGCTCCACTTCTCTCCGTTCATCACCGCTGATGACCTTGTGGTATCGCAACAGCCACCTACCACCGATTTCCCGCTGATAAGGGCCATTGGTCCCCTCTGGGGCCCGAGTGGCAACACGCCTCCCCAAGGTCCCAGAGCTGTCCGCGCTCTTCCAGTGGAGGTCTGGTTTGCACTTTCCCTCCTCAACCCTCTGTCCATAATTTTCGTTGTGTCAGCCTATGCTTGCGCCTCTCTCGTGCGGTTGTATTTTCCCCGGTTCTGTTGTCTTGTGCTTCCATGTGTTTGTTCTCCATTCGTTGCTTATGTGGGTTGGTTTCCGCTGGAACGTCAAAGTCTACGATTTTGCAGGATTTTTCTTTCTTGTTGATTATTATCATATCCGGTCTCCTTGCTGTTATGGGTTTATCTGTTTGTACATTCATATCCCATATGATTTTGTGTTTTTCGTTTTCTAGTACAGTTTCTGGTTTGTGTTTGTACCGTTTTTTTGCATATTCGAAATTCAGTTGTTTGCACATTTCCCGGTGTACTTCTTTCCCCACGCTGTCATGTCTGTTCTTGTATTCCTTTTGGGCTAGCTTGCTGCATTCACTTATTATATGATTTATCGATTCGTCTCTTTGTCCACACAATCGGCATTTGCTGTTTTCCTGGGTTTTATCTATCTTTGCTTTAATAAAGTTTGTCCTAATCGCATTGTTCTGTGCGGCCGTCAGCAGAGATTCCGTTTCTCTGTTCAAGTGTCCTTTTCTTAGCCATGCCCAGCTGTTTTCATTGGCTTCATCGCTTGTGAGTCTTATAAAGCGTCCATGTAGTTGTTTTTCTTTCCACTTTTCCTTTCTTGTCTTTTTGTTTCTTGTTTCATTGCTTCCGGAGTTGTTTGTTGGGCTGGTGTTTACATGTCACATATTATAATTATGGAATGGAATGATATGCACTTTATTTACATATATTTAGGCCTTGTGTATGTGTATGCATATGTACATGTATGTGAATATGGGTGTATTCTCATGTGTGTGTATGTGTATGCTCAATAAAATAAAATAATAATAAAAAAAATAAAAATAAAAAAAAAAATAAAAAAAGTAATTATAATAATAAAAGAATAAATGAAATATATGAATAGATCATAATAACAAAGGAAAATTAAAGAAAACAAACAACATATAAATCTATAAATCAATAAATAGAATAAATTTATATAAATTTAGTTCTAGGAGTATTATACCCTTGGAATACTCTTAAATTAACTTATAAAAAAAAAAAAAAATGTATTTAGATATTTACACTTTATGTATGTATATGTGTGTATGTATTTTTTATCCCTAATTCCCCCCCCCCCTTCCCCAACGTTTCTTCTTATCCCCCCCTTCCCCCGTTCCAACGATTCCTTCCTACCCCTTGGCATTGATCCATTCCACAATTCAAATTCCTTCTCAAATTTCAAATCTCATTTCTAAATATAGTTTTCCTTAAGTTATCCCACTTTGATGGCACATATTATAATACGGCCCACACTTAAATTTGGATTTAGAATTGAATAAAGAAAAAGAGAAAAAAATTAATTAATAAATCATACAAAATAAAATATAATAAAATTATAATAATTAGTATATAAATAAACAAATGTTTATAATATTTTAGCTTTAGTTGAATAATTGTTTTATTAAATTTTGACATTTTCTGCGTTCCTACTTCCAATTGTCTGCTGCGGTATTTCAATGGTTTGACACCGGTTTTTCCCGTTTTTTCGACCCTCTCGATCTTTTATTGTTGTCTTTTGAAAATGAAAGTTTTTCTTTCGAAAATTTAAGATTACCCTTTGCCGAACTGTTATTTACCAGACAGTATTTACTATTTTGGTATTTAATCAGTTTTTAGTGAAATTATTAATAAATCGTTTTGAGTTTCACTTTCTCTCTTCGTTTATTTCTTTTCACTTTTCCATCTTACGGCAACTAGATCGCATTGCTACAGCCTCGGACGACTAATCTGCACTTATATATATATATATATATATATATATATATATATATATATATATATATATATATATATATATATATATATATAAGGAGAATATTTTGAAAAAAAACCCTGGACAACGCATTTTTATGTTTTTAAAAATAAATTATTTATTTATTCTAAAACTTGAGCACTTTCGGTGATATACACCTTTGTAATGCTTATACTTTTGACAAAGGTGTATATCACCGAAAGTACTCAGGTTTTTCTAAATAAATAATTTAGTTTAAAAAACATAAAAGATGCGTTGTCCATATTCTTCTTATTGCCATTTCATCAACGCTCCAAGTGTGGACTTTTCATTCTACTATATATATATATATATATATATATATATATATATATATATATATATATAATTTTTCTTTATTTTAATTTAAAACTAAATATTTTTAATGGTTGAGAAACATCCGAGACAATATATATATATATATATATATATATATATATATATATATATATATATATATATATATATATATATATATATATATATATATATATATATATATATATATATATATATATAGCATAGCTTCATGTATGGTAAATTACATGATTAATTTACGTTCCAAGAATTCAACATAACAACAGATTGTGCACGATCGTTTCAGACACCATGTATTTTTATTATTATTACTATCATGTCTCATTGTCAGCACAAGGTATTGACACGAAATTAAAAACATATCTACAGCATCAATGGAATAGAGACCAACATTCTCAATTAAACATCAAATTAGAAACATGAGAGAAGTTGATGTTGTAGTCGGTTAGGAAGCAGCCTTGTGGTATTGATTTCCACGAGGAAATAATGTTCATTGAAGATGTGCTTGTTGATATTTGGTACAGAGAGAGAGAGAGAGAGAGAGAGAGAGAGAGAGAGAGGAAAGTCCTCTCTTGTTGTTGTAACCAGGAGGTTTCGTGCTTTTAATGTTTTAGGGGGTGGGGGCGAGGATTTGAATTCAATCAAGCCCCTACCAATAACGTATTGATACAGTAGAGAGAGGCTAGCAACATATCTTCTGTTCGGACGGGGACTGCAGAGTAGAGAACAAATCATACCCCACTAGATTGTGAACTTAGTTTTGTACCCTATCAAGGCAGGAAATTGTGCCCCGAGCGGAACATAGCCAGGTATGATAGAAGTACTCTATTTTAGGACGGATCTGGCTCTGATACAGGTAGAGGATTGCTTCAGGAGTAAGGTAAATTCTGGAGCGATAGGATGATCCAACTATTTTTCCAGCGACCTTAGCAACAGATTGATGTACGTCTTTCATTTCCGGTCTGGGAAGAAAGTCAGTCCCAGGAGCTTATCAAGGAAGTGGGCTTCATTAAGTAGCAGACCAAGTTAAAACATTGTTTAGGAATATATGTAGAGTCTAAAAGATGAAAGAAACCAATGCAATATTTCATATAGAGAGTAGCACACTAAAGGAGACAGGAACACATTTATCGTATTGTACAAAATATAAAGGTTATTAAAAGGAAGGATCACTTACATATATTATCTTACAATGAGAAAAGGTTATGGAGATTCTACAGTTTAATTATCAGTGGTAGAGCAATTTGTAAAAAAAAAAAAACTCAAGTAAGGAGCCTGATTAAAAACTATTTCTTCAAGATTAAAGGTGGTAGAGAGGGGATCGAAAGATTAAAGGATAAATCATGTGATAAAATACCTTAAAAATTAGTTAATATTGTGACACAAAGTTAAAAACTTGTAATTAAGAATTACAGTTATAATTTTAATGAGCTATTGGAAATTTAAGTTTAAACATCTAATATAGATTGCATAATATTGGAACCCTAGGTAGAGGTTGGTCAGTGATATACCCCCCAGATATAACATTAACCAATAACGATAAATTTAGTGGTAATACAGTCCAAATGAGCAAAATAATCACTAAGATAATAGACTTACAAAATCTATATAGCCATCACTAAAAGAACACAATAAGGTTTATACATATACAATGAATCGTGACGTTATACGGAAGTTCAAACATAAATACAGCACAAATATTGACACATTATTATATATACATATTTATATACACAAATCCAAATTTACATACATATATACACATATACACACACACACACACACATATATATATATATGCATATATACACAAAAATATACCTAGATATTATATACGAGACCCATATATCAACATGTTTACATACAATACAAACACAAGAAAAAAGCTATATATATATATATATATATATATATATGCAAATACACACAGAGTCGTCAACCTACTTAAAGTGCTCCAGCTATATATATATATATATATATATATATATATATATATATATATATATATATATATATATATATATATATATATATGAAACAACAATATTTTAAATCGAAAGACATTTCTTCAAATGGATTTACATATCTGATGAGAGCGGACCACTGCTTGAAACGCGTTATATAAAATTATAAAGTGATAAAATAACAAAATAATAAATAAATGTTGAAAATAAACTTTTTACAAATGTTGGTAGCCTTACTCCTTTACATATATACTTTTCTCTCGTTGGAACTGCACTAATACTGCACTACCCTCTTCTCTCTCTCTCTCGCTATATATATATATAGTAACGTAGGAAGACAACGAGACAATCAGTGACAATACTATACCTAATTCTAGACAGAATGTATAGACAACGTTATTATTTATTTATTAGAATTTTAATGTTTATTTTGATTTATTTTAGATAGCGATTGATTCAAACATAAAGTGACGTAGAATGATGTAGAATGATAATGCTCTGCTAAAGTCATACTTGTTAATCATGTGTGACCAATAACTGGCGATATACAAAAGTAAGTCACTTCGTTGCCCATTAAAAAAGGAGGTAGAGTATCAGCGTATTCGTTCTTATTTGATCATGAAAAGTTCCAGGGAGCGTTAGCTTCAACTAAACTAAATCAACCGCAAATTGACCAACAGATTCCAAGTTCAACAAAGGTAGATACGCCAGCGATCTCAATAGCGCGCTCATATAAAGTAAGTTGAGATAAAAAAAATGAGCCCATTTACACATAGAATTTAAACATAACGAATATTTGGCGTACGAACATTTTTAAAACGATTTTGAATATTTTATTTTGTATTATAATCTAGATGATTCAGAAAGTTCTCGTCTCCATCTGATGTTTTTTTTACAAATTTGTTTATGCTTCTAATAAAAGCTCTTCTGTAATGGGTTCCAGGATTTTAAGTCTTTTTTCTTGCAATTGTTGTAAATTATTTAAGTATTTTAAATTAGTTTTGCGTATTCTGGAGAGAATTATATATATATATATATAAGGAGAATATTTTGAAAAAAATATCTTGAAAAACCTGGACCACGCAGTTTTTTTATGTTTTTTAAAATAAATTATTTATTTATATTAAAAACCTGAGCACTTTCGGTGATATTCACCCTTGTCAGAAGTATAAGCAAAGTGTTGACTTTTCATTCTACCATATATATATATATATATATATATATATATATATATATATATATATATATATATATATATATATATATATATATATATAGTCTAAAGAAGCTTTGAGTCATTAAAAAAAAGAAATGTAAAATGCAGTTTAAATTCCCAGACAAACTAACAAAATCCAAGATATGGCAGACTTAACATTCAATGGAAAATTAATAAATGAAAAAAAAAAAAAGGGGGGGGGAGGGTTAATTATCTAAGAGTGAAACAAAAACAGGAGACCTTAAGCGTCTAATAATAAGACGGGGATCATCAGCTGTTTATGCATTTTGTATTGCTTTTACTGGCGATAGTAACGGCGTTTGTATTTTTCCACCTCCTAAGCGATAAAGAATCATGCAGAAGATTGCATTAGGTCGCCCCTAATAGGACGTATTTTTTAAATAATATATATATATATATATATATATATATATATATATATATATATATATATATATATATATATATATATATATATAATTAATTTTGTACGTACTTTTTACGTATTGTTTTTATTTTATTTAAAAAATTTTTACGCACATAAAAGTAAAAGGATTACTTTTATGTAAGTAAAATTAATAATAATAATACACACACACACACACACACACACACACACACACACACACACATATATATATATATATATATATATATATATATATATATATAGCCACGCTGATATACCGTAGACCGCGAACACCCGTTCGTGGATAATTATATAGCACCTCTTTCTGTCCACTAGCTATTTTTTCTTTGAGCTTATAAGACTTATAAACTTCTGATTTGATAGAAATGATATCCTACCTATGCGGATTCTCCTACGCCCCCCTATATATATATATATATATATATATATATATATATATATATATATATATATATATATATATAAATGCGAAATATTTTTTCCCATTTATCACTCCTTGTTATTTAAATCAATAATACAACATACTTTTTTGAAATAGTCTATATATAGTACAGAGGAAAGACCAAAAGACAGTTATTTTAATGCCTAATTTGCACAACTATTTTTAAACAGTTCATAATAAATAATTATGGTGTTATTCATTTGTAATTTCATTGTCCTATTTTGCTATATATGCCCAATAGTTTCGTCGATATTAATTCTAATGATTTAATAAAAAAGAATAATTACTAATAAATTTTCTTAAATTAAACTAGCATCGCTCGCCAGCACAAAATATACCGACGAGGCATACACGAGAAGAGAAAATGGATGGCATCACAGGCTGAATTTAAATCGTCAACGACTTCCTGTGTGACAAAGTATTCGAGGTCCCATGGGGATCGGCTACCCTGGTGACGCGCTAGTATGCATCTTGGTGGTGATGCTATGCCGACCGAGGGCCCTGCGTCGAGACGAAGTGGAAATATAAAACTAGTATATATTTGACGTAGAAACGAACTTATTCAAACGACAGAACGAGATGCTAGCTAGTCTCGTGGTATCGTGTAAGATAATCAGAGTCGATTACCACCGAAGGCGGGGAAACAGTTGCCAGATGGGAGGTGGAGATCAGAGAATTCCATATCGCAAATTTAATTCCGAAATATCAGTGAAGCGATATTATTCTGTGGCAGTTGTTTTAAAAGATGTTACGACGTGGGAGAGCCTACTTGACAGAGATTTATTTGGGCCTGTCATCGTTAATTTCAAGCCGGGCACACGGCGCCTCCGTCTGTGTGACAGAATGAGAAAGCGTTTGTTTTTGGCAATAACGCCAGACTAAAGAGAAAATCCCAATTATTTTGGGAAAAGAAAGAGAGAGGTGCCCGTCCCCACCCTCCTTGAGAGAGGAAGACACGCAGGAAGTAATATGGCGGAGAAGGGGTGTGTACAACGATAGACATCTTCAATAAAAGAATGTGTTTTTTTCACGCACGAGACAGTGACAGTTAGAGTTGGATTGACGACAGAGAGAGTTGGCCGAGGTGGCGTGCGTCGAAGAAAACAACCCGGACGAAATTCTCGCCATTGCCTTCGCCCGTTGAGTTGTGACTTAAACAACTACTTTTTTAAAGAATTCGCACACACAAAGAACTAGCGAAATAACTTAGAGAAAAAACAACGATAGACATTGACCAATGTAAAGTCAATTCTTTTATTTTATTAATAATTACTCTTCTATACAAAATAAGCGCCGACCGAGTTGTTGAACATTGTTCTTTTCCTTTTGTTCTGCTTATTATGATCTTTCGCCCCCACGGAACCAACCGGTCGCTGTTCGCTCAGTGATCGCTCGCTGATATAAATAGTTTCAACGCGGGAGTAACCAGATCGGCGACGTCATCATCATCGTCGCCATCCCAGCCGAGAGGAATTTGGATATATATTTTTTATTGCCATTACGACGAGTGGGTTAGGGTTAGGGTCACAATCCGGCACACCGACCAGGATATCACACCTTTGCGGTTGACCACCATCGGCAGGGATTGGGTTTACACCTGGCACAATGCGAAAAAAAAATTCTATGCGCGTTTCTCCGCCGTATTTTAAAAATTCTCTTCTTCCTCCAGCTTTTTTGTTCATTTGCTTTTGACACCTGAGGATGATTCGACAAAGAATCGAAAACGTTCGTGAAACCTGTTAAACCTATGTTCTATAGGTTTCACAGGTTTCACGAACGTTTTTGATTTATTATTTTATTTTTATTTTAATACAAAAAAGGCTATCAGAAAAATTTAAAAAATGAAAAAAGGTATAATTAAACAGACGAATTCTGTTATTTTTAACAATGTTTACATAAATGAGAAAATGCTACCTGAATACACACAATATATATATATATATATATATATATATATATATATATATATATATATATATATATATATATATATATATATAGAGAGAGAGAGAGATAGAAGAAAAAAAATGATAAATATGCGACGATTGTCCAAATTTATTTCAAATTTCAATTGTTCAATGCAAGGTGTATTCAGTAATAAACTAGTGTTTATTATTCTTTCCTTAAGCCAAGGCTTTTCAAAGATCGAAATCTTATCATCAGAGGAGAAATACAGATGGATAAGTTGGCTTTCGAAAAAACCAAAGTTCAAATATTTGAAAAATATGAAAATTATTATTAAAGGAATTTTTGTTAAAAAAAAACGCAGTGAATGGAAAGAAAAATTCCGTGAAAAATATATGCAGATTGTCCGGGTGGTAAATTTCCGTTGAAAAGAAGTCAAATGAATTGTAGAATGTGAAGAAAACTCTTTGCGTGGGAGCAGTGTGGAGAAAGTGCTCAAAATATAGGTGAGTCCAGACGCACTTTGGACAATCGTCGCATATTTATCACTTTTTTCTTCTATCTCTACAATTGCTCTATCTCGTATATTGAGCTAATCCTCTTCACAATAGGTTCCATCTACTAAAAGTTTTTACTTTGGTTTATATTTGATCCTATATATATATATATATATATATATATATATATATATATATATATATATATATATATATATATATATATATAATATATATATATATATATATATATAATTTCCCCGTCTTTCTGGGTGCTGGTAAAAGATCTTGATTTAAAAAAGGCCTGTTGCTAATTGCTTCGGCATGCAAACCGAGATACTGACATAAATTGGACGATACCTGTTCGCTGATTCGGATGTGTTTGTTTTGATTTGGTTTAGGCGGACGCGAATTTGGCAGGATTCCCGGACAAATTACCACGAACTTGTGTTACGGAAAGCGCCTAAGAAATGTTGTTAGAACGTCTTGAATTACTCAGAGATGCATAACAATATTATCACGAATAATTCAATATCAAATGCAGTACTAGCTGGCATACGCACCCTAGAAAGGGTCCATAATACTGAAGTACCCTTGAACTCAGTTATGAGCCCCTTTTCTCACAGAAGAGACGTTGTTAGTCTTTCTCTACTCTATCGTTATTTTCATAGGTGCTCGACTGAGCTCTAACCTCTAGTCCCTCTCTGTAAATCAATCACAGCAAGAACTCGTCTGATTACTACCACCTCTGCGTACCTAAAAGTGAACGGAATTACCATGAACAAAGTTTTTTTTCAAAGAACTTCCAAGCCGTGGAACACATTGCCACGAACCCGGTTCCCTGCAGACTTTAATATGATCGCTTTCAAGTTAATTAATACTTGTCGATTTTTTTTCCATTTCATTCATTGTATTCAATCCTTTCATAGTATTATTCATCATCCAACTGACAATCTCACTAACTCTTATCCTCGAATGACTTATATATATATATATATATATATATATATATATATATATATATATATATATACTGTAAATATTTTTAAATATTAAAGTGTTTTTATACCTACAAACGATATCGTTTCGGGGTTTCTACCCTCATCAGTGTAGGAGTAGCGGTTGCATATATATATATATATATATATATATATATATATATATATATATATATATATATATATATATATAATTATTTTGGTACAGAAAAATTAGTACAACATTCATACCGTCGGTTTCAAGCACAGAAGGACTTAGCCATCTGGCTCTCTTCAGCTTCTGTTGTCATGTAAATAAATATTACGCTCTTAATTTTTAACTTTAATTCTCAATCAATCGAGCACTCTGCTGGGATTTTTCCTGCTATATTACAAAAAGGTTATATATATATATATATATATATATATATATATATATATATATATATATATATAATGGCATAAAGGAGACAATATTTATTAATCATGATGAAGTAAGAATCAAAAAAATTGAAAGGGCAGCTGACCGGTTTCGTACCTCGCTCAACGGGGCCAAATATCGAGGTATCGTGTAAAAAATATAATAAAGATGCTATGAGAATTATAACGAGGGTAAGGGGTAAATAAACGAAAAAAAGAAGTTCAATCAAATAGAAACAACATTAAGCCCGATGAGATTTTCTCTTTCCTTGTAAAGAGAAGGTCTCAAGGACTTAATATAGATTGTTTCTAGGATCTTGAGATGGTAGGGAGAGTGCGACTTACTAAGAATGGGGAATAAGTCGACACTGAAATTAGAGGCACAAGTGCGGTTATTTATAAGATGTTCGGCTATCGACGAACCATAAGTATTATGTAAAACGTCCGTTGGTGAATAATTTGCATTGCGAATTTTTGTGGGCACGTGTTGTTTAACCCGGATGTCTAATCTTTGTGACGACCCTGATAATTATTGGTCTGCTTACGGCTTTAAAAATTACAAATTTAAAATGCATTCAAACAGTGGAAATATTTTATTCATAATATATATATCTAATATATAAAGTAGAGACGATTCTTCCCCTGTTACTTCTCGGAGAATAGGAAAATAACCACATGCACCTCAGGCTACTAAACCCACCGTTACATTACACTTATTCACTCGAGCGTGTTTTAGTACATTTGTTATTCTTCTTTCCCAGCTAACACTAAATATTACATTTGGCCCGCCATCCACGACTCTCCAAAAAACCAACTCCATATAGGTGGTAGCAAAATCTTTTCTCCCTAACAATTCTGTACTGTCACTACACTCAGCGACACCGGGAAGTAATAAACACAGTTTAATTTTCACAAAAGAGTCCGTCCTTATTTATTATTTGCCTGGTATTAATTTACTACATAATATAAAGCAATACGCAAAGACTTAATGATCGCTCCCGTTCACTCCGATGATTTTCCGCGAATATCAGATTACGTTCTTTCTCATTCTACCTATGACTTTGCCTATTTTCAAATATATTTTTAAGGCGAAACTGTGGCGCAGTGGTTAAGAAGCCAGGTTTCATGATCAACTGATTCAGCGTTCGATCCCACTGTACGCGGCGACTTTTTAATTCAAAACATTCGCCAACACAGTAACTATAGGCCTTTTTTTTTCATTCGACGTCATGCAATAGGTAGTACTTTCTCCCGTGCAACGCCAGGCGACGGGTCCGCCAGTATATATATATATATATATATATATATATATATATATATATATATATATATATATATAGCGCGTCGAGGTATGTTGAAAAGAAATCAATAAAAGTGCTCGATCGTAAAAATGGGAAAGCTAAATTGCAAATTCTTTATTTAAAAGCTATACATTACATGTTCCAAAGACGTACCATTGTTTCATTGACACGGAGAGACTTTTAATGTTTAGAAAAAGGCCTTTACAACTTATTTTAAATCCTCAGCGACTCACGAAATGAAAAGAGTTCGAAAAAATGGAAGCTAACTATCAATCGCTAGATTTTGTAATGTATAGTTCTTTAATAAATAATTTGTTATATATATATATATATATATATATATATATATATATATATATATTTATTTATTTTAATATATATTCTTTCAAGCATTCTCTCTCTCTCTCTCTCTCTCTCTCTCTCTCTCTCTCTCTATATATATATATATATATATATATATATATATATATATATATATTAACGGCGAGGAATACGGACGTTTGGGACATTTTGGGGAGGGTAGAATGAGATTAAACAAGTATAAAAACGAGAGGAAACGATTAAAAAGAAATTAATTAATGTACTAAGCCGGCTTTCGTCCACACTCATTAGAGTATTAACGTGGAAGTAATTAAATACGACTAAAACCTAAAAACATTATAATGAAAACTAGTGACAAGTTTAGGAGAAAAAAAATTATAAAAAAAAATAATTAAAAAAAAAAAAATTTATTCCACCTCAAAGTCCTGGAAGCCATATATATCAAATCAATCAAACCCTCACTTTGTAAACAAAAGGAGTGGCTTTTAGGACTTAATGTGATCAACTTGTGACCCTCCTCCCCATATATTTTTTTTCATAATTTTTTTTTTCTCCTAAACTTGTCACTAGTTTTCATTATATTTTTTTTTAGGTTTTAGTCGTATTTAATTACTTCCACGTTAATACTCTGATGAGTGTGGACGAAAGCCGGGCCAGTACATTAATTAATTTCTTTTTAATTGTTTCCTCTCGTTTTTATATTTGTTTAATCTCATTCTACCCTCCCCAAAATGTCCCAAACGTCCGTATTCCTCACCGGTATTAAATTTTGTACCACGAAAAATTTATTTAAATATATATATATATATATATATATATATATATATATATATATATATATATTCTTTTTCACAACGAATTTTCTAAAGCAGGAGACAATGCCTGAAAGAATAAAACTGTATAAATTAATGCAGCGGGGATGGAAAATAACAGTAAAATAAAATCAGAACAAAGATGTGTTGCTAATATTCAGATTTACGTGGCATGATCGTTATTAATCCCCTGCTCCCATCCACGAGGGCTGTGTGTAATACAAGATCAAGCTTAATGTGTGGTGGAGACGTTTCTTAACGTCACAAGGATGATTATAACCGCTAACGATTTCTATATAAAGTTAGGTATGTGTATATGTTTATATATTTCTATGTATAGGATCCACTCCTAAACTAATTCACCGTTCATCATGATTTTTGGAATACAGATGCTAGACGTAGGAGTGGGTAATATGGGCTATATTTTGTTTGATTTAGTTTCATGTAAATGTGACAAAAAGGGGGCGGGGTGGAGGCCCTTCGTTAAATTTCAGTTAACTCGGATTTTTGTGACATTTTAATATTAGGTATTAGACATTAATTAATAAATATTTCCCAAATTTCAGATTCCGTGGTGTATGTTAAAGGGTTTTAGGGAGGCATAATATGGAAATTCAAATATTTCAAATTTGTATTGAATTTGATCTCTAAATTTCAATTTTTTCTTGAGTCCCTTTAAGATTGAGCCTTAAATTTGAGATATTTGTCAGAATCAAAATTATGTAATGAATTTTGATCAAAATTGGAATGCGGATTCTAGGTTTAGTAGCATTATGTTTTGATTTTAATCTTCGCAAAGGACATAACAGTGGTGCAAAACTGTTCTGTTTGGGGAATTAATTCTACCTGTTCTCAGACGGGTATTCTTCTAGTTACCTATAAAAATTGCCTGGTCGGACCCGTCGGCATTCCCCAGTGAAGGAGCGTCAGGCGACAGGCAATAAACTTGCCTGGAATGGATGGCTCTCTGAAATCGTATAGAAAAGTCGTAATTTTACCTATACGTATATAAAAGAGAATCATCCAATGTGATGTGACAATAACAGTGACGTCATAATGAACGCGTTCGTATCATAGAAGTAAACCACTTTTGCTGAACAGGCGACAAGGCAAGATGCGATATTAAAGTCTGGTAGAAAACGAAGCTCTACAGAACTTTATAAAAAAAAGTGTAACCAGGACGAATTGTGGTCCTCTCGTCGCCCAGAAGTAGTTGTTCATTTAAACAGACTACGGAAACAAAGCAGTCTTCCAAAGCAGAAAACTACTTTCACCTGAAAAGAGAAGCCGCCCAACAAGACTATGGCCAAATCAAGTAAATCTTATTGCCTGCGTTGTCGTGGGGACACGGCGTCTCTCAAAGCGAAACAAGTGACATTTCGCAACAATAGTAACGCCATCCAATCGCGTTGTGGTCGTTGCAGCATGAAGAAATTCAGAATTATTGGAGCTGGCGGAGCAAGACCAAATCGTGCCAAGGCGCGCAAATCCAGCACCGGAAAACGAGGCGGAGCAGGAAACAAGAAAAGGAGAAAACGGACGAAAAGGAAGTAATTTCAATGAAAATTCGATCCCAGCACAACCAATGGCGGCATTATAATTTTCTAAAATAAATTCAGTTAAATATACTTTTATACTCTGCGTCCATTCTTTTTACATTTTAGGTACTTCTTCAGATTAGGACCCGAGCTAACTCTAACCCTAACCCTGACTCTAACCCTAACCCTAACGCTAACGCTAACGCTAACTCTAGCCCTGACCCTGACCCTGACCCTGACCCTGACCCTGACCCTGGCCCTGATCATGACCCTGACCCTAACGACGCCAAGTCGATTTTTAGCTCGGGTCCTAACCTGGAGAAGCACCAAATTTTATATGAAGACTATTCATTTTTCTGCATAACAGTCTGTGAACAGTTTATTTTCAGAGATAGTTGTGAATTGTGTCAACATTCTTATATTTATTCTTATATTTATTATGTAATGTCTCTTGTCTTCAGGAAACCAGCATTGTCGTCGCACAGACTTGTTTGTGTCCATCTATACGTGTGAGGTGTGATAGATACGTGCATATGTGCGGTATGCATGTGTATGTATACTCCTGTGTCCGTGTATATATTTGTGCGTTGGGTGCTTCTACACAATACGAACGAATCTAAACCAAATTTTGTCGAACTAAACCTAAAACTCAGGTTAGGATTAGTTTTGGATTAGGGTAAAAAAACAACACAGTTTGGTTTATATTGTGTAGAAGATCCGTGCGTTGTGTATTTATGTATGTATTTATTGACGTCCTTATGTGACAAGACGCGATGTGAAACATTGCCACTGTTCCATGGCACTTTGGGGAATTTTATTTTTGGCTGAGTTTTTATTTTATTTCGGAAATACCAGGTCGCGTGTCAGGGCACCCGGACTGTGGCGAAGGGCGTGACCGAAGTATTTAAAACAATTCCCCTTACTTCAACTGAACTAGTAATGACTAAAATATGTCCACATTCCCCTCTTTTCTGCACTGTGCAAATATTTAACCGACTATTCAGTTTTCCTAAATTCATATTCGGATACTTTGGAACATTGTATGATACGTTGGAACATTCTATGATCTGTTGGAACATTGTATAATACGTTGGAACATTCTATGATACGTTGGAACATTCTATGATATGTTGGAATATTCTATGATACGTTAAAACATTTTATGATATGTTGGAATATTCTATGATACGTTGGAACATTCTATGATATGTTGGAACATTCTATGATATGTTGGAACATTCTATGATATGTTAGAACATTCTATGATACGTTGGAACATTCTATGATATGTTGGAACATTCTATGATATGTTGGAACATTCTATGATACGTTGGAACATTCTATGATATGTTGGAACATTCTATGATACGTTGGAACATTCTATGATATGTTGGACCATTCTATGATACGTTGGAACATTCTATGATACGTTGGAACATTCTATGATATGTTGGAACATTCTATGATATGTTAGAACATTCTATGATACGTTGGAACATTCTATGATATGTTGGAACATTCTATGATACGTTGGAACATTCTATGATATGTTGGACCATTCTATGATACGTTGGAACATTCTATGATATGTTGGAACATTCTATGATACGTTGGAACATTTTATGATATGTTGGAACATTCTATGATACGTTGGAACATTCTATGATGTGTTGGAAAATTCTATGATATGTTAGAACATTCTATGATATGTTAGAACATTCTATAATATGTTGCAACACACCCATAATTGATACCAAATAATTATTAAATTCAATTACAGAATTAAATTGCTATGATTATATTTTTTAAAAGAATTTTAATGCTTTTACTTCAATAAATCCAATATAAATGTTTTATTTGTTTTGATTGTGACTTATAAGTCGAGGGTTCCACAGAGAACACTTATAAACTATAAAATAGAAGATAAAAAGAAACACAAAAATGGAACATTGCCGTTTATATATGAAAGATCGGGTCAGTATTTGTTACATCTTCTAACATACACAGTTATCTTGTAGGATTTTCAAAGTCAGACCCAAATAGCATTTAAACTGACAAATCAAACTTTACTTCTGACTAGCCAATTTTTATTTGGTAGTGTTGTACCATGTTATTAGCAATATAATAATGTAATTAGCTACAATTCATTTAAAAAAAATACTAACGACTGCTAATATGAAACATTTTTAAATAATCACCTGAATATAAAAATCAGCAAGGAGGATAACTCATCTTAAATTGAATAATATAATATGTGTTGTCTATCTTAAGTTTAAAAATGTGCACAGAAATAAAGATTGCAAATAAAAATGATTCCACTGCATTCCAGGCAACGCAGGTAGGCAGAGCTAGATATTAGACACACTACTCTCGTAATCTGGCTTGCTTGTCACCTTGCACACTTTTCATCTGTATTTTTTAGATGGTGGGAGGAATGGCGGATAACTTAAATAAATGATGATGTTTAGTAAATTGCCGATGAGGGTCGGGTGTGACTCAAAGTCAAGGTTTAATGTGCGGTAGAGCAGGAGCGTTGCACGAACGCCTTAAGTCGATAATGCATTTAACTTGTAAACATTCCGTTAATCGGACCCGTCGGCATTCCCTGGAAAGGGTATTTCAGGTGATAAAGAAACCCCCTCTTAACAAGCGAGACTTATCTTATCGCCGCCCAGAAAGAAAGGGGCTATGCCTGGAAGGAGGCCCCTATTACAACAACTAGAACAAACAACTTAACTCGAAGCCCGAAGGCTATAAAACCAGATAAGTGGCGAGAGGAATGGAATTATGCAAATAAATAAAAGAAAGAGAGAGAGAGAGAGAGAGACAGAGAGAGAGAGAGAGAGAGAGAGAGAGAGAGAGAGAGAGAGAGGGGGGGGAGATAGAGAATAGAAGAGTATAGAAGAGAGAAAATGGAAAAGAGAGGGAGATATGGTCTATTATGACGTCACAAGTAAGTTTTATAAATATTAGGAATTTTGCAATAATTAGGTCTTTGATCTTAAGGTTGGTATTTATCTACCTCACACAAAGTAAAATGTGACACAAGATCGGAAAGTGGGATTTGATAAGTCAGCACTCTAGATGAAGAGCACCTACTACCTTTAAAAATTGCCTGAGCAGCCCCGTCGACATTCCCGGGTAGGAGCGCCTCAGGCGATTAGCAATAGACTAACTCCTTCTCAAAGGGTGAGAAGGCAAAGCCTGGGAGGGTGCACCTCCTAGAACTGCACAGGGATCTTAAGGTTGTGTTGTTTTTGATACCAAGTCGAGGATACGTCCTCGACAATCTGCCCAACAGATTTGAGTCCATTTGAGTTAGGTGGGCTTTTTTCTTTGTGCTGAGATATGGTTCTGTTCATCTCTAGGAGGTACACACTCCCATGCTTTATCTTCTTTTTTTGTAGAAGGGATTAATTTATTGCTAATCGCCTGAGGTGCCCCCACCGGGGAATGCCGACGGGGCTGTCCAGGAATATTTTGACGGCCAGAGTGCTCCGCTTCTGGAGCACTGGTTTTTCCTTCAAACCCACCTTCCGACCTTGTGTCACATCTTCCTGCGGTGGGAGGGAGGTAAATACTAACTCTCTTGTGATTTCATAATAGATTCTCACTCTCTTCCTCCTTTCTCTCTTCCTCATCTCCTTCTTCCCTTCTCTCTCTTATCTTCACTCTCTCTCCTCTTCCGCCCTCTCTCTTAATTATTTACGTCATTCACTCCTCACACTACTTCTCTTATTATTCGCCCTCTACTTTATTCTTCCTTCCTTCCACCATCTAAAACATACATGAAAAATGTGCACGGTGACAAGATAGCAATATCATCAGAGTTTTAGTAGTATAGTAGCCCATCAGTGACCCGTTGGATCAGTATTTATTATATATATTATCAATCATGTTTTACGAGAAATTATTTACTTGAAAATAGATGACGTCACAAAGGATGAATGGTAGCTTTTGGCAACTTATGAAACAAAATTTTTTTTCTCGTTTCCCGTTTTTCTTTTTCGAATTGAAGTCTAGATCCCGGATTCTAAACCGGGATCAACATGGACTCCCAGGCATCCATAGAAGCTTTAAGGGGACCCACGAAAAAAGTTTCTATTTATTTTGTTTTCTTTACTATGAAAAATAAGGTTGGGAACCTCTGGTCTAGATAATCTTTTTCTTATTTTCAAATATGGACGGAAATTAAGAATAACCGATTCACATAATAAAGAATATAGACTTCTGTGATTGGTTACAATTCTGACAATGTGATTGTATGAAATCGATATTTTTTGCCTGCGTAGATCAAATTACGTGTCAAGATGTACATAGGTAAAGTGATTTTAAGAAATCGAACCAAGAAAAGATTTAACTGAATTAACAAAAACAAAATCTAATTCAAAGAAATTAAGCGACTTCGAAATAAAGAGAAGGGGGCTTCCTAAACAAAGGATTTATTTTCTGCTTGTTCCTCCTACCCAGGTACGGGCGGTAAAGTAAATTCGCATGAATCAGAATGGTACAACTTTGTTGACCGGTTTAATTCTGTTGTCGGCATTCTTGCAGGAGGAACCACGTAATGGTTGCCAACATCCCTAAGTGAAAGTGGTATTATGGAATCGACTAGATTCGAACTTGGCACACCCAGGTCGTCAGTCCGTGTCGTTATCCGCTTAACAACTGTCACCTCTCCTTAGGTACGGGCGGTGACATTGACCGATACTCTATATGTTGCTATTTTGCTTAGAGTCGACAGTGGCCAGTGGAAGACCAAATTATTAGAGACAGAAAATAAACCATAATTGAGCGATTTGATTTTTTCTTTGTGTCCAACCACAAAGAAGGGAAGTAGGTCGTCGAAAGAATTTGGTTAAGGAAGTGCGGGATGAGTGAAGGGAGAGATTTTTTTTTACTGAAGTCAAGTGGTTAAATGAACCAGCGATATCTTATTTTGGGATCAAGGAAAAATTGGGTTGTTTTTTTCTTCTTCTCATCTCTCCGATCATGTAGAGACATGATGGATTATTTCTGTCTTTGCTTCCCCGGCAAGCTTGATAATTTACCCATTGTATCAAGCCATGTGGATAGGGTTAGGGTTAGAGTTTAGGGTTAGGGTTTGGGTTAGGTTTAGGGTTAAGGTTAGGGTTAGGGTTAGGGTTATGGTTAGGGTTAGGGTTAGGGTTTAGGGTTAGGATTAGGGTTATGGTGTATACGAACATACTATGTAAATTAGCTGAAAAGAAAATCACTCATTCTCTAAATGCTCACAGAGATATTAACAAACTATTAGAGTGATTGAATAAACACAATGAGAAAGAGCGAGAGAAATACATGCATGACTTAGAGATGGATGGGTGATTTATTCTATTGAATAAGTTGTGAATTATAGCTAATTAATATCCCAGGGGTCTAATTAGAGCAATCCCACACCTCATTCTTCAGTCAGCACATAGTATTCCCTTGTACTACACGCGTCCAGTTTATTGTCTTAGATATATTTTTTATGGAAATCGCTCCAGACCATTAAAAAGAGAAAGGATAGTAGACTTGCCACTATTAAAAACACTACTGTAGATTCTCCAGAAATCATGAGAGCCAACCCTTTGAGATGAGATAGAGTCACAAACCATTTGAGAATAGCTAGAATTAGCCTCAGAGATTGCTCTCTTGCAGACATTGCTAGCTCTTCTGTAGGATTATCTAAAATTCTCAGAACCATCCTGACGACACCGATTAAAGTAATGGTTACGATGGGTAAGGGCAGAAGCACAAACAGATGAAAACCATACAGGAGAATTAGGTTTGTTTTGAAACTTACAATGAGGAATGAAGGTGTTAATTTCAACAAGAAGCCAGTCAGTAGCCTCCCTAGCAGCATCATTCAGAGACATACCAAAGATGGAACGTCACATAGGAAGCTGCGAAGCACATCACAATCAGCCTTCCTGTAGATGAACGTCTTCCTATGGAAGGGACGATCAATAGAAGACTTAACCGAAAAATTAACTTCAACATAAACAACAGCATTATCAAAAGAACCCAATGGAGGCAAAGAAGAAATAGAACATGAGTCAGGAACAAAAGTGAGAAAAAGATCAAGTAAGGATGGTTGATGAACATCATTATCAGGAAAACGTGTGGGGAAGGTGACAATTTGGGACAAGTCATGAGACAGAAAAAAGTTAAGACAGATTTCACCAGTTAGATCTGTGCGGTTAGCATGAGGGAGCCAGTCAGAATGATGAGCATTGAAGTCACCAAAAAACAAGGATGGAACTTGACGGATGAATTTGCAATGCATCATCAATACTGCTGGATGTAGCATCAACAACAGAGCAGTCATTATCAGAAAGGGAACGGTACAAAAAGAACAAATAGGAAGTGGAGCGCAGCAAAGAAAACCTCAGACCGATAAAAGGACACCCATGAGATTCAAGGCTGGGGACACATGGAATGAGGAGGTCCTTGCGAAGAAAAAGAGTAAGACCATGCAAATGTGCGGAAGAGTCTAAGCGGACAAGAGACAAATAACCATCCACATGTAGATCGATATCAATAGAAACATCCAGATTAGTCTCACAAAAGAGCAAGGATGTGAGGAGATTGGCCCAAGAGAAAGGACTGAACATTAGAAAAGTTTGACCCAAGACCTCAGATGTTACTATAGGAAATAGTAAGGTGTTTGTTGTGTGGATTTGTAGAAGGCATAATAATAAAAAAGAGGAGAGAGGTAGAATCACTTCAAGACAAATTAAGCCTGAAAGAGACCCAACCACCAGCATTCAATCCCCTGGACTCCAAACAGGCTAGCTAAAGAATAAGCCCTTCAAGAGCTCAATGGAGAAGAAAAAGGGTTAATAGTCTGGCTAACAAAAAGTCTACCCCTAAACTGGTTAAGTGGCTAACCAGAAACCAGTGGTTTTATTGTGACACCATCACACTTTCATTAACGACGTAGAATTCACTCGACTCTGGAATTCGATATACATTTTCTGTTAACTTTACGATATCTTTATTATTCATAATAAACTATTGTTAAAGTTATCACGAGTATTTTGTCAGTTATTAAATATTGTTACAGCTTACTTGAAAAAGCAAACGAATTTAGTTACCACAACTTGTGAATACCACATCTTTTCGCAGGGCACACAATGCAAGCTGATCCTATCATTAGAGTATCGTCTTCACAAATGTATCACCGTCATACACGAAAATGGTCCCGATTAACAAAAAGGGTTTCTAGAGCTTTTCATCCACGGAAGCAAAACTAATCGGGTACAGTGTTACAAAAGAATAAAATATATTCAGTTTTTTTTAATTCATTTACTTCTTTTTGTGTGTGAATCTGATGCGCGAACAAAAGCCCACCGGGCAAAAGCCCACCGGACAAAAGCCCACCAAAATAATTCAAACACGGACAAAAGCTCACCAACATTAAAAATAAATTATTTTTTAAAAATAAAAAAAAATCTTTTTATATTTAATTTTTTTACAATTATCAATAACTCTTTGTCATTTTTTTCTTGAGAAAATCTTTTTTATTTCATTTTTAAACATTTTTCCCGTACTTTGTAAATACTGCATTCTTTTAAAGATTACATAATAAAAAATACGCACCCTTTTTACTACTAACCCTAAGATCGGGTGGTAAAACGAAAAATACATTAAAAAAATGTATGTATTGTATTACTCATCTTTTGCGGAAAGAAAAATCTGGGAATATGTATATGCATCTATAGTATTGGAATTTTTCCCGTTCAAATAAGGCACGCAATTTCGGTCCACTGTATAGGAAAATAAGGTTTACAAAGTGACCTAGCAAGAAAGAGAATAAAAAACGGTGTAGTTATAGAGAGATTTTATATAATCAAAAAGAAAAGGAAGAATGAGAAGAAAAGTACTGCTTGCAAAGAAGTAGTATTTTATGGGACTTAACTGGTGTTTCGTCTGTTAACTTCTCTCTTGGTCCGTGTGGTCTTAGTGGAAATAAGTATATTGCAAGTTGGTCTTTCCCCCAGGCCAACATTAATCAACACGGAAAAGAGGGAATTTAAAGTCTATAATTTTAAATCGGCGGACACGTATACCAAGCAGTCAGAGAGTGTTAAACTTGCTATATATATATATATATATATATATATATATATATATATATATATATATATATATATATATATATATATATATATAGAGAGAGAGAGAGAGAGAGAGAGAGAGAGAGGGATAGAGATAGAGATAGAGATGGGCAATCAAAAGCGAATGAGCGAATGCATTATATTAACTCGCCAAAAATGTAAGAGACCGTCGTCTGTTTTTCATTGAAAATCCACAATGTTTCTAACCGTTTGTAAAGCAAAATGAGTCGTTAACTATAACGAAACATTACATAGAATGTAAAGACAAAATATATTTCAACTGTAACTGTCTACATCCCTTCAAATACCTATTATATGCGTCACATGATTAAACTTAACCAATGAGAAATTTACTTTCGAATATGAGAGCAGCTGAATCTAAGGCCAAACCTTATGAATCACACTTAAGCAACCTTATGTAATTAACTTGTAAAACATATTGCAACTACGTAATCTGTAACATATACATACTTTGCAGTTTTTTGTGCATTTGATTACATTTTTATTGCGTTAAAATTTGTTTTACATTTGCTTATAACATTTACATTTTCGCAATTATTTAGATGAGGATTTATAATTTGTTTTATTTGGATTATTCGAACTACTATTCTCATCTTGGATGTTATTCTCACAACGTTTCGGACGATGTAACCTCTGACCTTCTTCAGGTGTGTCTCGTCGAACTCGGGAATCTTTTTGTCAGTCTCGGGAATCTGTATGGAATTTCGAATGGAATCCTTTATTTAATCCACGGGGGTAGTTTGCTCTCGTTCCGTCAGCCATGACCGGGTAGAAGTCTAAATGAACTCGTAATTGTATTCTTACTGAGCATTTGACTTTCAACCTTCAGAAGACTGTCACTTTTAGAACTGATTATTACTTAGCACCTATATCCGTTGCGCCGCGGGTCCTTGCATCTGAAGAAGGTTGGAGGTTACATCAGCCGAAACGTTGTATGAATAGCATCCAAAATGAGGACAGTAGTCCGAATAATCCAAATAATACATATTTACATTTGTTTAACATCTTTTTTCTTGTTCTTGACTCAAATTATTTGTTATTGTCCATAATTGTTATAATTGTAAGGAATGGCTCTCTCCTTGAAGAAGCCCCTTGTTTGGGTAAGCTCTTAGGACTGATTTTCGGCCCGGATGTAAAATGGAAGTCGTATATCCAATCTGTTGGGGAAGTGGTTGGCTCATTTTACTGCTCCAGAAAGTACCTGCCTCCTGATGCAATCCTATACCTATAAGAGTCAGATACACCCTAAGGTGGAGTACCGCTGGGGAGGTGCCGCTGGGGAGGTGCCGCACACAGCACTCTTCCCTGCATTGACAGTACAAAATCGACTTCGAAATCTAGTGGAACCGGTGATCTCTCCCCTTCCCTAAATCCCCCTTCTTTCTCACAGTAGAAACGGTGCTAGTCTCCCTCTACTCTATGGTTATTCCCATTGAAGGTGCTCGACTGAGCTCCAATCTCAGGTTCCTTCATGTAAGACATCCACAACAAGAACTCGTCTTACCACCACAGCAGAAAAAAGACTTTCCATTTCTCCTCCATGTACCTAACGTCAAGCTGAATTTCAATAGACACAATTTCAAGGGCTTCCCGTCCGTGGAACACATTCCAGTGGAACTGCTTCTCTGTTGATTATAAGTTGGTCATTTTTAAATCCAATGTCAACAAATACTTGTCATTGACTTTCCCTAAACGCAGTTCATACCATTGATCAATGTTAGTACTTCCATAGTGTTCTTCATCTTTCAGCTGGCAATTTCATACCATTTATCAATGTTAGTACTCCCATAGTGTTCTTCATCTTTCCGCTGGCAATCATTCACGTCTCATTAACCCTTATTCCTTCAGCGGGCCTTTGCATTGATAAGTGGTGACACCAATAGTAAGAAAATAAAATAAACACATTACTTTTACACAACCCTGTTTAACAATGCCCCTTTGTGGCCCTGGTTGACCATTGGCGGAAATATGCGCTCTTTGAGTGTTCTTGTTTCTGTCCGATTTCCATCTTTATTTAATTATATTCTCTGGTAAATTTTTTGCCTACTAGATTGCAAGGATTATCGCGGGTTTTATTGCAAGGGACACGCTTTTTAGTTATTTTATACCGACTTTGAAAATAGCACTAAAGAGGAAAACAATTATTGTCCGGAAAACGAAGTGACATTGTTCTTTCAGTTGGAAGAATGAAAGGATATAAGGTGACACGTTTTGTTTCCTTCTTTGAAATTTAGTATTTAACGGTTGGCTGGAGTAGAAGCAAACAGGACACGATCCTGTTACGCGTGGGATTTAAAACTGTGCAAGCAATATCATTTTAACACAGAGGGATCGATTTATAGTTCGCCTTGTTAAAGATCATACAGGTGGGCGCATTAATGCACACGCACACACACACACACATACACACACACACACACACACACACACACCTTCCAATCGATAATAGAGACAATGCATATTTAATTGAATATTTTTATATGAATTAATATAATATATCCGTCCCGTCACACACACTTTAGCGAGCCGTTTTCTAGCCTCCGGTCGAAAGCATTTTAAGTGGTGAAGGAAAGAGGCGAGAAAGCAAATAACAAATCAAACAAGCCGGTCTATTTATCATGTATATAATAAAGGAAAGTCGTTATATTTATCGAAGTGCGTCATCGATAGCATTATATCTGACAAATCGATATTTGATTTCGACTAGTCATATTTTCTTTTCTTCCACTATGTTTTTTAGAAAAAATCTATTTCGCTTTAGTACTTTTAAAATACTTATTACGACGAGACTAGAAAGATAGCTAAAAGAGAGACATTTTTTTTATTATTGACAAAAACAGCAGCGCCAGCTTACGTCATTAATAAACTAATTCAGCATTGTTCTATTTCGACTATCAGATAAACAATTATACACATTGAAGGAAGATACCTTCATGCGCATGTATGAATTTTTATCACCACCTTCGTGCGCGTTAGTTGCTTCCTGTCGGTCGTTCAGTGAGGTGCTACATAACGTGTTCAATGTTCAGGCAAAGTACCTTAAAGTCCTTAACTCATGAGTTTTCAAAGAAAATTCTTCTCCTATGAGGAACATTACCGCAATGACATTACTGCAGGTAATATAATTAAACTTTGAAAATATATAAAAAATATATATATAAATACATAAAAGTATATGAAACATCAAATATATCAGCCCCAAAAATACTTTTTTGTTAAAGCTATACAGTTCATCCAAGTCATAAAATTAAAAACATATTCAGGAAAGATATCAAGGAGGTTGATTGAAAAGTGATCCAGGTGGTGAGTGGTAGTCAAAAAACGACAAAATTATCCAGGCGGAAAATCTGTTCGCAATCGATGCAGTAAATGACAGTTAAAAATGTATCCAAGGTGTATGTAAATTAATAAAACGATAGAAAAACCAAATCATATGAAAAGTTCAGAAAACTCACTTGGTGTTGAATATTATAATGTTCAAAATTCAGGGTTCTTATGATATCTTTCCTGAATATGTTTTAAATTGTATGTCTTGGATGAACTGTATAGCTTTAACAAAAAAGTATGTTTTGGACTGATATATTTGATGTTTTATATACTTTTATGTATTTTTATACATATTTTTATATATTTTCAAAGTTTAATTCTATTACCTGCAATAATGTCGTTGCGGTGATGGTTCTCCGAGAAGAATTTCTTTTGAAAACTCATGAGTTAAGGACTTTAAGGTACTTTGCCTGAACATTGAATTCTAATAAAATTTGATTCACACCTTATTTTATTATTTCACTTTATATATATATATATATATATATATATATATATATATATATATATATATATATATATATATATATATATATATATATATAATTAACTTGTTACAAATATCCAGGGGTATGAATCCGAAGGAAGTTGAAACCGGGTTTATGAGAGTGCTCAATGAAAATTCAGAGCAAAATATATATTTTTTTTAATGGAATAAAATCAAAATATATATATATATATATATATATATATATATATATATATATATATATATATATATATATATATATATATATATATATATATATATATGTACAATAATATTTATTAATAAATATTTATTAATTATTTTAATACCTACAGACATCGATGTTTCATGCTAACGCAATATATGTCCCTAAACAGATAAACATTCTACCATTAAAGAATACCGTTCAGCGGGCAGCACTGTCGGCCCGTCTTGATCGCTCATTGGATTCTGTTGAGATAACCGATGATATCGAATCTTCCTGGAAATCCTTGCGGGACGTAATTCACACATCTGCATTGGAGGTTTTGGGATTACCTGTCCGTAGGCATCAGGACTGGTTCGATGACCAGAATGTTGAGGCCCAGGAGTTGATCAATGAAATGCATAAGGCTCATAAAACCTGGATTGATGATAAGAACTCAACACTAAAGAGGAAATTGTACAAGGAATGCAAAAGTAAAGTCCAGAAAGCATTACGGCAGATGAAAGAGGCATGGTGGTCCTCGCATGCCAAATTAATGCAAGAAGCATTTGACAGAAAAGACTTGAAAGTTTTTTATGAAGGTATTAAGAAAGTTTTTGGACCGCACGAATCTGGCGTTTCTTCCGTATCTGCACATGATGGCATACTGATAAATGATAGAGCGGATATATTGAATCGCTGGAAGGAGCACTTCGAAGCGGTCCTAAACAATACTTCAACAACTGATGAAGAAATACTTTCATCTATCACTGAACGACCTGAGATTCCTGAACTCTTCTTCCTTCCAGCAATACATGAAGTTTTCGTTGCTATTAGGCAAATGTCGTCAGGCAAAAGGTCAGGGAAAGACACCTTACCTCCTGAGATGTTTAAGTACGGTGGCCAGACACTAGTGAAGAAGCTGCACAGTCTCTTTGTGAAGTTCTGGCAAGGTGGAAATGTCCCTCAGGATTTCAAAGATGCATTAATTCAACACGTGTATAAGAATAAAGGCAATAGAAACATCTGTGACAACCATCGAGGCATCTCACTTTTGTCAATTGCAGGGAAGGTCTTGGCAAGGCTTATTCTCAACAGAATAATTAAACACCTTGTTGATGATATCTATCCCGAATCTCAGTGCGGTTTCCGTGCTGGTCGGGGTACTGTCGATATGATCTTTTCCCTCCGTCAGGTTGCCGAGAAAGTTCGGAAAAAGAACGAGGAGTTGTATATGGTTTTCATTGACCTTACAAAGGCCTTTGACACAGTAAATCGCGAAGCCCTCTGGAAAGTGTTGGACAAGCTGGGAATACCTGACAACATGCTGAATGTAATTATTTCTTTCCATGATGGAATGAAGGCATCGGTTGTTTCAAATGGAGAGTCTTCAGAACCTTTCAATGTGACAAATGGTACCAAACAGGGTTGCCTAATGGCACCTGTGCTATTTGCTTTGTTCTTTTCAGTTATGCTGAGATATGCTTTCGCTGATATAGATACTGGGGTGAAGTTTAAATTTAGAACAAGTGGTGGTCTCTTCAACCAGCAACGTTTCAAAGCTAAGACCCTTCTTCGACAAACTGTCATCAGGGATCTTTTGTTTGCAGATGACGCTGCACTTTGTGCAACATCTCGGGAGGAAGCGCAACTGCTTGTGGACAGGTTTTCGGCTGCTTGCAAGGCTTTTAGTCTGACAATCAGCATCAAGAAAACAGAAGTGATTCACCAACCTCGCCCCACGCCTAAACAAGTTCAGGGTGTGAAGCAACGGCCACGAGTAAAGCAACGACCACCAGTACACTGTTTTCCAGATATTCCAATCCAAGTGGACGGTAAAGATCTGAAATATGTGAAAAACTTCACTTATCTTGGGAGTAAGATAAATTGGAGTGCCTTTCTTGATGACGAAATCTTTAACCGAATTGCGAAAGCAACCACTGCCTTTGGAAAACTGCGTCATCGGTTAAGGAAGGACAGGGGGATAAGTTTGAGAACAAAAGTAATTGTGTATAGAGCAGTTGTGCTAACATCACTGCTTTATGGATCGGAATCATAGACAGTCTATCGCAGTCACATTCAGAAGCTTGATGTCTTTCACAAAAATTGCCTTAGAACGATTTGTGGTGTCACCCTAAGAAATCGGATGTCTAATGCGGACCTATTAACATGCTGCGGTATTGGCGGAATTGAAAGCTTTTTGATGCAATCACAACTGCGTTGGGCAGGACATGTCTTACGTATAGAAGATGATAGAATACCAAAGCAACTGATGTACGGCGAGCTCAACAGTGGAAGGCGAAATGTGGGTCGACCGCTGCTTCGCTTTAAGGACAAGTTGAAGATGAATTTGACATCTATCAATATTGCTTATCGTGATTTTGAACAGCTTGCTTCTCGACGGAAGGAATAGCGATCTGACTGCCAGAGGGGCATCAGGCGGTTCTCTGTAACTGCCATTGATCAACAGCGCGAAATACGCGAAAGAACAAAATCATCTACAAGTATCCCAGCCGATTTTTCTCAAGATCTTCCTTTTTGCATCCATTGTGGGCTGGTTTGCAAATCTCTCACAGGACTCAAATGCCATTTACGATTGAGTAAATGTAAGCATGCTACATCCATCGTAGACTAAACAAATTTTAAGTTGTCAAGACCTCATACGTCGAAATCGACGGGAGAGTCCATGATATATATATATATATATATATATATATATATATATATATATATATATATATATATTTAAAGAATTGTGGTTACCAGCGCTAGTAAAAAAACTTTTTCAATAATTATTTATTATCTTATTAACATTTTAAGTTTCATTTTTCTTTCATTTAAAAGTGTCTGTTCCATTTGACAGAAAAATGAAATGTTTTCTCAAATGAAACACTTTTATCAAATGGAATATACATCTGAAGAGAGCATAATTGATAAACGATAAATGCTCGAAACGCGTTATGAAATTATATTAAAAAAACTTAAAATGTTAAAATGATAAGATAATAAATAATTATTGAAAAAGTTATTTTTACTAGCGTTGGTAACCACATTACTTTAAATATACTTTTTTCTCTCGTTGAAACTGCACTGATGCTACACAACCCCCTTCTCTCTTTCTCTCTCTCTCTCCCTCTCTCTCTCTCTCTCTCTCTATATATATATATATATATATATATATATATATATATATATATTCATATATATATATATATATATATATATATATATATATATATATATATATATATATATATATATATATATATATATATAAGTGCCAATAAAAGCCCTTACAATGCAAAATAGATTTTTTTTTTAACTTTTATCTTATATATTTCGGAGAAACACTCCATTTTCAGAGATAAATTTTCTTTTTTTTTGAAATAAACAAACTTATAGTTTTGTTTATCGAAGAAACGTCTTTGTGTTGGTCTGACGTATTTATCCGCTCTGTGATGGAATTCGCGGTCGTAGATAGAAAGAACTGAAGCATCGGGCATGCTCGGAGTTAAATTCAAATTATAATTATAAGATAAAAGTAAAACAAAAATTTTGCATTGTAAGGGCTTTTATTGGCACTTATTACTTATCATCAATGCTTTAAAAAAAAAGAATGAAAATAATTTGAATATATATATATATATATATATATATATATATATATATATATATATATATTAGACTATCTGTTGTGTGGTATAATAAATGTGGATTATACAAATCTTTCCCTTTATCTAATCTATTCACAATGCCCCCTCTCATCCTTATTGTTTTTCCATGGATTCATAGCTTTTACTATTCTATTTCATTTATTAACTAATAAAACGGGTTATTATACTTTAGGTGTTAACCCTTTCTTTCTAACTAATTAGCTCTCTGGCTACTTCAATTCATAATATACTAATTTGCTCAATTGAATAATACACTGTTTACATACAAATTATGCAGTTTGTTTCGGCGAATGATTTGTCTCCATTGAAACAATCTCGATGTCTTTAATATTTATTTATAACGGTTTCTGTTTTTGAACTATTTTTTACCGCAAACGTATGGAAAATCCACTTTATTTAGGGACACTATAGAGATTATAAGGTGATATCTTTCTTTCTCTGATGACTTTAAATGATTCCCTTCTAATAACGCCATACATCTTCTTTGTGACTCTACTATTAAACATTGCTCATGCGAGACTTATACTATTGATATTAAAACAATAGCCTTTACTTCTATAGTCGATCTTTCCCGCTACTCATAGATTTACTTTGGCTTTTATCGAACTATATATAACATCTGCACTTGTCTGTATTCGTTTGTCTTACGTTTTTTCGTTTGTTTTTTTATATATGCGTATATATATATATATATATATATATATATATATATATATATATATATATATATATATATAATGGATGTAGGCGATATATTGACGACCTTGTTTGCATTAATGATAACGAAGAGTTTGCAAATACTAAACATTTAATATATCCTAAAGAGTTAAAATTAAACTGTGAACATAAGGGAACACAAGCTACTTTTCTTGATTTGGATATAAAAATTGAAGATAAAATATTTATCTATAAACTGTTTGATAAAAGAAATTCATTCCCTTTTCGTATCGTGCGAATGCCATATAAAAATAGTACTAGCCCTGTGTATATATTTTACGGGAGTATTATGTCTGAATTTCTGAGGATTGCTCGTGTTACCTTAAAATTAGTAGATTTCATGCCCCCAATTTCTGATCTAATAATAAGAATGATTAACCAAGGTGGCGATCAAAATAAAATATTTGGACAATTAAATAAGGCAATTACTCGCCATCCTGAAGCTTTTAAATCTTATCAAATTAATCAAAATAAACTGATAGAACAATTCATAGGATATATAAATAGAAATAATGTAGAATATCTATAAACGTATATATAACACATCTACTAATTATAATAAGAAAAACAATAAAAATACAGTAGAAAGAAAGAAAGAAATGTTAAAAAAGAAGAAGAAGAAGAAGAAGAAGAAGAAGAAGAAGAAGAAGAAGAAGAAGAAGAAGAAGAAGAAAAAAATCGACAGTTATGAACGCCGATTTTAAACACCGGGAGTTGGCAAAGAAGAAGAAGAAAAAGAAAGAAAAAGAGAACAAATTAACGGTTAACTTATAGACGCCGATTTGAAACACTGAGAAAAGAAAAAAATCGACAGTTGTGAATGCAGATAAGAAAAACTGTAAGTGAACAAGGAAGATTAATATTTATTTGAGGTTGACGACAACGGGGAGATGGACAATAAAAGAGGACGAGGGAGAGAAGGAGGAACTAAAGGTATATATATATATGTATATATATATATATATATATATATATATATATTTATTTATTTATTTTTTATTTTTTGATATGTTGATGTTTTTATATTTATAATATAAAACTAAAAATAATACATTAATCACTTAAATAATAGTGTCATGGATTCGTCCAAACACTTTAAAATGCAGCAACATTTTTGTAAGTAACGGATAAATTTTATTAGACAGACGAACAGCACAGGTAACGAAAAATTTTTTTTTGTGTTTTAAATAACTAATATAAGTTAGCAAAACATTTATATGGAACAAAACGTAGATTTAGTATAAGGAACGTTTATGTTTTTTTCTTTTAAGGAAAGTGGGGTCTGATCAACTCTGCTGGGAAGCCATGAAATTAAATACTGTCTTGTTTTTAAATTCCCGAAACAGTTTTTCATGGTAAACAACTTATGATCCCTTAAAATAGTGTTAGAAACAAACTAATATAATAACTGTAAAAAATAAATTGACTTACATGAGTGATTTTCCACTGGAAGACTTGGGACTATAAGTTTTTTTGTTTAAATTTTTTTTTCTTTTTATATAGTTTTAATGGTTGAGAAACTTCCGAGACTATATATATGTGTGTGTGTGTATGCGTATATGTGTACATATATGCATGTCTGCATATATGTAGATGTCCATGAGTATGTAAATCTATATAAAAATAAATGTTTGTTTATCTTTATATTCTAACGCTCTACCAATGGAGAAGGTGAAATAAAAATTGTATCGCATTATAAATGATGCTGTTCGTTTATCTATATTTTCTTTATTTACGATACTGATGAATGAAAGTATTCAATTATTTTTACAGAAGCGTATTGCTTTAATTCTAAGTGGAAATCATCATTTCTTTCACCAGAGGTTTCTACCCTTATGAAAGCGTATATACCACTCATCAGTTTGGCGAAACCGGGACTCCAGTAACTGCGCCCGGCGCTTTACAAACTGAGTTACGAATCTGCTTCTGGTACTGGGATAACTTGTTATTTATTATATGATTATTGTTATAACTTGTTATTTATTATATGATTATTGTTATAACTTGTTATTTATTATATGAGGGAAATCATTTTTTTGTAGTGTATTCTAGTTCTTCCTTTTCTTTTTCCGCCCTCTCTCTGCCTTGTTGACTGTGATGAGAGAGAAATAGCAGTCGGTAAGATCTGTTCGCACAAATCGGTCGCGTGACAAAATCAGCGTTACGGACTCGTGTTTTATATGTTATTCGGAAGCCGGAATAAATAAATAAATTTTTTTTTATTTTTTATATAACATATTTGTCCCTTTTCTACCAAGTGTTCAAATTTCAGCAACGATTGTTCCCGGTCCCTAGTCCAGCTAATTAATTCTCTCCAGAGAATTAATGATGCCATCGACATCAACCGTACAACGATGGTATTACCCATTCGGACAGTAACAAGCCACAGATTTGAGGATCTTAAAAAAACGTAGACTCATTAGAAACAATGGTCAACCGCTGCTCAAACCAGGGAATGAGACTATCGTATTTCCCGGGAACTGGTGGCTCTGTTTCTAGGACGATAAAATCTTTTCCATATACGTTTTCACGGCGCAGCATGCCAAAATACCATCCCCGGACCACGATAGCATCACACAAAATTATAAACATTTATAAGGAGTAAGAAGGATAACGAGGACAGGGAAAAACAGGAAGAAAAGCATGAACAAAACTGCCAGGATATATATATATATATATATATATATATATATATATATATATATATATATATATATATATAATAAAAGTTTTATTTATACAAACATATCATGGTTGGGGAAATCAAGATTATCAAAGCTACGATTGAAACATGTCCCGAATGTGTAGCCATGAAATGTTTGTGTAAATAAAACTTTTATTATATATAAATAGCTCTATTTATTATTGAGCACTATTATATAAACGCAGTTAAGATATCTTACTATATGATGTTTTGCTACATCATATACCCTTTTCAGATATTCAAAAGCTAAGAGCAAGAAAAAGTTTTTTCCGCATCGGAGATGGCATTACAAATGGATAATTAAAAGGTAATTGACAGTGGAAATTTTTAGCCACACTGAGAAGCCGTGATACGGTTAAACAACTGTTCATGGGTAACATATATATATATATATATATATATATATATATATATATATATATATATATATATATATATATATATATATATATATCGATTATTATACTAAAGATGAGTTAATCAAAGTTTGTATTCTGAATGTTCTTTTCCTTTATATTTTAATCGAACAAAATTAAAATTATATTAATTCCTTGGTATTGGGATTGGGATATGTTAAGAAAAAGTCAATTTTTATTCTTCTAATTAGCCGTAATTTGCAATTTACTCACCAAGTAACCCATCTCTTACTAAGTTTTACTCTATTATTCCTACCCTATCGCACTGCATGTTGTCATAACTGCTGCTCTTATTTTTTTAAAGTGCTCCCGTCACACACTCTCTCTGTTTATTAACAGTCACATGTCATAAAACTAAAGGTAAAACAAGAGATTGGAATAGTCCATTTTAAACAATAGAGAATATTACCGCAGGTATTAATGCTATTTAACACATAGCTAACAGCGAAAGAGAGAGAAAGAGAGAAAAATATAAAAAGAGAACGAGAGAGAGAGAGAGAAATAGATAGATACAGAGACAGACAGACAAGACAGACAGACAGATAGACAGACAGAGATATACTAATTTGGAATTTTGCCCTTTTATTTTTAAAATTTAACTAACTTTGCAAACTCAGATTTTCCTGATTCAAATAACCTAACTCCAGCAAAATAGATAACCCAACGGGTCACAATTTCTCTACCACACACACACATTTTCGGCATTTCATTTTCATGACTTATCGTATACCTTACCCCATATATATATATATATATATATATATATATATATATATATATATATATATATATATATATATATATATATATATGTGTGTGTGTGTGTGTGTGTGTGTAGTAATCCAGGTAGGGTAAAAATCCACAGGGTAGAAATACAAAGGGAATCAAACCGGGCTTATAAAAGATTCTACCCGGATTCCACCTTCCACCGACCGGGTTGGATCACAAAAAAAACTTTCTGCCTGATGAGACCTCAGCTCTTGATAGCTGTAGATCGATAACATCGACATGCCAGTGTAGCAGACTTCGTACATGTTTGAATAAAAAATCATTCACATATATATATATATATATAACCTATAGATGATAGCGTTTCAAGCTTGTTGCTTTCATCAGTGCTAGAAAGTAACAATTTCAGACGGTCGGAAGGCGCGAACCCAGTTCACAGAGTCAACCTAGAATCTGCAATCAGTCACCCTATCCTCACGGCTATTGGCACTATCACGTTATTAAAGGAAATTGAGATCTATTTATGCCTAGAAGCGGTCAGCAGACAAAACACTAATCGAGAGGATTCGACAAACGTATTCGGAACTTTGCTTTTAAGCTTGACATCCCCGAGAGTGCTACGTTAATTTCTTTAAGGGGTTTATCATAATACTAGCTTATTTCTCTAATCAGTGTAGGAAAGTAACAATATTAGACAGTCAGAAGGCGCGAACTCAGTTCACAGAGAAAGCCTAGAATCTGCAGGCTGTCGTCTTATCTTCACGGCCACCGGAAAATATCACGTGATTAATGAAAATTTAGATCTATCTGTTCCTAGAAGCGTGAAGGAGACAGAAGCTAACTTGAGAAAGTTCGGAACTTTGTTTTAAAGCAGATTGACAGCCTATTTTTCTCATCTCAGAGAGTGCCTGACTTTAATTTCTTAAAAGGGGCTTATCTCAATAATATTAAAAAAAATATATCGCATCTTGATACCTGGTTTTCAATCTGATTCTAAATTAATTCTCACTTGAAGATGCTTAAAAGTACCACCACTGATTTATTACAAACAACATGCGGCAGCGTGGTAGCTACACCAGATTAGACATTTAACAACTGACTCCGTTACCACGGAGGGTGTCGTGAGTTCTCGGCGGCTTCGCCGATTTGGAGATCTCAACAATGAAAAAGAATAAGAAAATAAAAAAATGTCTGTAATCGCTGACGATGACATGTTTATGTCGAAATATATGATTATTATATAAAAAAAGTTTCATTTATTGAAAAAAAAATCTCGTATCTCGTAACCTGGTTTTCAATGTGATTCTGTATTAATTCTCACTTGAAGATGCTTAAAAGTAGCACCACTGATTTATTATATATATTTAATCGTGGTCGTGGTTTCGAACCTCTGTGAAAGTCGGCTTGACGTTATAAGATCGTTCTACTTAATGAAAGGAACGATGCACATATAACTAGCGACGTCATGCTGTGTTAATACTACACTTACAGTGCTCTTCTAGACGGGTTTTCTATTAGCTACGAATAATAAATATTTGTTTTGTTTATTATCTATGTACGTATACGTTTCGTCCTTTATAATCGGGACTCATCAGCATAGAGATATGACTATTCACTACCGGTCATGCGATTCGAAACCCCGGATTCCGAGTATTTGGCAACTCAAATCCCGACGCCCTGAACCACTCGACCATGTTGAACAGCGAATAAACAGTGATAATTTTAACACTTTATCTGGCGGCTTGACGTCATAAGAGCGTTCTACTAAATGAAAGGAACGATGCACATATAACTAGCGACGTCATGTTGTGTTAATATTACACTTACAGTGCCCTTCTAGACGGGTTTCCTAGGAGTTGGCATTTATTTGCATCTAATGCAATAGTTCATAATGCAACTTGGGTTGAGATATATAATAATAAGACAACGCTACAAAAATGTACACTGAATGACCACATAAACCTATAATTGGAAAACCCAGCCTATACGGGTACTTTAGCAAGTATATCTCTCCCTCTTTCGCTCTCTCTCTCTCTCTATGTCTCTCTATGTCTCTGTCTGTCTGTCTGTCTGTCTGTCTCTCTCTCTCTCTCTCTCTCTCTCTCTCTCTCTATATATATATATATATATATATATATATATATATATATATATATATATATATATATATAAGGCATTTTGAAAGAGTTACGTATTATGAAGAGAAAAATGTGGGTGTACGTTTATAAGTCCTTGATGGTGTCTTAGTAACATCCATTTGTCAACGTATTTTAGTAATCGAAGTTGTAAAGATCGGCGAGAACTACTGATTGGTAGAATCAAGTGCAAAATGAATCGATGAAATGTTGTCAAGTGCAAAAACTACAACGGGTGAAAAAAAAAGTGAAAAAACGGACCACAATGCAATTCTCACTAATAGAATGGTCTTGTACCGTGAAAATTTTTTCATACACTCTTCTCTCCACTTAGGTGTTGGGGTTGACGACATGGTCTAGAGCCTTCTCTCCTGGTGGGATTTGCTGGACACTCTTGGAAAAAGGATGATAAAAAAACAGCATTTTCACTTAATATCTATATATTAATATCTATATATTAATATATAGATATTAATATCTATATATTAATATCTATATATCAATATCTATATATCAATATCTATATATCAATATCTATATATTAATATCTATATATTAATATCTATATATTAATACGCCTGTGCACGGTCCATTCATTCGTTAACACGTTACCTTCTAGTTGGTTGCTTGGTTAGTTGAGAGTGTTCAGTAGGATTAAACAGTCGACAGGGTAATTCACACGTATTGATATACAGTAAGAAAGAAGGTAATACATCGATAGAGAGAAAGAGAGAGAAAGGTAGATAGGATAGAAAGAGAAAGGGATGAGAGAGAGAGAGAGGGGAGAGAGAGAGAGAGAGGAGTATAGGGAGAGTAAGTAAGAAAGGGGGATGGAGAGATATTCATAAGCTGAATATAAGAGAAAGAAAGATAATGAAAGAGGAATATTATCAAATATTTGTGTTTGAAAAGAAAGTATATTTTTCTTGATTTATCGATTAAATTACATTTCGTCTTCAAATGGATTTTAAAAAGAATTTAATTAAAATTAATAATAAAATATATGATTATATTACACTAAAGTTGAGTGAATCAACGTTTGTTTCCCCAAAGCTCTTCTCCCATATATTTTTCACACAAAATACATGCTAAAATATTCTTCAGTTTAAAGATTTTAGATATTTTTTGAAAAGCCTTCAATTTTAATTGTTCTAACTAGCCGTAATTTGCAATTAGTTTTTAGTTTTGTCCCATCCAGATTGCCCCTTTTTGGGTAGCTGGATATCCCCCAAACCAACTCTACGTCTAAGTATTCCCTCGTGTGGAGCCAAGGAAGTGGCGACTCTATCTCTCATTTGTAGTAAAGTTACAATCGACGACGCCATTTGTAGTATTTCAATTTGGCACGTGTTTAATTTCTTTTTGTACTAACGAGTCAACGCCTATCAAGGCGCAAAAGCCACTCGAGGATAAGGCTTACTTAGTTTATCAGGTGGACAGTGAGACAACAACCTGAGGATTGGTAGCGATGGTTGAAACTGGACAGAATTTGATTATTTAAGAGAACAGTTCAACAAGAATTTGTTAAATGACGATTGTTGTAGTTACCTGCGAAGCAGTCCCACGGTAGTGTGTTCCACAAACGGATAGTTCTTGGAAAGAAACTTTGCTCGTGGAAGTTCCATTTAGTTTTAGGTACACAGAAGAAGAAAGGAAACTTATTTATAGTGGTTGTAGCTAGACGAGTTCTTGTTGTAAATGAGACAACATCGTGAGGATTGGTAACGATGGTTGAGACTGGTCAGAATTTGATGATTTAAGATGACGGCTCAACAAGAATTTGTTAACACTGGACTTGAAAACGACCATGTTGTAGTCGGCTGGATCTGAAATAAGTTTAATGCAATTGCGGTCGCAGTATCAAGACTATAAACATAAGTAGATTAACTTGTATGTAAATAAGACACAACTAGTTTCAATGGCGCTTCACATTTTCTAGTGAAATAAAAGTTCAAACCAGTTTATTCGAGACACATTCATATTTATTTCCTGATTTTCCGAGGGAGTATCCCATAAATAATTTTTCCCATTTGGCGATAAAATAAACTTCTATGATTCCATAGTGGTTCAATAGTAAAACGCCTTTCATGTGGAATGTTCGGCATTCGGATATCCGAACCCACGTTTATATCTACGTCGTTTCCTGTTTTCTTGGATTTCTCTCTGCCACTGGACATAAGTCATGTCGAATCAGGAGAAGTACCGGTGGTTATTGAGCAACTCTTGTTTCACTATGAAATATGTTTATATTCCTACTGTTGAGTGTGGGAACCTGGTAATTGAGACATATTAGTGCTAGTAATAATACTCCTCTTCGTTTATTATTATTATTATTATTATTATTATTATTATTATTATTATTATTATTAGTAGTAGTAGTAGTAGTAGTAGTAGTAGTAGTGGTAGTAGTGCCTCTCACAATCTCAAAGGCTCTTGTCCGATGCTTATCTCCGCTATAATAGCGTTAAATGGAACGGATGGCTCGACCTATAATCGCGTGACAGGACGTTAGTCTATCGCCAATTATACTTCCTCGCTAGGCTGGTACCTATTGATACAGCTGGGTGAAGTGTTCTACATAAGTACCTGGTATTCCCAAATGGACGCCCATTTAGATACTAGTCAGGCCCAACGTGCCTTAACTGCAGTGATCTGATGAGAACTTATATGTTAATGTGACTTTAGCCGTAACATTATGACGCATCAATCGAAACTGAACTCAAAACCATGGAAGGCGATTGTAGACTTCATGCAGTTGAGGAAGGATACAATATTTGGCAGCAGTGGTCAGATCTGAATTAGGTGCTTTCAATATACTGAATTGAGTTATAATATATAACTGTAGCGCGTAATTAAAAAAAACGTGCCTGCTTGAATCATACTATCGGTGTATTTTAAGTTTCGGGATTATAAATAAAAGTCTATCCACTCATATGTAGATGAACATCACAACTTGTCTAATGAAATAAAATATACTTACTTGGGAAAGTTATGAACCTTGTAGAAACAGCAGCAGCCAGAAAATGGATAAGATTTTAATATAAACATCTTATTTCAGCCAACCAGAAGCGTAAAAATATACGCCTCCGCATATTAAAAAAACGTTTTCGTATTTCGCACTTTATATAAAGAACAAATGCATCAGCTTCTAGCCTCATTCTCCAGTTTCTTTTCAGACCTGATGCACGGCGGATCAACAGGCAATAAGAAACTATCACAAGTTGTGAACATAGAAACTCACACAACGACAACAGATAAATATGTCTACACTAATCGTCTTAGATAGACTAAACTCATTCCTTCTCACTTTGAACTTTCTATGGAAAACTGAACTTTCATTACTTCTAACCTCACACATTATCACGACAATCAAATCCAACAATCAAAGAGAAAAGACATCTCATCACTACTAACTCTTTTTCTTGGTTATTTTAATCAGCTGTTAATTTGTTGTCAATAAACTAAATATACTTTTGTATGACTTTGTTATTATTTTTCTATATTGCCTTGCCATCTGCAGCGTTAACTTTACTCATTTACGCTCGCTGGATAATTCATTGTAAATAAACTGTTCGTTTTGCAAAACAAAAAACAAAACAAAGAATAAACAATAAAGAACACACATTCTTATTTATTTCAATAAATGTTTTATTAATTAATTATTTTGAATTATTGATTTTGTGTTACTTTACTGAATTCGTAATCTTCCATGTTTGATTTACTTTTCATGTTTGATTTACTTTTAAGTTAAAAACCATCCAGGATTGTCTGCCGTAAGCGCTTATTCGTAATACCCCCCCACCCGTTTTTCTCAACATTTTACCGACCATATTTATTTCTGTTTTCGGTGTATCATGTCGCTAGAGAATTCCGTGTTTTAGAGAAATTTTTCAATTCTTTTTTCTATGTATAATTACCTGTCATGTCGCTAGAGAATTCCGGGTTTAGTATAATAGAAATACAAAAGTAGTTTAATTGCTAGAAATTAAAATTGCTACTCATTCAGCATTCTGGATCAATGAGAGAATCAAGAAACATTATTTATTCTTTTCGGAAATGAGAGCAACTCTTATCAAATTATTCAGCTAAAACTAATGATAATGAAATGTTCATATAAAGAATAAAACTGCTTAAGAATAGAGATTTATCTTCTTCATGTGTTTATAAACCAAGAGATATTTCTATGTAGCATAACTGATACTAGTCTGTTCATTCGATGTAGATCAAGTTGTCATAACAATCATCTCAAACATTAAAAATAATCCGGGAAGAATTACCATTAAATCAGACAAATTATTTTTTAAAGAAAAACTTTCATGTTTTAAAAATTCAAAAATTTATGACAACACCATTTTATTATTGAGTATTAATTTAATGTTTACTGTCTAGCTGTTAGGGCAACCTAACAAAACATAATCGAGTTATTTCCCTTGGATTAAAAGTAAGAGTTATTTCCCTTGGATTAAATAAGTCGTCTGCCGAACATGAAAAATAAACAGAACGGTCTCACAATGAAACAAGCATCTTGCGTTCAGCGGTTTTTCTACATTTAATTTAATCAGTGTGTTTTGTTAAATAAATCTGTTAAAGGTTCTACTTCGTACTCCCTTCATTTTTATGAGTTGTAATTGAACAGAAACGTATAAACATCAAGACGTAACAATTTGGCGACGGGAATACATTTTGTTTAAGAATCACGGTAACGCAAATTTACACTTTCAAAAATAGATTGCACCATACAGCAATGAATGCAACAACAATTACGTTTGATGGAATTATTTTCAGAAAGATTCTCAACATCTGCACCATCGCTTTCGGAAACAAAGCTTACGACATCGGCAGAATCGGTTGAAACTACAATTACGGAATTCCATTACGGATTTCTATACATGGTTTTCACGCTTTGAAAACCTTTTCCGTGTTGAATTCAAGGAACAAGCTGACTACTGGAAAGTTAGACTTTTGCTATGGAAGTTGGGACGTCGGAACACGATCGATATGCAAACTACATACTACCTAAACACCCACGTGACTACAATTTCGACGACACGGTGGAAACTCTGAGGCAGATTTTCAGTGAGCAGATTTCGTTATTTAATATGCGTTTCAATTGTCTCAGCATAACGAAGTCTGATTTGACTGATTTTTCAACTTATGCAGGCATTGTGAACAGAGAATGTGAACGTTTTAAAATATCTTCCATCACGGACGCTCAATTCAAATGTTTATTTTTGTGTGTTGTTTGAGATCGGCGGGGCGGCAGATATTCGCACACGGATTTTGTCAAAAATAGAGCAAAATCCAGAAATTACATTACAACAAGTCGCCGTAGAATGCCAGCTTCTCGTGAATGTAAATCATGATTCAACTATGGTGCAACAAGCAACAGCATCCACAGTTAACACAGTCCAAAAACAAGTTGGTCCACCTCACTGACTTCAACATCTGTCAAGCCCCCAACCGCTTGCTGGAACTGTGGCAGCTGGTATTTTGTACGAAACTGTACATTCAAGACACACCGCTGTCGCAGCTGCAATCGACTGGGACATAAAAAAGAGATTTTGCACCTCTCAAGGACAAAAACCAACCCATAATAGACAAACCTCACATAACAGGCACCGACAACATCACAAAACAAACACAAACAGTCTGGTAGCAACTTTTCTTCCAAACCAAAAATCAAACCGAAAATATGTTACAGTACAATTGAATGGTTATTCTGTTCAGCTGCTGGTGGATACTGCTTCCGATATCACACTTGTATCACAAAAACTATGACACCAACAAGTCAGGTAGCACAAAGTGCTTCCGATGACTGTGTTCACATCACGGGTCAATTCCCCGCTACCATTAAAATGAAGGACAAAATGGTGTCAGGTACTGTATACATAGAAAACTCATGCCATAATTTGCTAGGACTTGACTTTATCGAGTTACTAGGTCTTCTCGACATTCCACTCAACCGGATGTTAGGGCAATAGACCACACTGCGGGCTAGTGATTTCATTCGATTAATGCCTGGATGACCAGAATGTAGCTGTTTAAGGACTGCCTGTCTGAGCTGAAACCTCCAGGGAGCTGCTTACTATTAACACACACCGTAGATTATTCCAATTCACTCGTTTACCTTTTGGGGTAAAAACAGCCCTTGCAATATTTCAGCAAATCATAGACACATTCAAACGGGCACTACTCAAAACAAGGGGGAGGGAACAACATGCTTTCCTCCTTTCATATCGAATAACACCAAATGGTGCTGTGAATAATGGTCTGTCACCAGCAGAGGCACACATGGAATGAAAACTCCGTAACACACTGGACGCTTTACGGCCCCAGAGATAAAGGCAACAACCAAGCCCAACAAAACAAAAGCATTTTCAGTTGGCACATCAGTGTTTGCTCGGAATTATAGACCTGGCAAGCCAAACTGCGTACCAGGCATCATCCGCAAAATAAATGGACAATTCCTGTATGATGTTCAAATCGAGAGTCAATTCTGGGCACGGCACAAAAACCAATTACGTCCTAGATACCCTGGAGACAACTTAGTTGACAACAGAACAACCATTCCGTTTGATCAGTTAATGAACACATTCGAACTGCCATCTCCATCACCTCCCAATCAGACAAATGCAAATGGGAATTATGAAAGACCTAACAGGAGTTGGTCAAAGCGCAGTCGCACTCGAGTAAAGCACCTCCAAGTTAACCCTAAATGCACTCGGTACAGTTAAAGAATTAAATGGGGAGATGTTAGGGCAACCTAGAAAACATAATCGAGTTATTTCCCTTGAATCAAAAAGTAAGAATTATCGCCCTTGGATTAAAGAAGTCGTCTGCCGAACAGTGAAAAGTAAACAGAACAGTCTCACAATCAAACAAGCATCTCGCGTTCAGCGGTTTTTCTACATTTTATCAGTGTGTGTGTTAAATAAATCTGTTAAAGGTACTACTTCGTACTTCCTTTATTTTTCTGAGTTGTAAGTGAGCCGAACCGTATGAACATCAAGACGTAACACTAGCCTACGTAACTTACACGGAATAATACATTTGCAATAAAGTAATGGGTAAATTATATTCTGTGATCGTTAATTAATAAATACTGAAAATTAAAATTGGTTTATTTCCTGAATTTTGATGAATTTTTAAGTGAAGAGAGGGGATCAAAATGCTCTAGTTGACTGTTCGACAGATCTCGTTTGTTACTTTATAGTATGACGTCTTTTTTCAGTGCCCTGGCCTGGTTATTACGATGGTCGTGGTTCAGCTCGCTCCTAGGAGATGCATCCTTCCAGATAGTAACTCTTCGCTTTGAGGAGAGGTTGATTTATAGTCGATCGCTTGAGGCACTCTTATCGGCGAATGTCGACGTGTCCGTTCTTGGTTATTTTTGTACTCAGTTAGAGCCCCCCCCCCTCCAGCAAGGGGATCTAATATTTTTTTAGGTAAACTTTTTACTGTTTTCTTTATGTCAATATCTAATTTTATACGTAGTAATAACATTCGCAGATAAAAGCTTCTTGATACTTGTCCAGGTTAGGACCCAAGCTAAAATCGACTTGGCGTCGGTAGTTTCATGATATTTACGTAGACGGTCAGAAAAAAGTCGAATGAAAAGTCGGTTGCCTGCGTCCAAAAATTTAAAAATGAGTCTAGATGTGCAACTGGAAAAATGTTTTTTTACACGTAAATTTTTCTTTTTAAAAAATAGAAAATAAAAAAAAAATCACTGAACACGTGTTAAAACCGTATTAGGGTTAGGGTTAGGGTTAGGTATATAAAATGTTTTTTCACAAGTGTTAAAACGGTATTAGGGTTAGTGTCCGTTAAAATTCATTATAGCTTTGATCAATTTTAATTTCCTGTTAGTGAATTTCGCGATCCAATCGATTAAAACGTTTACTTGTCGTCTATACTTATTTTCTCGCATTCTGATTGGATAAGCTCTTCGACATTTTCCGCCCGTCTACATATACATCCGGAAACTACCAAGTCGATTTTAGCTTGGGTCTTAATCAGGACAAGTACCAGATTCTTTTAATCCATTTTGTTTTGCCAGTAGTTATTTGTAAGTTTTCGGTGCTTCTTAACAATTGAACCGCCACGAAAAAAGTTCCTTATATGTTTTTTTTTTAAATTGTCCAATTTAAATCTTTGAATCTGTGCATTTCGATCACAACACTTCGACCGTTTTCATAGTCGCCGAGGATTCGTTCCCAGCACTCAGTTGAACAGAGGCAGGACCGTCTTGGAAAAACCAGACCCTTCTTTGTCGGGATGAGGTATAGTCCAGCTCGATCCTAGGAGGTGCATCATCCCAGACAGTACCTCCTCGCTTTAAGGAGGGGTTGCTTTATTGCCGATCGCCTGAATGCCGGCGGGTCCGTTCTTAGCTATTTTTGTACCCAACCGAAGCCACCCTCTCTAGGTGGAGGTTTTAGATAGTAGTTTTGTCAAGGGTGAGAGGACGCTCTGAAAGGTTAGAGGAGCGAAAGCGGAGGTCGGAAATGGCGTCACGTCCGTTCGGAGTCTTTTCTCCCTCTTGTTCCTGACTCACCAACAGAAGCAGACGTGAAAAGCGCCGGTCCGCTGCCATTAGCCGGGGAGGGGGGCGGGAGGGGTTCTGCAGTAGCCCAAAATGGCCTCATGAAATATATCTCTCTTGTACCTTAAATCCCTCTCCCGTACAAACCATTCAATCTCTGTCTTTTGTTTTATGTTTAAATAAAACTTCTAAAAACCCAACAACATGTGTCCGTGTGGATTTGTCAGCAGCCGGGCGATGATGATGGTGACAGCAACGACCACAGCGTGGAAGATCAGCGTCCCCGCGTTATCGTTCAACGGTGAATTCAACAACAACGACGACAAAGCGGTCGAGATACACCAGCCAACGGCGTACACGAACCCGGGTACCCACGGTTCGAATGTAAGCAGTAATTGAACAGAGGGAAATATCTAACTACGCTGTCCGACCCTTGTTGGTGTCACCACACCTTGTTTTGGCGATTAGCACGTAAATAAACAGCAGGCTGTCACGCTTAAAAAAACAAACATTTTCATCGGTCTGTCACGTTAAGTTTAAAAATAGCATTTTTAGATGCATCCACATATTCCTATAAAGGCCCTGTCCGTCCATACGTACGTCTGTCTATTCGTTCGTTGGTCTGTCACATTTAAGTTTGAAGCATTATTGTTGTAGACCCGTGCTAGGGGTCACAAAGATAACAACCACAAATTGTGACAGGTTAAAATATACAATGTATTTATTCATAGAAATACAGTAACGCCACTAAATGTGGTAGGAGATCACCGGATTCCTACCATGCGGTAAAACATGAATAGGAATGTCCTCTATATTTAACACCTACCCACTATAGGAGTATGTGACACAAGGTCGGAAAGTGGGATTTGAAAAGCCAGCGCCCGAGAGGTGAGCGTTTTAGCCACTAAAAATTGCCTGGGCAGCCCCGTCGGCATTCCCCGGTAGGGGCGCCTCAGGCAGTAAGCTATACACTTACTCCTCCCCAAAGAGGAGAGGCAAAGCCTGGGAGGGTAGACCTCCTAGAACTGCACAGGACAGACCCATAGACCGGCGGAATCATGCCCCGAAGGCCAAGACAACACCGGTCTATAGGGTGTAGTATCCATCGGAACAGATACCACACGTGGTACGAGGACTCTCACATAATAGGAATGTCCTCAATATTTAACACCTACCCACTATAGGAGTATGTGACACAAGGTCGGAAAGTGGGATTTGAAAAGCCAGCGCCCGAGAACGTGAGCGCTTTAGCCATTAAAAATTGCCTGGACAGCCCCGTCGGCATTCCCCGGTAGGGGCGCCTCAGGCAGTAAGCTATCAACTTACTCCTCCCCAAAGAGGAGAGGCAAAGCCTGGGAGGGTGGACCTCCTAGAACTGCACAGGACAGACCCATAGACCGGCGGAATCATGCCCCGAAGGCCAAGACAACACCGGTCTATAGGGTGTAGTATCCATCGGATCAGATACCACACGTGGTACGAGGACTCTCACATGATAGGAATGTCCTCTGTTTATTTATCTCTTTAAATATTTACATATAAAAACAGATGTGGCACAAGGCCAAAAACGGGTATGGGGGAGGAGTGGGGGTCGGGGGTCGTCCACTGGTCTATGCCTTAAAAAACTAGCTTAAATCACCACAATACCACATTTACTCTATGGACTTAATCTACTTAAAATATCCCCAGGTTGTTTCATGATTTTTTATTTACAAAAATAATATGTACAGAGTATGGTGATAGGGAGTGGGAGAACAAAAACTAAGCCTAAAAAAATCCCCCAAAAGTAAATAAAAATAAAATGGATGTAAAAATAAAGAACAAAATAAAATGCTAATTATGGTAAGTTAGTAGGACCCTCCCATCCTATCTAAGGTATGAACTGCTCACTGTCTTCCGGAACAACCGAAAGCAAGAGAGTCAGCTCCTAAGTGGGAGTGGGCGTTGCCTAGGGGGACAAAATAAATATTGGGTAGGGTTTTTTTTTAGGGGGGGGGGGGATGTGCGGTGTCCTCCAGGATAAATACCGTTAGGGCAGGCCAGGGATAAAGTAAATCGGGGAGCGGGCATCCTGGAGGAGTTCTGACACCTAAAATAAAGATGGGGAAACAGGACTCATTTGTACTACTAGCTATAGGGACTGATCCAACAATTGGATATTTATGACAAACTTGTCAAAAAGAAATACCTAAGGTCGGCGTGTGCCATGCTTAGGCAGGGAACACGAACTCAATTCTATTCCGTATGAACACACATAAACTAGCGGTGTGTATCCACCTACTTTTAAATAGCGAGAAGGGTAACCTCCTTCTATCACATTTAATTTTGATTTTAAGTTGATGCTTAAAATACGAAATTAAATCATAATAAGAAGGCGGCACCCCACCACTCCCTATGTCTAAGCGTGAAGACCACACTACGAGTCTAGCTACGGCTAAAATCGCAAGTAACACCATTCGTTTCTCCCTGGGCCACAATGGGTCCATGTTGAAAACAACGGATTCTAAATCCAGGCACGTCACCCGCTCGGGAACGATGCGAGCCGTCATCTCGTTGACATACGTCCAGTATTCACGCAGCTTGGAGCAGTTGAAAAAGGCGTGCTTGGCCGTTTCAATTTCATCATCCTCGCAACGTGGACAAAAAGGGTCCATACTTAGACCAATACTGAAGCGTATGCCATTAAGGGGTACTACATTTCGAACTAATCGCCAGGTTAGAGAAAACTCAGTATTGTTAAGATAACTCCGGCCTGGCGCCCAATTCCACTGAGAGCGAACCTCCTCCTCCGACAATCCAAGTCGCCCCACAAGTGGATCCAAAGCGGTCCCCACCACTAACTCCCGATATAGTGTTTTCCTAGACCGGGCGAGGTCACTGGACCCCGGCAGCACTCTGAGCGCAGTTCGGCATTCGTTGAAGAACCGCGATTGACCCCTTGGCCTACGACGGCATTCAGCCAAGTGGTCAGGGACGAGGTTGGGAAAAGCCCTCCCAACCGCAGTGCCCCACGCGGACTCCTCTGTCAAAGTTCTACTCAGGAATGTTAACCTCTCGGCATATAAATGGCTCGCCAAGTCGGGCATTCCCAAGCCCCCAACATCAGGACGTTGAGTACAGACCTGTCTACAGACTAGCGGCTTTCTCTTGTTCCACAAAAGCGAGAAAAGCGTACGCGTTAAAGCCGCCAAGCGGTCCGCAGGCAGAGGTAGTACAGCCAATCGGTAAAGGATAAGCGGAAAGACGTACATGGCGCACGCCTCAGCTCGACCTTTAAGGGAAAGCCCCCTTCGAAGCCAAATCCTTACAGACGCTTCGACCTTAGACTGTACTTCCGACCAATTCTTATCAAGCTGGAGACCCGGTCCGAACCACACGCCGAGGATTCGAACCGGGCCATCGGACCAGTTGAAAAGGCCCGGCAGCGCAGCCGCGCCACTCCAGGCAGCCAACCTTAGGCCATTGGATTTGCTAAGGTTGACCACGGCCCCTGTAACATCTTCATACCTTTTGAGTGCCTTAGTTACCGTGGAGATGTCTCGACTGCACGAGACGAACACGGTAACATCATCGGCATACGCGGAGACCCTGGCTTGCGAACTACCAGGTAGAGCGATACCGCGTAGGGCGGGTCCAGCCTCCCCTTGCCTCAGCTTGCGCAGGAAGGGTTCCAACGCAAGAACGTAGAGGAGAGGAGACAACGGACACCCCTGACGTACCGACCGAGAAACAGCAAACGATTCCGATCGCATCCCGTTTACCTGCACCACTGCCGTCGGGCTGTGATACAGCATGGAAATCCATCTGCGGAAGTCCGGTGTAAAACCGGCGGTTTCTAAAACAGATCCCAAGAACCGATAGTCAACCCTACCAAAAGCTTTGGACTGATCTAAATTGATCAGCGCGGCTTCGGTGTCGTCTTCTAACCCCTCTAAGATCGTGCGTATCAGATGCAAGTTGTTCTGAATCGATCTCCCCTTCACAGCATAATTCTGATCAGGTTCAATCAATTCACCAATAACAGCCTGCAACCGATTTGCAAGAACTTTGGCCAAAATCTTTAAATCTGTATTTAACAGAGTTATGGGCCTATAGTCATCTAAACCCCCAACATGCTCGCCCTTTTTCTTAAGCAATGTGATCACTCCCCTGGTGACTTGACCAGGGATAGAACCCTGTGCAAACCAGTGGTTGAACACATCCGTCAGAATAGGTACGAACATGTGCGACAGCCTCAAGAACAATTCATAGGGCAAACCATCAAGTCCCGGAGATTTGTCGTAGCCGACCTGCTTCAACGCAGTCAGGACCTCACATTCTGTAATGCGCCCATCACAACTAGCCGCTCGAGCCGCCTTCAGGCGGGGCGAACCGGCCAAATAGTTGCCAAACTCCTCGACGCGGAGTCTGGACAGTTGGGTGAAGCGATCCGCGAAATGCTCCCGAAACCCCTCACAAATCTCCCGAGCCGACACAAGGGTGTGTCCTTCCGGGCTTTGAATTTGACGAATATAGCCGTCCGAGTTGCGACATAGTGGAGCTCTACGCTCTGCAGCGTCAACATTCACGGCTTCGTTGGACACTCTTTCTAACCTAGCCCTGACTACTTGACCTTCATACCGCTCGTTAGCCGAACGTTTCAGGTCCCCCTTAGCTAAGTTTATGGCTAGGGAATCCCCCCCTTCCACCGCCCGGGCCAGCTTATTTTCTAAACGCTTTTCTGTCTCAGCCTTATTTAAGGCGAGGCGTTGGCTATATTTGACAGAAAAGCTCATAATGTCACATTTGGTGTTAACCCACCACTTACTCCCGGTTACCGCCCCCACTAATCCCTTTTGAAAATTAAGTGTTAGCCTGTCCCGGAAGTCACGTATCTCCAGTAAGGAGGTATTTAACTTCCAGTACCCAGCTAACTTATGGGTTTTAGGTTCTATTTCCATACTGGCCACAAGCAATTTGTGGTCAGAATGGGCTAACCAGTGGAACGTGGGACAAGAGATATAATCTACTTTGCCTCTTCTCACTAACAACCGATCCAAGTAAGTACTTGAAACGGAAGGCCTATTAGAAAGCCACGTCCACCACTCCCGCCCCGGGTGATCGACACGAAACCTATCGACCAGATCACATTCAGTCATCAGATCAGAAAGGCTGGTCTCACACCCACCAGACCCTCTAGGCCCACCCACCTTATCTATTTTGGGATCAAGGATGGCATTCCAATCCCCCAGTAAAATTAACCGCTTTGAACCCCCGAGGAACCCCTCCAACCCCCGGAAAAAGAGAGCCCTCTCCCGAGCGATATTGGGCGCATAAACCGCGACGATTCGAAATGCGGCACTTTTTACGGCAACATCGGCCACGACCAGTCTGCCATCAGCATCCGCGTGAACAACGTTTACACTTGCGGACAGGGTGCGTCTTACTAACAAGGAAACTCCCCTAGCACAACGGTCACCGAAAGCTGAAAAAACATCGAAATGCTTCGACAGCAGTCGGTGATCGTCGATCGAATCATAGTGAGTTTCCTGTAACGCAGCCACATCTATGTCAAAAGACATGAGGTCCCCCAGTATGCGTTTAGCTTTGCTTAAAGACCTCATGCCCCTTGTGTTCAGGCTTCCTAAAACTAAGTTCGCGGCCATCTGCACTAATCAGTGTCAACCACCGGTCTGAAGTCTTTCGGGACGAGGATGCCGCAGGCATTAGCCATGTTACCCGTTAGTAAGTCGGACGTAACCCGTCCGTCTCGGGTAATGCCCCCGACATCCAATGGAAAGGTGAGTTTGAGGGCCCTATAAAAACAAGGGTGGACGTACATAGGGACCCTCCCTTCGCTATCTTTTCTCAGCTGTTTGAGGGAGTCATGGGTATCATCCACCAGTTTCAGACTCGGAATTGCCCCCTTGGCGGCCTCAACCATTTTCCAAAGGCTTCTCGTCCTGCCTTCCCTGGTCTTTCGGATGAAAGTGATGATCAAGGGGGCATCTGGAAAATTTTGGGGCTTGGTGACATCTAGCCCCTGGGTCTGAGTGAGGAGCTGCAGCGGCCGCACGATTTTTAACTGTCTCGAGTTGAGATTGGCAGCGACAAGGTGAAAATCTGCTTCGCAGATATGGTCCCCTGGCAAGAAGGGGAGCCTTCGGGTTTTTTCCTTCCTTACTGGGGAACGAGAAGCAGACCTGCTGCTAATTTTGGGCTCCGGCTTTTTGTTTTGAGACAGAGAGCGGGAGCTAGCTGGGGTAGAATCAACAGGGGAGGGGGATTTCTGCTCAGTATTAGGGGTAGGGGGTTGGGATTCAGGAGTCTGAGCAGAAGAGACGGTCATCTCTTCAGACGTTGGGGCAGGGGATTGGGGCCCAGCCTCTTTATCTTTCTTAGCCTTTTTTGTGGCTCTTTTCAAATCCCTAGATTCCTTTTTCTCTGTCTCTGGAGCCGGCCCAGCGTCATCTTCCATTTTGTTTTCGTCTTGTTTCTCCCCTTCCGAGTCTGATGTTGTCAAGGGGACCGTCTGCTTCCTCTTAGTTGCCACTGCCGATCCAGATGTTGAAGGCTGCGGCTCCTCGGTGGGAATATCAAGATTTCGCGACACTGTGGGTAGCCGCCCCCCTTTTTCACCCGGGGGCTGCACCTTTTTGGAGGGGGACTGCTCCGGACTGGAACTTGGTTCTTCGGTGGGGATGGTCTTTCCACCTTTCACCACCTTGCTTCAGTCTTTTGTTGTTGTTGTTGTTGTTGTTGCAGTGACCCCTCCGGTCGTTGGTGGAGGAGCTGCTGGTGCCACTGACGCCGCTTTCACTCCCGGGCCTTGAGCAGAAGAGGTCTTTTTAGGTGGAAACTTTTTCGGGCAGGCTTTCGCCATATGCCCCTTCTGCTCACAATGCCAACAATGTGGCCTCCTACCCTCGACGATGACACTCATTGTCCAGGTGTCGCACTTGAGTAGGGGTGGGATATTATTGAAGCCGTCCCGGTCAACTCTCATATTTATTTTGTAGTCCCCTACCATAAGGTTACGGGAACCACGGACCGGGACTATAGCTTCGACGTCCCCATACTGACTTAGGACAGCACCAAGCTGTTCTGAGCTAATATAGCGGAGGACGCCAAGGACGGTGACTAAAGTCCTTCTCTCACTCAAGTACTCCGGCCTGAGAATGAGATTTTTAAATCTCAGGTCGGCCCTGGACACTTTTTCTGCTTCCTGTTCACTTGGAAGCAGAATATCCCATGTGGCTAACCCTCTGCGGCACACATAGGATGCTGGGACTTTAAGCCCGTACAGAAGGTCCGCCATTTGATTCACTTCGACCCCAGCCAACCCCTTGGTTTTGGTGTCGATGGTGACTAGCGATACTATTCTTTTCGCTAGTCGATCCACCGCACCTGGAGCTGCTTTGATGTTGTTACCGTCGGTCAATTGTTTGTATTTTTCGTCAAACAACCGACGGTACTCTTCGGGGCTTAGCTGGGACTGGGGTCCCCACTTGTCTTGAGTTGCTGAGAGGGCAGGAGATGCTGATACTGTAGGTGATGGTGGTGATACAGGCGGCGTCTTCTGCCCGGGAGGGATGGTCCTGTCCTGGCTGGACAAACTTTGAGTAGGAGGGAGGGACGGCCACTCTTTCGGAGATGCCAAAGGATTGGACACCTTTGGAGTGGCCAACTTGGTCCCACCTCCCCTTTTGCTGGCGGCACCAACTGCTCCAGATTTGATTTCTGGTCCAGCGACCCCCTTCGTTCTCGGTCTGGATTTTCTTCCACCGGTTTTCGTAGGGCTTTTGTATGGTGCCCTCATACTGTTGCTGCTGCTGCTGCTGCGGCTACTACTGCCACTGTAGGTTCCTGGAGCTCCAAACAGCTCATAGTCCATTTCGGACATTTGCATCTGAGCAGCCTCCCGGTCGCTTGGCCCTGGCGGCTGATCTGGACTGGTGGCTCCTTCCTTTTGGAGCTCCACCGACCTGGCTGGCCTTAATCCTACAGGCAGGAGACTTTTCCTCCTGCGAGCAGGCGGGCTGACGGTTAAAGCCCGTCGACCAACTGGTGTGATGGGGAGTCTCTCCCACCGACCCAGATCACCTCTCCCAGCTGAGCTAAAACCTACGCTGCCGGGGTCAGCAGCGTTGAAATCATTAGCAGAGTTGCCGTAACATGCAGCAAACTCCGAATTACTTTCAGTGCGGGGGACAGCACTGCCGTAGGTACTGGGCATGTCGCCTAAGTCGTCAAAAAACCCGTACGTTAAGTCTTGGCCTACTCCGGCCCCCAGATGTTGTTTAGGGATCTGGGAACCAGAACCCGAGCTAGGCACTAAGCCTTCACCGGAGCTCGGTCCAGTCCTCCCCTCTTCCGTTTTGCCCTGCACAACGGCAGAATAAAAACAAAACGCTTAGTATTATTTTTTTTTTTAGGTGTGAAAAAAAAAAAAAAAAAAAAAAAAAAATCGAAAATAAAACCAGATCTGAACCCGGCGCTAACCCGCCGATTTGGAGATGGAAGAACGTTTGCTAAATGTTACTCTAGCTGTTCAACCAAATCCGGCCAGCTGCTTAAGTTGTACCTGGGTTCAGAACAAACCTAAAAACAAAAAGAAAATAATCTCAGTTAGTGCCCAAAAGGGGCTATACGAATCACCCAAGAGGGGTGATCACCCAAAAGGGGTGAGAAGAACAATGGTGCCCAAAAGGGGCTTGCCCAGGGGACAGAGAGAGAGAGTCCCCGGTCAAAAAAGGTGCACAAGAGGCCAAGTAGCGTGTCACTCCCAAGTAAAACGCCAAAGTAAAAATCCCAAGTAAAAATCCAAAGTAATAATCCTGGGGTAAAAAATAACGACGTCAATTTCGAAACTGTGCTTGTCTTGATAGGATGGGAATGCCCTCAATATTTAACACCTACCCACTATAGGAGTATGTGACACAAGGTCGGAAAGTGGGATTTGAAAAGCCAGCGCCCGAGAACGTGAGCGCTTTAGCCATTAAAAATTGCCTGGACAGCCCCGTCGGCATTCCCGGTAGGTGTGCCTCAGGCAGTAAGCTATCAATTTACTCCTCCCCAAAGAGGAGAGGCAAAGCCTGGGAGGGTGGACCTCCTAGAACTGCACAGGACAGACCCATAGACCGGCGGAATCATGCCCCGAAGGCCAAGACAACACCGGTCTATAGGGTGTAGTATCCATCGGAACAGATACCACACGTGGACACTCACATGATAGGAATGTCCTCAATATTTAACACCTACCCATTATAGGAGTATGTGACACAAGGTCGGAAAGTGGGATTTGAAAAGCCAGCGCCCGAGAACGTGAGCGCTTTAGCCATTAAAAATTGCCTGGACAGCCCCGTCGGCATTCCCCGGTAGGGGCGCCTCAGGCAGTAAGCTATCAACTTACTCCTCCCCAAAGAGGAGAGGCAAAGCCTGGGAGGGTGGACCTCCTAGAACTGCACAGGACAGACCCATAGACCGGCGGAATCATGCCCCGAAGGCCAAGACAACACCGGTCTATAGGGTGTAGTATCCATCGGAACAGATACCACACGTGGACACTCACATGATAGGAGTGTCCTCAATATTTAACACCTACCCACTATAGGAGTATGTGACACAAGGTCGGAAAGTGGGATTTGAAAAGCCAGCGCCCGAGAACGTGAGCGCTTTAGCCATTAAAAATTGCCTGGACAGCCACGTCGGCATTCCCCGGTATGGGCGCCTCAGGCAGTAAGCTATCAACTTACTCCTCCCCAAAGAGGAGAGGCAAAGCCTGGGAGGGTGGACCTCCTAGAACTGCACAGGACAGACCCATAGACCGGCGGAATCATGCCCTGAAGGCCAAGACAACACCGGTCTATAGGGTGTAGTATCCATCGGAACAGATACCACACGTGGACACTCACATGATAGGAATGTCCTCTATATTTAACACCTACCCACTATAGGAGTATGTGACACAAGGTCGGAAAGTGGGATTTGAAAAGCCAGCGCCCGAGAACGTGAGCGCTTTAGCCATTAAAAATTGCCTGGACAGCCCCGTCGGCATTGCCCGGTAGGGGCGCCTCAGGCAGTAAGCTATCAACTTACTCCTCCCCAAAGAGGAGAGGCAAAGCCTGGGAGGGTGGACCTCCTAGAACTGCACAGGACAGACCCATAGACCGGCGGAATCATGCCCCGAAGGCCAAGACAACACCGGTCTATAGGGTGTAGTATCCATCGGAACAGATACCACACGTGGACTCTCACATAATAGGAATGTCCTCAATATTTAACACCTACCCACTATAGGAGTATGTGACACAAGGTCGGAAAGTGGGATTTGAAAAGCCAGCGCCCGAGAACGTGAGCGCTTTAG
>OY744524.1:124150632-124193132 GCA_963556195.1 Sepiola atlantica | reverse complement strand
GCATGACAGACCAACGAACGCGCTATTTTAAACTTAAACGTGACAGTCCGACCAATGAACATCTAGTGACGCTGGGACGCATCTAAACTGCTATTTCAAACTTAGGTGTTGTCATGTAGTTGGGATGTTATTCAATCCTCACGGTGCGCCCACTTCGTCGACAGAACCAGATGGTCGAATTTCTGTAGTCGCAGTGGTGATGTGGTAGCCGAAGTTCCTATTTTATTTTCTCTTTGTTGTTTTTTTCTTCTCATTAGCAGCTTTCATAAATGTTATTAGTAAAGAAACATCACAAATGCAATTGAGTTAAAAAAAATATCTTGCTGGGTTTTGTTCTTTCTTTATAACATACGTGTATACGCATAAACCCCAACCCCCTTCTCCATGAGATGGGGAGGGAGCAGCTATTCAAACCCACTGCTTTTTTCTTCTCTCTCTCTCTCTCTCTCTCTCTCTCTCTCTCTCTCTCTCTCTCTTTCTACCGGTTCAGTCGAAAGAGAAAGATCTTCTCTCTCCATTTGCAACGTCAGTTTGGCGGCTTCCTGTGTTCGCAACGTCACTGCCATGACGAGTAGCTGTTATTCCACTTCTAACTGGAAAATTCCACTCTACTTAGTTTTAGAATGGAAAATTCCTACATAATGTTAGAACTATATTTAAACAGCCGGCTCTTATCTTGCTACTGTGTGACAGACCAAACAAATTCTATTTTACGCTTCAGCGCGACAGACGAAACAAAATTTTATTTCAAATTTAATCGTGACAGTTCGACCAACAAACAGACAGACCTTCTCATAAAGAATGTATGGTCGCATTTAAGAAAATGGAATGAATTAATTCATAGATCGCTTTTTTATTTTAAGAAAAGTAAAAAGAAACATAACAAAATATTCAATTCTTGGATATATTTACGTAAATTTTAATTCGGATAATTTTAATCGGATTAATATCCCCTTTCCAAATCTGAAAAATCCGATTTGTGATTTTAATCCTCTCTCCAGCAAAAGATTTTGGAATACTATTTTTAGGACAATCCATTGCTTAATCCCTGGGGTTTTAGTTGGATTATTCACAGTCTTGGACGAATGTTTAGATTTAACACACGATTATCTCCGTACTTATAAGTAATGAATGAAAGCAATTCGTGGTTGGTTTGTATATTATCCTTCTCCAACGTCGATTTACGATCAAAATGGTTACAATTTCCCCGATACAGATAAAGTCCATTTATTAATACAAATGTGCTCGAATATTATGGATAAAAGGGAATATGAGACTAACAGGAACCGTATTATTTTATTGACAACAATTTGTAAATATCGTTTCATCTTGTAAGATAAATGCTTTATACTAACGAGACCCTGTGGAAATTCCACCGTTGCTTTATTCATCTATTTTCTACGTGTGTTTATTATTAATACATATTTCTTTGAATGTGTAAACAATAAGCAGACGATAACTGTTTTTTCAACGTTTTAGCAGAAGAAAAATGCGTAAAAACAACAATATAACACAATTTGAAATCTGTCATCATTGTCGGCCATTGTTTCGTTTGCGCAGATCACAACAAACGGTACAGGACTGTTCGTTGTAGTTCCAAAATCAGTTTGCAAGGTCACTAGGAACGTATTTTATATTCGGCACCTGGTATTCCTAAATCGTAACCCATCTAAGATACTGACCAGTCTTAACGTCGCTTAACTTTGTTGATATTAAGGGAAGCGGTGTGTCACCGTAATTATAGACATACCAATAACACAGTAATAGAGCAAAGTGAAAATAATACTCTGTTAGATAAGTTCTGAGAGTCGTAATATAAAAAGTATATTATCAAAATTAACATGAAAAAAAAATGTATTAATCAGTAATATAACCAGCATGTTCATTAATTACACGCTCCCAATGACGTCATCATTTTTCTACTTGATCATGATATTCATCTTCTGGAATGTCTCTTAGCACTCGCAGCGCCTCAATCTTCACCTCCTCGGAATTATGAAATGTAGTTTTCCGTAGTTCTGTCTTCAGTTTATGGAACAACCAGCGGTCGCATATGTTGAAATCAGGTGAATAGGGGCTCTGCTTCGATGTAACAATTCCTCGACTTTCGAAAAATGAACTTGTCTCACGTGAAACATGACAGCGTGCATTGTCATGTTGCCATGCAACAGCACGGAGATTAATTGGATTTTTCCTCAAATTTCGCCACTTCGTACCACAATCACGTACAAGCTCTAAGTAACCAGCACTATTGAGATAAGTTGTACATGTGTACAAATTTTCATAAGCAACCAATGAACAGAAAGAAAGTTATTAATGCACTCTCATTACTTACCTAACAGAGTATTATGTCACTCGTTTGTGAATTACAAGTATATAAACGACTCAGACAAAAGAACATGTTACATATCTGTTTATATAATGCGCACAACATACTTACTGTACAATTGTGAAAATAAAGCAATAGCCCATAACAGAACTCGAATATTGTACACCGATTGAACAGTCGACGCATATATCCGCTGCACTATCGTAACTTCCACTATAAATATAATACAGCATTTAATAATAAACTCTACTTTGATTCAATGCAGTATTGCAGTCATGATAACGCACTAAAGAGAGACATGATCTTATACCTTGTACAGGGTCACCAAAATTAAATGCTACTCACCCATAGAATCGTTAATAAAATTAACAATCCTTTCTGAAATCCAACCATATTTGGCATAAATGAACTTCAGCCTATGCCTGACTTGTCCACCAAATTTCAATCAGTAATATCCAACAGTCTTTCTTTTTTCGGTATACAATGATATGCTCCAAATGTGTACCTCTGTGTTGCAAGCATCCCTGGACACGACTGATTTTAGCTGTGATGACCTTCTTCAGTTCAAGAATAGTCTGTGAATCGTTTTGAAAGACATTACTTCGTAGGTAAGCCACATATATAAATCCACCTTCTACTGATGAGACGATTGCCAAAATATCCCCCATATCATTAAAACGGCAATAAAACAAAAACGATTAAACATTCATAACTGAAAATTAATGGACACGTCGAGCATAGAGTGAGGTTTATTTATATAAAATATGATTGGATTGCAGAAAGTGTTGTGATTGCAATATTAAAGATTTTATGAGTGGCACTTTTTTTTGGGGGGGGGCACGCTATAAGTTATACTATCAATGATGTGTAAAATCTACAATCGCAGTAACGTATTGTTGCCAAGTATAGTTCACTTTTATTTCACAGTTCATTCGTAATCGCTGGTCACGTGTCTCGCTTTCTGATCTCGCATTGCCACTTGAGTACTTAAGTGGAATCCATGCCTTAGCCGCGCTAATTAATCAATTTACATATCGCTACATTTATAATATTATGAATGTATACAGTATATGTGTTATCTTACAGTATCAATTGTAGGATCTTATTAAATACTAGCAGGGATAACCAGCGTTTCCCGGGAGCAGTGATAACAAAGTCGAATAGTTAAAAACATCTTTTAAAAAAAAACTTCTCTCTCTCTCTCTCTCTCTCTCTCTCTCTCTCTCTACGTCTCTCTCCAACTACGCTGCTCTCTATCCTTGCGTGTAATATAATTGAAAGAAAGTAAAATTAGAAAGAAAGCAAGGTAGAAAAAGAAAGTAAACTTGACTGCTGTTTGACTTAATTTCAGTGTTGTTTTTTTAAACAACTACAAGTAAGAATCAAAAAAGTAATTTTTTTATCCCCCTCCCATGCACTAATTTTGTCCCTTGTTATATCAAAAGAATGAATATTACGGTATTCGTTTTACTATAAACCAGGTTGGAGTCACCAAAATCAGATAATGTAAGATTTGTAAGTGTGTAACATTATGCGGTACTGATAAACCGTTTGTACCGTTCGATATGGAAATCTTATCGACCGCAGTTGATGTCGTCTTTCGTTGATGCGGCTTAAGTAGTTGGCTCAAAGGGTAGTGGCGCGCCTCTCTTTCTTTTTATTCCTTCCCGTTGTTGTTCAGCCGTCATCACTTTTTTGAGCCTCTACAGAATGGTACTATGATGTTGGCCATTTTGTCTAAGCATGTTGTAACTGAGCGGATCTGTCGGTTTATGGATACTTCAGTAGAGGGTAGGGCCATTGTGCTTGATATTTCGAAAGCGTTTGACAGAGTGTAGCATTCTGGTTTTCTACACAAACTTCGGGGTTATTGAATTAGTGGTAAGGTTCTTGACATTATTAGGTCTTTTCTTTCTGATCGAAGCTTGCGAGTAACTTTAGATTGTGTCTCTTAATTCTCTTTTCTTTCATGCATGTAAATCTGCAATGTGCCATTACATATAGTGATACAGGCACTAATATACGAAACCACACGCACACACACGTGAGTTTCCACACACCTGCTAAATGCAAGTTTATACCGTCGACACCTAGAGCATAAGGATTTTCGGTTGCATACGAAGTCGAGGAAGGTTTGACCCAGAACACAGAAAGGAATGGCAGTTGCAGATGCGCATAAACAACGTTGTTACCCTCACTCCATGAATTTGCGCTTTTTAGCCGGATAGTCCTAACTTGGTGGAGACGACCAGAGGATGCTGAAAGAGGATGGACCCCTGGATTTTCACTAAAGCCCTGTTAACCAGGCAGAACTTACGCCACCGCGTCGGCACCGCTTCTACGACAGTGAAGAGGAGTTTGTACTTTGAGTGACGCTGCTGCTGCTACCAACGAAACATATAAATATTTATTGAACTCTCTTGTGATGTCATAATAGATCTTGTCCCTCTCACACTCTCTCCCTGTTTTGTTGGGGTTTTTCCCGTTAAAATGAAGGACGAAGACTTTAGTCCACTGGAAGATAAGTTGGTGGCATAAAAACGTGACTAGACAAGAACAGAGATCACAAACAACATGGGTAGATGAAGAAAGGTGTATTTATATAGATGAAAAAAGAGAAGAAAGAAATAGAATGTTGCTCGCAAAAGAAGTGCCTTTGCGGGCTCACTGTAAAATGCCACTTGTCTTGTAACAGGATGCTGTGAAGAGTAGATGAGAACATCAAGAGGGCTTCGCGCGTATTATATACGCTAAAAGAGCATGAGCTCGCTCTGACTTCACACGGCAGAGAAGAACGTGTTGACGGCTGCGAGGCTGGGAGGCAAGAGACCGTTATTTTCAAAAAAGGCGCTCTCCTGTATTTTCTGCCGAGATTGAAGCAGTGGTCTGTGATTGGCTGATTTTGATCCAATCACAGGGCACTTAGAATTCACTGCGCTTAATAATAATTCCAATAGTTTCTTTCACCTTTTCGAGGACTCTTTTTAAGGTTCTCGGTTTTTGGGGAGAGACAGTTTTAGGAAAACGGCACTAGACAATACTCAAATGTGAGAGAGCGCGAATAATGTTATATGATAAACATAAACAAAATAATGAGTACAAAAGCATAAGTTCACAAAAGAGATATTTTATATACATATTTAAAGGTGGGAGTTTACATATATATGTGAACATAAAATGTTTGTTTATATTTTGAGGGTCCTTTCAGAGCAAAGGGGATTCATACGCTGAGATAATTAGAAAGTCTGAGTCGATTATTTAAGAGCTGTGAATTATCCACAGGGTCAGAAAAATCGGATTCAAAACTTCCTCACTCAAATATAAAATTTATATTTTATTAAAAGTTATTAATAAAAGTAATGTTCATTGTTTTTTGGTATTCATTGTAGAAGAGTTTAGTAAGAAATGTTATAAGCGTTAAAATAAAATAGTTTATACATTTGTTTACAACTAGTGTAAATAAGGAGACGACAATGAATGGGATTAAAGCAGTGTGTTTGGGTGTGTGTATGTGTGTGTGTCGCCTTTTGTAAGTGTGTGTAAGCGTATGACACTGTGTGCTTGAGTGAGTTGAGAATTGTAGCAAGTAATGGAGCGAGAGAAAATGGAGTGTAATATGAATGTTAGCACTGTCTCTGAATTATCTGGCCTTACATGGGGTCGAGGTGAACCCCAAAAACAATTTCGATAAATTCAAAAACTACTCTGATTGGTTACAAAATATTTTTATTTGTTTTTATTAATTCAGGTGGTTGCGTGCGCGAAGCCGTGTGCGCAGAAACGAGTTTGAGCACTGAAGGGTAAACTTCGCCACTACCACATCTCCTCCTATTCCATCACTTCCTTTCTCTTCCTCTCCATCTCCCCCTCTACCCTCTCTCCTCCTTATCCAAACTCTCTCTCCTCTTTCTCCTCTCTACCCCTCTTCTTTTAGAATTTATTTTTTGAAATTGACATATTTCATTTTAATTAAAACGCTCAGTAAAAATAAAAGTTTTTACATTGTTCGCTTAAGGTTTTAAGTGTCAATTTTGGACTGCGGACATATTTTGTTAATTTGATGGTTATTTAAACTATAATTCTGGGAAGAGTTCCTAGAATAATAAAGGTTATATTTGGAAATCCCAGATATTAACTATTGTTTGGTGAAAAGAAACTTATGACAAAATGTCACCATTTAAAAGGTTATATTTGGAAAACTGAAACCAAATATTAGCCAAGATTTGTTGAATATATCGGAGAAGAATCCAGAATATTTTCTATTTAGTCAAAAGGACTAATTATTTAAAAGATTTATTGAATTAAATATTTGTTTATTGTTCGGATAAACAAATAAAGAAAAAGTTGAGTCATCGTATTTTTACTTTAAAATTTGCAGCCAATAAATTCACATTTTAATATTCAAAAGAAAAAAAGGAGTAATAAAAAATTAATTAAGTTCGGAAATAAAAATTATTTATTTTCAGATTCACAAATAATACTTGAAAATTTATTGCTTGAAAAAAGAAGAAAGTCAGTGTTCAGATATTTGCTCAACTCTTCAAGTAACTTTGTTCAAAACTAACTTTTTTCAATGAATATTTGTCGTCTGCCTTAAAGGTTTTTAACGGAAATGAAAAAACCTCTTTCAATGAAAAATTGCTGATAAAAAATTTTATTTAAAAAATAGAAAAGAAAACACAAGAAATTTTCCACATCTAAAAGAATATATATATATTGTAAAGTTTATGAACTGTGAGTAGTGTTAACATTTTTCTTTTTACATTACATATGAACAAATATGAATAGCAACCCTTTTTTCTTTATTTTTAATAAATTTTTGAGCCAACTTGTTCTTTTCATTTACTTAAGAATAAAGAACGTATAGATGAAAGCATCTTACGCAGAATTTAAATTTATTTTTCATCTCTTTCTCCTCTTTCTCACTTTCTTTCTTTCTGTTGTGACCCTGTTTAGGGGCCGAAATGAAGACACGGAACACGGGGTTAGGTGAACAATATATATTGAAGAAAATATATATACAGAGAACAAGAGAAGTACTATATCAGTCCTGACTGTCAGGGTAGACTGGATTTCAATCCAATTACGAGAAGCCTAAATGCTTCCAGTATTTTATTAGGAATGGACGAGTCCAACTGTTCTTCATATAGGTACGGTACCATAACACTCTCCTCCCAAGCCTTACCCCCTCAGGAGTCTTAATATCGTTTCCGTTTTGGATTTATTTCGATATAATCCGAAGCTAGCCGTTTCCTTTTAGACTGCCGCTTTTCTGTGACTGCTTGGGGTACTGGTAAGTCAAATGTGCTGTATATTACGTCCATCACTTCTTCCACATGGGGAGTGTCATCTGACAGTCTTTTCTTAATCTGGTTTAGGTGTCTTTTATGAAAGAACTGAGGTCCTTGGATTATGTAGACCATAGATCCAATCCTTTTCTCTATTGTACCAGGTTCCAAAAAGATGCGTTGTTTTTAAACATTTTAAAATATACTCTGTCTCCTGGGATGTGTCGTTTCTTTGGTACAGTAGAGACTCGACCTTGTTTGGTCTGTTTAGGCAGTAATTTTTCAAAAACAGACTTCACTTTCCATGCAAACATCATCTTTGCGGGAGACAATGAGGATGGTATGTTCACGTTTGGCGTGATTCTGTACACTTGCAAAAATTGTTGCAGGGTCTTTTTCGTGGGAGTATTGCGAGCTTTTTTTAGAGTGTCCACAAAGCGTTCCGGCTGACGTTTGACCGAGGATGATACGGAGGAGTCGTGATATGTCTGATCTGAAAAATCTCGTACAATTCTTTGAAGTCGGATGACGTAAACTGCGTTCCGTTGTCGTTAACCAAACAATCGACCACCCCAAAACGGGCGAACAATTCATGCAAGAAGTTGATTGTCACCCCCGTAGTGGGTTTCTTACCACGTAATACTTCGGGCCAATTGGAAAAACATTTGACTACGATTAGATAGTAGAATCCTTCCAAATGGACCTGTAAAATCCACGTATACTCTCGACCAAGGTCGGTCTGTCTTTGGCCACGGACTATGTTTGATATGAAGTGTCTTTGCCGCAAGGGCACAACCTTTACACGTATTTACGACATGCGTAATGTCCTGATCCATTCTAGGCTAGTACACGAAGCTCCGCATCTAATTCTTCATCCTGTTTGTCCCCGGATGGCCAACGTGAAAATCCCTTAGAATTCTCTTTTGTAATTTCTTTGGAATGACAACTCTCTCGTTGTACATGAGTTCATCATCGCAGAATGAAAAGCTCTCCACAAAATGTACGCCTTTATCCGCCATTTTAGCTTTTGTACTGATGATCAATTTATGCTCGGGGGCATCTTTTTAAATTTCATACAGAGTCACCAGGAGCTCTCTAACCGCATTGCACAAATTGCTTTTATATCCCCTTCTACTTGCAGGGAAGCGATCACGGTGTCTTCTAGTGGCTTTCTCTGACTTGACACCAGTCTAGACAATCCATCTGCGTGATAGATCGTTTTTGAGGGTAAATACTCCATTTGGAAATTATAGTTCAGTAAAATCGTTCTTCATCTCTGTAATCTATTTGCCGTATATACAGGTAAATGGTAATTAACGGCTTATGGCCCGTCTGTAACGTGAACAATCTACCGTGTATATAGCGGTGGAACTTGGTTACAGCAAATATTATTCCTAGAACCCCCTTTCTCAATTTGGGAATACTGCTTCCTCGCCGGAAGCAAGGTCCTTGATGCATGCGCGATAGGTTTATGTGGTCCAACCGGCATTATATGCAGAATGCACGCTCCTAATCCATATATTCTAGCGTCGCTAGCCACGATTATGTCTAAATCCGAGTTGTAATGCGTAAGAAATAAATCTGACGTCAGCATTTCAATGGTTTTATCGAATGATCCCTGACATTCGGGCATCCACACCCAGACTTTATCCTTTTTTAATAGTTCATTCAGTGGAGAGCGCAAATTATGCATCTCTGGAATGAAAGCTTGGTAGTAATTTGCTAGTCCCAGAAAACTCTGTAGTGTTGTGACGTTTTCTGGCGCCGGCATGTTCTTAATCGCGGTAGCCCTTTCTGGGTCCGGCCTTCTTCTGTCCTTGTCTATAACATGACCCAGGTATTTTATTTCCTCAAGAAAAAAATCACATTTTTTCATCTTTTACTTTTACCCCATAATCCTTGATTTGCGAAAATACTTGGTTGACATGTTTCCGGTGCTGTTCAATGTATTTACTGTCGATTAGAATGTCGTCAAGGTATACAATAGGGAAATTAAGTTCACCCAGCATTGTATCCAGCGCTTGTTGAAAAATAGCTTGAACAACTTTGACCTCGAAAGCTAGCCTTTCGAACTTGTATAAACCGCGATGCGTATTTATACAGTACAGTTTTGAACTCTCTTCTTTCACGGGTATTTGGAGGTACGCTTCACTCAGATCTATTTTTGAAAAAAAATCTGCCTCCATTTAATTTTGAGAAAACCTGTTCCGGTCTGTACAGTGGGTAATCATTATCTTTTAGTGCTGCATTTAATCCCGTCGAAAAGTCTGTACACACGCGAATTTCTTTTGATTTCTTTTTCACATATACACCACTTTTGATAAGATGTCGGTCGTCACAAGTCGGTCCAATTCTTCGTTTATTTTGTCTATCGAAGCAAAAGGCACATTCCTGTTTTTTCTTAAATACTGGTTGGACGTTTTCGTTCAGTTGAAATTTGGGCGTCATCTTTGTGCATCGATCAAGGTCGTCAGAAAAACCTTCGGGGAAAGATTCTTTTAATTCCAGCTTTAGTTTTTCTCATTCGGTCGCCCGACTATCTATTTTTTTTGCAAAATGTATTTATCGGTAACTCCCATAAATTAAACGCGTGCATCCAATCAGTTCCGTAAAGGTTATTAGCGTCTTTTAACACCAGTATTTTTTTTTATTTGTTTGGTATTTCCCATTAGGGACACATTTGCAATGATCTTACCCTCAAATTTAATTCTTTCACCAGTCACTGTGCTGGCCATCCTTTTGGTTCTTAACATAGTTAGTTTATTCAACCTCTTCCACGTATGTAGATTTATTATTGACACGTCTGAGGCCGAATCTAATTGCAATTTAATATTTTTATCCAGGCTTTTTACGTGTACATATTTTCTTATATTAATAAATTCCTGATTATTTGTACTTGTGGCTTGTAACCGCGTTTTATTTCTTCTATTAGTTCTGCACTTCGGACTTTTGTGTCCGACGTTTTTACAAGTCAGGCAGGTCTTAATACGAAATGGACAGCCCATATACCAATGCGGGCTACCACCGCACGAACAAGGACTCGACGGCCATCTATCCTGTTTCTTACCAGGTTGGCTTGTCTTTGCGGCGTGAAACTCACTGTTTTTTTGGACTTATTTTTGGATGAGAGTTGAATTTTGTTTTTTTGGCGTACTTTTCGTATATGTGCAATGCCAGACTGTTCAATGTCTTTCGAATCCTGCTTTACACTTTCAAATCTCTGGCAGTCCTCGGCTAATTTCTGTAGTGTTAGGCGTGGTTCATTTTCTAATTTATTTAGAACTCTACACCTCATTTCAGTGGCTTTTCCTGATACCAATCCTTGAACGAAGATTAAACATTTAAAATTATCAGCACTAAGTTCTGATAATTTAAAATCATCGCAATGCTTATTTACTACTGATGCGAACGTAGAATAATCTTCCTTGTCTTTTTTTAAACATTTCCAGTGTTTGTGAAATAACGTAGTCTTGGGACTGAACAACTCCGTTAACAGTTTTACCGCTTCTGCAAAAGTCAAATCGCTAGTTTTTCGGGGGAAAATGAAATCGACGAACTTCGTATGTTCGGTGGTATCTAATTTTTTAAGTAGCAGGCGAACTTTTTAGAGTCATCCCAATTTTCGTAATCAATTATATATAAGTCTTCGTATCTTCTAAAATATGATGCGAATGTTTTTTCTTCATCAGGAGAATATGTGAAGTCGTTGATAGCACTCCACACGGCATTCTGTGAAAAAGCTATATCATTTTCGTTACCTTGGTCTATAAGCGACATTGTTTGCATTTACATTTCAATCCTTTCGTTAGTTTCTTTCTGTCTGTCGTCAGCTTCATTCTTCTGTTCGAGAAGAAGCTTTTGAAAACTCTCTCCAGTTTTCTGTTGTTGTTGCATTGTAAATTTTACTAATTCTGTAATTGTCGACTGAAAGTTTTCCATCTGTCCTTTAGAAAATAAATGTTTTCTTTTGAGTATGGCTCGTAAGAAGTTCTTTTCGTTAGATTACACTTGCTAGATGTAATCTTAGTTGTAAAAAAGAGTACAAACCTTTTTTTCTAACGATAAAATTTTGTTTAGTACGCTTCTACGCGTTTTTGTTAGAAAAGAAAAAAGTACAGTTTCAAAATTATTTTTTCTTTCGGCAGAATTAACTTTCTCTCTTTTGAAGAGAGAAAAATTATGTATTCTTTTATTGTTAAATAAGAATAGCAACGTAGAAAAAAAAACCACTGACCTTTCTTCAATTAAGAGAAATAAGTTTGTTTTCACGAGTTTTTTTTCTCCTTTTTTCCACCGATAAGCCAGTTTTCAGAACTAGACAATTTTGTAATCAATTTCTCAAAGTTTTGTTCTTTTTGTTTCAAAAGGTTTTCCTTAATTTAATTTGTCGCCTGTTGTAGCGTTCAAAATTAAATCCAACGTCGCCGTTTTAGGGGGTCCTTTTGTCGAAATTTCAAGAAAAATCCTTTGACTATCTCGTCGATAGTTTTTTCGCTTGGGTTTCCCGTATAAGTGCGAATACCTCATCGCCAATTTGTTGTGAGCCTGTTTAGGAACCGAAATGAAGACACGGAACACGGGAAAAATATATTGAAGAAAAGATATGTACAGAGAACAAGAGAAGTGGTATATCACTCCTGACTGCCAGGGTAAACTGGAGTTCAATCCAATTTTTTATTTTTTATTCATTTTTTATTTACTCCCTCCCACGGCGGTAAGATGCGACACAAGGTCGGAAAGTGGGATTGGAAAGCCAGCGCCTGAGAAGATGAGCACTCTTGCCTACAAAAATGCATGGGCAGGCTTGTCGGTATTCCCCGGTAGGGTCGCCTCAGGCGATTAGTAATAAACTAACCCCTTATCAAAGGGTGAGAAAGCAAATCCTGTGAGGGTTAACCTCCTAGAACTGAACAGGACAATCCCTGAGACCAGCGGAATCAAGGCCCGAAGACCAAGACGATACCGGTCTATAGGGTGTAGCATCCATCAGAACAGATACTACACTTTGATCTTAGATAAACCTAAATGCTTCCAGTATTTTATTAGGAATGGACGAGTCCAACTGTTCGTCATATAGGTACGGCACCATAACACTTTCTCACATACTTGAAAATGGGTGACATCATTAGCAATGAATGGTAGTTTTTTAAAACTTGTCAAAAGCTACCTTCCATCTTTTATGACGTCATCCATTTTCAATTAAATATATTTCTTTCTTGATACTAATCACTCGCTTTTACTCCCCCACTCTTTCTCTTATTTCCTCTCCCTCTCTCTCCGCTTTCCTCCATTTCTTAATCATTTACGTAATTCGCATCTTCCAATATTTCTCTTATCATCATCTCTTCATTTATGTACAGATGCAAATTGTGCACGGTGACAAGCAAGCACTGCCAATAGAGTCTTAGTAGTATCATGATTTGGAGGCATCTAACAAGATGCGTCCATTCAATCTGCGTATTTAGCAATGAGAATTCCATTTGACAGACCGATGTAGAATAGACAGAACGACCGACAGAGCCTCTCATAACAGTGCATGAACGCATCTAATACGGTAACTATTTTTCTGATGACGCTGTTGATATTTCCCACGCGTTCATTGAATAACCCTTTTATTTGATTGAAGTATGGGGGAGGGTAAGAAACACAGCTCAGTATTTCAAACGAGAATGACAGGCAGTAACGTGAAATAACGGGAATGCGATAAGACTTGACAGTTTCCCGCCAAAGAAAAGCTCGAATAATCTTTCTTTCAGCTGAAACCACTTCACAGTTCTCTTACGTCATTTCTTGTTGAAAAGTTAACAAATACAAACACCCATGCATTCTAATTATAGAGGAAATCATATATATATATATATATATATATATATATATATATATATATATATATATATATATATATATATATATATATATATATATATATATTAGGAGATTCGAGTTTTATTTCCCTACATTGGAAATTTACGGCTCTCTCAAGATTTCCCTACATTGGATATATCCAAGTTGAGCTCTCTCAGGATTTCCTTACATTGAATATATAAATAAATAATATATATATATATATATATATATATATATATATAATAAAATTGTGAAACCGGTTAACAGACACGTAAATTTATATCAACAAATGAAATTTATTAATCATTTTTAAAAAAATATATATTTTATAAATCCGAATTTTCGGTGTAATCATGGAAACAGACTGTATATACATATATTTTCTTTTTTTTCTTCATGGTGGTGTCAACAGCACCGCCGAAGACTGGCGATTCTCTCCGATGTTATTAGAGTATTTGTATATAAATCCGGTGCAAGTAGTGAATGCTCTGGCAAGCATGGGTTAATAATATGACTCTTACTATATATATATATATATATATATATATATATATATATATATATATATATATATATATATATATATATATATATATATTATGGACTTTAACTTTAATATTTCTGAGTAGAGAGCGCTTATAATCAAAATCTACAGGAAGGCCGCCAACAGAAACATCTTTGTCCATTACAAGTCGATCCTCCCTCCATGAACCAAAATATGGTTTGCGGCGAATGAATAGCCCGCATCCGAGACAAGTGCAGTGTAAAAGCGCACAAAACCGCCTTCACTAAACAGTTCTATCAGGTGTTCGAGTTGAATGGATATCCCAACACCACCATCTGGCACCTTGAGACCCCTAAGAAACGGATGAGAAATCCAGTACCGGCCTCTTAAAAATGCCTCACCTCAGTGATAAAATCACCACAGCAGTCTGCAAGGCCATTAGAAGCGACGGTTTCAATATGCACCTTACTCAATTAGATCCATCACCAAGACAATAGTTACTGTCTTAGTAAACAAACATCAATACAGACTAACACTAACTGGCTAACTGTCCAATACTACAAACATTTGCCACCGCACGTATACTGTTTAAAGATTAGAAGGCATCACCATTTAATTTTATTCATTTATTTGTTATGTTTATAGCTATTCTAAAGTAAAGTTTATTCTGTGTCTACAGTTGGTTGCTATTTTGCTTCTACAGTTTAGTCAGTTTTCGGGATTTTAAAAATTCAAAATTTCAAGCTTCTAACTCAAACCTAATCTATTCGGATCGTCTAAGGATTTACATGCACGGGCCCATCCTACTATTTTCCGCTCGATTATTGACGGGCGTCCGCTTTCTTTAAGTTCACAGTGAGGTTCGCTAGTGATGTTTTGAATCGGCATTTTTTTGTTATTGAATGTGCTTTTATGGTTGTTATACCTGATTTTAAAATCTTGGGAGGTTATACCTATATAGTATATTTTGTTATTTGGGTTTTGTTTGACAAATATTATGGCTTGATAAACAATGCCTTTGATTAAGAGTTATTTTGTAGAGGACAAAGTGCACGAGTTCTACAGTTACAGTTTTTCTCTTTATTATTAATTGTCTTATTTCTATTTAAGTGGTTGCTATAAGAGTTTGATTTATTACAATTTTTAGTGGTTATATTTCTTTTCTTCTACTTTTATTTTCATAATTGTTGGTATTCTGTTGCTTATATATTATCTCGATATTATGATACTCGCTATTTTTTATTTTATTTTTAAAGCCGTGTTGTAAATGTATTATTGACTTCTTAAATACATTTACGTTCGATAGAATTAGGAATATGTTCTATGATTGATTGAGGGGTTATTGGACTTTGGGTTTACGTTATACTTTTAATATCATTCTATGTATTTTTATTTAGGTGAGTTAGTTTTATGTTAGGTAATACGTCTACTCTTAGGCCTAATATTTTCATTTCCATATGTAAATTTTCTTACAGTTTTCACCACTGACTTTGTTGGAATCTCCTATTATAGCCAATCCATCATCTTTATATAAGCTAATATCCGTATTATCAAATATATTTGTGAGAGTAGGCATATAGGATATGTAACCCTACATAATCCGATGCCTCTGCGGAGTCCAGGGGACCCATAGCTACATCAAAGGAGTTTGTCATTTTAGTTTTTCTATTGGTCAGTATTATTGAATAAAAATGATCTTATACAATTTTTATGATGTGGATTTCATCATTGGATATGTCGGAATATCTCTCGGCAAGCTCTAGGACGATGTTTAAGATTTCTTCAGATATAGATGGATAGAAATACACGATGTTTAACTTTAGGAAGGTACACTTATTTTTATTTTCGATATTATTAAACCAAGTGATTGCTTTAATTCGAGATCTGTTTTATTCGCTAATTTTATTTGTTAATAAAAATATTGTCTTACTAATAATTCCTATTTCGGGGTTGGTCGAATTAATTAAGCGAGTACTGGGGTTATTGTTAAAATCACTTTTGTGGCATTTTAATAAGATATACAGTTTTAATTTACTAACCTTGTCGATAATATTTAGTTTATCGGCGATTTCATTACTTTTAACATTTATTATATCTATGTAGTTGCATATGTTTGTATCCAGTTTTTTGTAATGTTTTTGTGATTAATTTGTTATATTCTTGTTTATTTCTTTCATGAAAGTTTCTAATTTTATCTGCTTTCATGAAGATTTTGTTAGAGTTGTTTATGTTTCTTACGATATTGTATAATTGTTTTGAATAATCATTACGTTGTTTGTGAGCTTCAAAATCTTTAATTATATTTAAAAAGTCATTTTCGAAGTTAATCATATCTTTTATTGTGGTGCGTTTTTAGACTTTTGAATCCGTGGGACTCTTTTTTTTATCTAGGTGGTCATGTTTATTAAGAAAGATGTGTGCTTATTAGTATTAGTTCGTCCGTTTTTCTAATTAATTTTATAGTGTATGCATGTTTGCTAGATGTTGGAATGTTTTTAAGTGATATTTCTAGGTCAACCTTTTCCATGTTTATTTTTAGAGGTGGTGAATAAATTCTAATGAAAGTGCTCAACTACTTGATTATGTTTGAATGAGAAGCTTAAAATTTAAAATTTGAAAGATCTCCAAAACTTACCAAACTATAGAAGCTAACAGCCTGTCGGACGCAACACAACAAAGGGGCCAGTCATTAAGGCAACACGTTCTCGGAGAATGCCGACAAACTACTTAGCAAAGTTCCAGACAGCGACATCAATACCAAAGTTTTGCGGCTTTTTAGCAGCGTGGGCGCACAACTATTGACAGAGCAACTAGTCAGAATGCACGCGATCTTCACGGCACTGGATTATATTTAGTGCTCACTCACCAGACACTGACCGAATGACCAGAGAACGACTATATCACAAGAAGCTTCCTTGTAATATAGTGTGTATATGGGCAGCAAATATTCAGTTTAAACAGCTGAAAAAAAAACGCACACCTCTTAACGGTTGCGTCTTATTATAAACTTTTCGATGAATCTAACAAAATGTCTCAATTCGAACGAAACATCTAACAGTCATTATGTGTTGATTTATGACTATTATTCGAGCTTTCGATTTACATCAATCATCATAAGCGTATAGGTTCAAATATAAATGCTAACACGCGAATAACGGGATAACATTTAGTTACTGACGCTGTTAGTTATAGTTTCTTTCAACAATGTGTTATCTATATAATAAAGTAAAGTCGATTTTCCCCTGTCGCTATTATAGGTTTAGAACCAAGTGCTTCATATGCCAATCTGTTCTGCCAGTCACCTAGGCCAAGTGGGGTACAAGGTTTGGCGCCCCTTTGTTGGAGCTGGATTTCCCCACATTAAAAGCCAGCCTTGTGCCTGAATTTGCCCTCGTGGGGAGTCAAGTAAATCGAGACAAGTGTGTTGTCGTATTGAAAAGTCGTAACAGTCGCCATCAATAAGTGTGACGACACCCCACTTCAAATGTCAGCATCTCGTCAGAGTGACAAGTTGTTTATAAAAGCATCGACGGTGTCAAAGCAATAGAGGTTGAAAGGTTTCTTTCTTTCGGTTTCGGTCTTTTGGTTGAGATCAAAGTGTAGTATCTGTTCCGATGGATACTGCACCACATAGACTGGTATTGTCTTGGCCTTCGGGGCTTGACTTACGCCTGTCTATGGGTCTGTCCTGTGCAGTCCCTTCTCACCCTTTGAGAAGGGGTTAGTTTATTGCTAATCGCCTGAGGCGCCCCTACCGGGGACTGCTGACGGGGCTGCCCAGGCAATTTTTAAAAAAGCCCCAAGTACTCTTCCTCTAGAGTGCGCACATCCCACTTTCCGACCTTGTGTCACATTCTACTCTGTGAGAAGTAGATAAATAGGGGTTGAAAGGTACATCGGATGGGACAAAGGTCAAATCAACTGCATGAATATAATACAACCAGTCAGTGACTCTAGTATTTCTCTCTCTCTCTCTTTTCAGCACATGTATTCTTGTCTCTTTCTCTTGCGGGATGTATACCCCCTCTCTCTCCATTGTTGAGTGCGAGAGACTAAATTTCAGCTGTTGGTATGTTCTTCTCGCACACAACCGACGTGCTAGACATACTCTGCCGACATTTCGAGTTTTTAAATATTTTTTTTCGGAATAGATAAATAAATTATATATATATTTTTTATAAGATGCTTCTTCGATTCTTTATTCAAAAGCGTTCCATTTCCAACAACGATGTCTCAAATAACCCCTTATAATTACTAATCTGGAGAGAATCAATGACGCCAACACGTCGAACAAACCAAACCGTACAACGGTGGAATCACCCATTCGAGTGGCACAAGTCTATTGCGTTTAAATATGTTTGACAGCGTGGGCTTAAACGTTATATGCAATAGCATTGCCGCTATTTAAACAAGAGAATGTAACTATCGTACCACCAGGAGCTGGTAGTCCGTGCCAGAGACCACCGCACGGCACAGACACACCAAGATACGCTCCCCGGCCAACGATAGTTTTTACACAAGTCCTCATGCGTGTTTCACTCTGATACTAATATCTACTCCCACGCCCCTCACATTTATCGGGGAATTTTCTTAATAGAGAGATGTTACGACTTGGACAAGAGCGATCCTATTTCGTATTATTGTCCAAACGGAACACAAAATATTTATATTTTGCCGGAAAGCTTTGGCTCGAAAGGAGAATTTCCCGAATTCTATAATGCTATTTTTAACAGTAGAAGAACACAAAGTAATTGGAAGGAATATATCGACACAAAACAATGATCAAGAACGAAAAACAAAACAAAACAATACAATGAAAGTAAGAATAAAGTTAAATTATTTCTTCAATTGTCTTGTTCTCTTCGTCAAATCCTTTTTTTCTTACGATATTTTAACCCTGACAACTCTCATCAAGAATTCATATTTAACCATTAAATCGTTTTATTTTCTCTCAATATCCATATCTGAATCCGAGATCGCACATTTTTCCGCGAATCCTCGCCTTGAAACTCTCGATCCGACTCCGCTTACTGATCCAACATTCTCCGCTTGAATGTAGATAAACAAAAACAAATCAACCCACTCAAAATAATAAAAGTTCGACTGCTACAAATTTTCCCATTTCCGTTTTTCTTTTTTCCTTCTTTTTCTTTTACCTTATAAGATCATTCGCTCGTTTTCTCTTCCCTTTTAGTCCCAGGTAGTCAGTGATGAAGAAAAAAGAAAGCAAATAACCGGCCGTCGTATCGAACACACACATCCTCATTATTCTTATTCTCTCTCTCTCTCTATTATACGCCCATACATACACAATAAGCCACGGAGAAAGAAGGAAGCAAGCTACTGTGTTATGTGTGCTTCTTCGTCGCGCGCACGTTCATACATGCAGCTTTTCACTTCTTTCTCTCCCACTGATAATTTCGTTATAATTTCAAGAACTCGATTAATGCGATTTTTTTCGTTTCCAGCCGAGTATTCAGTTTTTTCCTTCTTTAAATCATTATTCACGAATTACCATTAGCATGTCACAAAGAATTTTGGTTAAATGATCGAAATTATTTCATTTTTTCTTTCTTACCATTCTCTACATACTACACTAGATTTGAAATCTAAATAACGAACGCTCCCTTATATTCGCGGAATAAAAGAATATTGGACTTCATTCTTTCGGCCGTTTAGACTGCCTGTTGCTTATACGTTCTGTAAACATTCTGGGTCAGCGGAATAACAATTAACGAACATATGGCCGCTTGCATGGACCGAATCACAAATGTCGACATCTGCTTGATGCCTCAACGTAAGTAAGTTTCTGACATTCGAAAAATAACGCATTTTCACTGGTGTTTTGAATTGATAACTTTTTCATATTTTTTCATTTTTCTTATAAAAGCAATAACAGACTCACTCCCGCAGTTAAGGTCAGAAATTTCTTGATTAAACAAAACACAAAACAAATCGGCGACTATTCTACATCACCAACAAAACAAATACAAATTCACTTTCGGCGGAAAAAACCTTTCACGTAACATGTGTTTTTTTTTATTCCACACACAATTATTTTAGATTTCAGTCAAACTGGGCGGGAACAAACAACACACACAATTACTTTAGAATTTAAAATGTGAGATTAGTTTTGAACAGAACTTTAACGTAACATGTTGCTTTTTTTATTAACTTACTAACTATTCCAGAAAACATAAATATATACATTAATTCGCTTCCTAATCGTATTCTTCGTGTTTTTTGCTTACCCTTTCCTTTAACAAATTCACTTCCGTACTTAAATGTTGGGGCCTAAAATTTCTCGATTAAACAACAAAAAATCCAAGTCGGCGACTGTTCTATAGCACCACAAAAAAGACAGATTGACTCTCGGCAGAACAAAAACTTTTAAACACAGTTCGGTTCAAATTCTGTAAAAGTACCAAACTAAACACACACACTTATTTTAGAATTTACAGTGGGGAATTAGTTTCGCACATACCTTTAACGTAACATGTTGCAGTTTAAAAAAAATTAATTTACATACGAAGTATTAACGAATTCATAAATATATAAATATTAATAAAACCCGTACATCACTTCACTCGCATAGTTTAATATTGAGACCATAACATTCTTGACTAAATATACTTCCCTGGGTAACACCGGGGCACGGATCACGCGAGTTTAATATATATTGTTGAAAGAGACTGTAATGGATGACGTAAATAAGTAAATGTTATTCTGTTAATTAGCGTCTATATTTGAAAATAATAAAAATAAATGCATTTAGAAATATAATCGTGCAGATCAACCTATAAAATAACCCTTACAGCCAATAATCCTTCCTTGTAAAAATATGTTAATACGTTAAATTGTAAAGAAATGTAGCTAAATAGCATTGGTCTGTCAAATCGATATTTGATTTTGAATGGTGAATGAAGTATGGGATTTTTCAATCGCATAATGAAAAGGAAATTCAAGCCATTTTCATCGATCACATATTATATTCCGCCCGATAATTCTTTCAATCGTATAAACTGCGGAGGATTTACCGTTTTTTTTTCATTAGAAAAGCCAGATATGATTGGCCAAAATACTGGTTTCGCATTAGTCGTAAACAAATTATTTTACTTAAACCATGTTTTAGTAAAATAAATACCTACAAACATAAACGTGTAAAAGAAGTCAGTTTTAAACTTTCTACATTAATATTTACATTTTTTTTTACATGAATCACGGCATCTACGATAAGGTTTTTAGCCTGTTATTGTTTAAAAGTTAAAAATAACATGTTTCAACATCGGTTTGCGTAGATGTACGAGATATTTAGATATATTAATTCTGTGGTAAAAAATAGAAAAATTTCCATATAATCCCGAGTAACGCTGGCTCGGGTCAGCTAACATACACACACTCATCACACACACACACACACACACACACACACACACACACACACACACACACACACACACACACACACACACACACACACACATATATATATATATAATAGTAAGCAATGAAAATATATATGGCAATCAAGCTACACAGAGGCTCCCGTGTTTCATCCCCGGGGGGAATCGTCAGGCTAAATACATGGAGTTATTTTTGTCAGGTGTTTTTATATACATGGCTTGCTAGTTAACCAATCAGATTCTTTGTTGTTCCCTCAGCCAATCGTTGGGCTTCCCGCGAACAAAGGCTTTGTTGGTGACGCTCCTATACCTATCCTATTTTTTGTTAACAATGGATTTTCCTATATCCTGTTTCCTTTGTTGTGTCAATACAGTGGGCGAATTTATTTTAACACGTGGTTTCTTGTATTTCTATTTTAGGTTTTAAATTTTAACTTGTTCAGTTTTTTATTTATTTATTTAATTATTTATTTTTTAAATTTATTTATTATATATCATCCTAAGGTAAATTTATTTCTGTGTAAACAGCTGTTTGCTATTTCACTTCTAGAGTTTAATAGGTTTCGGGGATCTTTAAAATTTAGGATTTCATATTTTTCATTCAGGCATAATCTACACGGGTCGTCTAAGTTTCTACATGTACTGGCCTGTCTTACTATTTTCCATTCAATTATTGGTGAGTGTCCATTTTCTTTGAGCTCCCAATAATGGTTTGCTAGTGCTGTTTTAGTTCGACGTTCTTTGTTTTTAAATGTGCTACCTAACTCTACTTACGTATCGAGCACTGTTGAAGTAAATACTGAAAATTGATACATAAAAATTATATCTCCTTATAATATTTTATGTGGATACATGAAGTACTATATATATATATATATATATATATATATATATATATATATATATATATATATATATATATATATATATAAAAGACAAGGAGAAATTATTGGTATTCGCTGATATATGAGGGTAATATTAATTCTGTGGTAAAAAATAGAAAAATTTCCATATAATCCCGAGTAACGCTGGCTCGGGTCAGCTAACATACACACACTCATCACTCATATATACATATATATACCCACACACACACACACACACACACACACACATACACACACACACACATATATATATATATATATATATATATATATATATATATATATATATAAATAAGACAAGGAGAAATTATTGGTATTCGCTGATATATGAGGGTAACAACATTGGAAAGAACAGAAGAACACTATGATTGTGGTCGGTCGACGAAATATGAAGACTAAGAAAATGAATGAACAGATGAAATGGTATGGATTGATTATTCCTTTGGTAATTGGAATGCACATGTTATATATATATATATATATAAATAGTATTTGTAAGAAAAAATATCTTTAATGGTGATCATTGGTGTCTTGAAAGGAATGCTTTGGTAAGCCTTCATAAAATCACATATATATATATATATATATATATATATATATATATATATATATATATATATATATATATATATATATATATATATACCTGCGTGTATGTTTGTATGTGCGTAGGTGCGTATGTGCGTGCACGTTTGTCCTTGTTTCCTGATTTGGATTAAAACCAAATCCCACCATCTCTCGGACATTATCTTTAATAGTTTGTTCTTCCCGGCTTCGGGCGCCATTCGTAATCCGGTCAAGCCTCGTTTTGACGTCAGCACTACATTTTTTTTTCATTCCACAAAATACTCTCCCCCCATTGGAGCTGGCTGATATGATTCGGGGCCAATCAGCTTGCAGCTATCCAGTCGCCTTAACAACGAGTGACGCACTTTTCGAACTCGGTAGCACATGATCACGCGAACCAACAACGTACAAGGATAACAGAATGTGATTTCTGATGTTAAATATATCTGTAAATATAGGTAAAAGAGATATGTGAGATTAAACAAATGGGAAATGCGTTCTTCTCATAAAATATGAATACTATGTTTATTATAGGCAACTGTTCGGTGACAGTTGAACTCGTTGAATATGTAACCCCACTTCTTTTTACTAAAATCAAGGGAGGCGCGAGAGCGCTCTATCTCTTAATAGACCCTAAGAATGGCCTATGCTGGAAATCTAATTTCTTTGATTAATCATAACTCAAAAACCAATAAACCAAATTAGTTAAAACTTTGCACAACATTTTTATTTGATAGGTTCTATAAGTGTGTAGAATTTCAGCATCATTAGTCAAGGAAACCCAAAGATCCAGAAAGTTCAATCATGAAATCATGCTATCTGTGTGTACGTACGTACGTACGTACGTACGTACGTATGTGCCACCCTGTATTTCATCAACTATTTGATGGATTCAGCTGATTTTTGGCAGAGATAGAGATTCTAGGGTTTAGTTGATGGCATTTAAATTTCAGTTTACCATATATCTTAGTTTTCCAGAAAATTCCAAAAAAGCTTAAAAATGACCAGTATTCATACATATATCAGTTATGAGAAGGTATTGTATTGAAGCATAGTCTTTACAAAAGTAGTGACATTCCATGAAAAATGCCAGTATACTGAAATCATATGCCCTTAATAGGGTTAAGATGAAAATTCATATACACTAAATGTACAAAAGCAAGGAAATTCCCAAATTTTTACACTTTTATTGTCATTAAGGGTATGACTACATATCAACCAAACCATTTCATTATCACATCACTACAGTATAAATCTCTATGCATGAGTGGATGAAGTATGTGAGGTGCGTTGAAGAAAAATTCCTACCAGTAAAATACATAGCCCTGTTGTGCTCGCATACCCTTAATGACAATAAAAGTGTAAAAATTTGGGAATTTCCTTGCTTTTGTACATTTAGTATATATGAATTTTCATCTTAACCCTATTAAGGGCATATGATTTCAGTATACTGACATTTTTCATGGAATATATGAAAAGTTCCTTCAAATCTCTGTATTATTCCCAGTCACATTTACACATAACTAGCAGGGTTACACGGTGTTGCCTGGAGGAATGGATAACAAATTAGACGCGTTAAAAAGTGTGTAACATATTTCGGTTACCCTCTTCTCCCCCCTCCCTCTCTCTCTCTCTCTCTCTCTCTCTCCCTCTCTCTCAACCGGTTCAATATAATAGAAAGAAAAAGAAAGAAAGAAAGAAAAGAAAAGGACTAATTGTCTCTGGCAATCGCAAGGAATAAATATTACCATATATTTTTCTATCATAAGCATGTCGGGGGTCACACTTAATCAGATGATGTACGATTTGTAAGTGTATCTTCTATAGTTTCTAATTTTTATTTGGACATACAGAATTGCGTCTTCCCTTTATATAATAGTTGACAAAATAAAAACATTCAAAATACATAATGACAAGAAATAATACTAATAATTATGATGATGATGGTGATGATGATGATGATGATGATGATGATGATGCAAAGGTATGCGCGCAAATATTTAGTTTCATCTGTAATCTCAACTACAAACGATGTCAATCAAATTTTTAAAAAAATTTAGAATTAAAATCATAAAAAGCACATAAAAACAAGTAAAACGTGAGTTATCTCCGCATGCTATCTCTACTACTTGAATAGCTAAATCATAAGTTGTCTCCCCCTGTGGTCACTACTACTTGAATAACTGAAGAATAAGTTTCTCGCACTTGAATAAATGTAAACAATCATTAATCACAACTTTTGTGAGAAAAAATCAATGAGTGTACTTTAAGATATTTGTGAAAAATGTAATAATACACGCACACACACACACACATATATATATATATATATATATATATAGTATATTGGTTCGAATGGTTTCGGTAGAAATCCGAATAAGAGAGCTCGATGTCCAATTAAGCAGAGCATGTATAAATTTGAAGATGAGATGAATTAGATGCACATTTAGGTTGTATACATAATTATCTATTTTGACCATATCTTGATCTCTTCAGATGTACCTTCAACCACGATTCAGACATGTCTGAATCGTGGTTGAAGGTGAAGAGACCAAGATAAGGTCGAAATAGATAATTATGTATACAACCTAAATGTGCATCTAATTCATCTCATCTTCAAATTTATATATATATATATATATATATATATATATAATGTTTCAAATTAAGTGGCGTATTATTTGCTTGTCTTCAAATTAAAACATAATGGGGTTTGTTTTACTTTTATACTTACATGGATTTCACTTTCGTTGTACGGCCGCATTGATGAAAGCCGGGAGACATAACAGCATAATGGTCATTGTTGATGTCATAGCCCCAATCATAGACCTAATTATAGTCTAAACAATTGTCTTATTACCCGCCGAGGCAGGCAAATAAACGCGCCCACATACAAATTTATTTTCAGCTACGCCATAATGAAGTTTTTTTAACTGTTAGTTTGCCATGTATACGTTTTTAATTTTTGATAAATTTTAATATTTTAATCTGGATATTGTGTCGATTGTGGCAATAGCCGTGAATATGTGTCTAGAATTTGGGTTTGATTGGCTCAGGTGTTTTAAAGTTGTTTGGTCGATCTCGCGTGAATTTCGAATATCATTTTCATCAGTCTGTCAAACTTAAGTTTTAAATAGCATTTTTATCACTAAGTACGCAGATTGAATGGACATCTTGATAAAACTGATTGTTGTTGTTCACATATCCTTATATATATATATATATATATATATATATATATATATATATATATATATATATATATATATATATATATATATATATATATTCATTTTAAGTAAATATTAAATTATTTTTACCTACATACGCCGGCGTTTCAAGATTTCACTCTCAGTGTAGGGAATGATGATCTCAGACGGTCGCAAGATTCGAACCCGGTTACAGAACCTCTAAAGCAAGCGTCATAACCAAACGGCTACAAGACATTACCACGCCAATAAGAGGAATTTAAGTTCTATTCATGCGACGGAGGCACATATAGAAATGTTGTCTAGAGTGTTCGACGAACGTCGTTGGAACATACAGCTACGTGACAGCCTATTTTTAACTTCCCCGAACAGGGCTCAACTTCAATATCTTGAAGGGTCGAGTTCACTTTACATGACCATTTGTCCCCCCCCCCCGTAAGTCCAACAATTTTCCTCTGTGGAAGGAGCGGTGGCAATGTGGTAGTGTCAGCGCTACACAGCTACCAGCGCTTTGGTGAACATTTTAATATGTTGTGTGATGTGTGTGTATAATATGGCAGATGTATATGTCGACTTCTAATCACCGTTTCCAACGATTTTTATTTTGAAATTTCAATTGCTGAACAACACGAGAAACCGCGCTTTGGTGAAAATTCAGGAGGAGTCAACGTCGGGATCCGTCATCATCTGGTCGTCCCTGCCTCTGCATATGGTAAACAAGAGCGAGCTAGTCCCGGAACTGCAAATCCATGGAGTGAAGATAACAATATTGCTTCTGCGCATGTGCATGGAGTGAAAGTGGAAATGTTGCTTCTGCGCCAAATCCTGTGTGTGTTCTGGACCAAATTTTTCTAAGCTTTGCACGCAACCGCTGATCCTTGCTTTTCTCTCGGAGATAAACATCTGCAACCATGCAGGTTAATGAATAGCTGTGACCAACGAGAAGGACTTCATGCAGACCATACAATCCTGAGGCACGATCTTCGTGAGCTCTGTGCAGTCGTTCGACCTTTCTAACAAACAAACAGCAAAAATCACCATCTGATAAAAAAGACAGTAAAATACAACATTTCTATTTGGTGACTTGGAATATATGCAAATACAGTGATACTTTTTAGCACATGCATACACACGAATTGATTTTATGAAATGTTTTCCATGCGTTCACCGGAGGGAAAAATATCTGATACGCGAATTGGTTTTCGATGCATGATTTAAAAAAGGATCCAATCTAATTTATTTTCTTCAAATAAGGTTTGAAAAAGTTCCTTCAAATCCTTTTGATTATTTTCACCCGTCTTTCTAATATCCGTTATTATAATAAAGCTGAGTTAATCGCTATTGCCTTTTCCCCCTCTATATTTTAATCACACAAAATACATGTTAAAATATTGCTCGATTAAACTACAATTTCTGGTTCCCTCCTAGTACTCTTCACAACGAGTAGCCGTATAGTAACCACCACTGCAACGAACTTTCATTTTTCCCCTGTGTTCCCAAAACCAAACGGAACTCCATGAGCAGAGATTCTTTTTTAGAACTTCTCATCTGTGGAACACAATACCACGCTAATGCTCTCTACTGACTACAACATAGTCATTTTAGAGTCCAAAGTCAAACCGTTTTCTCAACTAATCAAATCCTTACCTTTTCACACATTGTTACCAATACTCTCATGGTGTTGTTCTTGATCCAATTGATGATCTCATAAATCCTTATCCTTGAGTGGTCTTTGGGCCTTGATACATGGCGGCTCATTAGTATAAAAAGCCTTAATTTGCAATTAACTTACTAGGTCACCCATAACCTACTAAGTTTCTGTCGATCACTTTCCTCTCCTCTCGCTATATCTTGTTTGACTATTTCCTGCTCTTATTTTATACGGTGTCAATGACTTTGATTTTGTGACTCTCTTTCTCCCCTCTCTGTTTATGAACTTAAACTTAAAAATGTGTTAATTTAGTAGCCTCCGTTCTTATATATATATATATATATATATATATATATATATATATATATATATATTTAAAGTTCATATTTTTTTAAGCATCCAAATGAAATTTAATGATAAGGAGTGAGGTAAAATAAAATACCATCAAAGCATGTTAAAGATGCGATATTAATTTTAAAAGAAAAAGAAAAATCGAAACCGATCTTTTTTTTTTATAAACTTTCATTTTTAGCTCATAGTAATACAAATATTTCGCCAAATAGAATTGGCTTTTTCAATGTGTTTGTAGGTCCTGATCTTATCGGATTGCCGGTGCAAACCGGGCGTCTGAGATGTTGTTTTTTTGTTTTTTCACTTTCAAATATGAAATCACGCATGCACGCGAGTTAGGTATAAATTTAAAGTTACTACTATAAACTAAAAATGAAAGTTTATATAAAAAAAAAATCTGTTACGAGTTTTCTTTTTCTTTTAAAATTAATATCGCATCTTTAAGATGCTTTGATGGTATTTTATTTTATCTCATTCCTTATTATTAAATTTCATTTGGATGCTTCATAAAATATGAACTTTAAATTTATAATTAACTCGCGTGCATGCGTGATTTCATATTTGAAAGTGAAAAAAACCCAACAAAAAACAAAAAAAGAACAACATCTCAGCCGCCCAGTTTGCACCAGCAGGAGCCGGCAATCCGATAAGATCAGGACCTACAAACACATAGAAAAAGCCAATTCTACTTGGCGGAAGATCTGTATTAATATAAACTAAGAATGAAAGTTTATAAAAAAAGAAAGAAAAAAAGATCGGTTTCGATTTTTCTTTTTCTTTTAAAATTAATATCGCATCTTTAACATGCTTTGATGGTATTTTATTTTACCTCACTCCTTATTATATATATATATATATATATATATATATATATATATATATATATATATATATATAGTATTTATACAAACATACGCCGGCGTTTCAAGTTTACGCTATCATCAGTGTAGGGTGTGACAATTTCAGACAGTCACAGGGCGCGAACTCGGTTCACATAGTCAACAAAGACTCCGCACACTTTCGCTTTATCTTCATCAGAAATTATGACGTAATACAGGATTAATTAAGTTCTATTTATTCCTTAAATACAGCGGGTAGTAAACAGCAGACAGTCTATAGAGTTCGACGAACGTTATCGGAACCTTGCTTATAGCTAAGTGACAGTCTGTTTTAATATCTCCGAACAGTGCTCAACTTTAATTTCTTAAAGGAGCTTTATAATAATAATATATTGATATGTATATAGGTGTAATCAGTTAACGGAAAATCATAAGCGCACAAGTGGGAGAAAAGAAAATAATAGTGAATAAAAAACGGAGAATGAATAAACAAATAAACGTGCAAGTTTCATTTTCGTGCCGAGTTTATTGGACGATTTTTGCAGCAAAGTAAAGTACATCCTAATATCAGTTTTTTTAGTGTGTTTTTAGATAGTCTGTAGAAAATTTTCGGGAACCATTCCCTTCATCAAGCCGTATATATATATATATATATATATATATATATATATATATATATATATATATATATAAAATCGAAACCGACACCCAAGATAGTAATTAATTATCTTTCGTCCCTGACGAAGTACAAGGTTGATGAAACAAAAGAATTTATGACATCAATTTACATACGTTCCAAGAATTCATAAAAACAACAGTTTTGTGTACGAACGTTTCTGAGACGATAATGATTTTTATTGATATCCAGTCTCTTCATAAACACAGGGTATATAAACTCTTTAATACAGTCAAAACGAGTTATTCTTGCTGTCCCTCTGCAGGATCTCCTCCAGCCTCAAAACCCACACCTCCAATCCATTCCCGAATTACCGCTGCTCATGCAAAAGAGGTGAAATTTATCCCATATGAGGGAATTGCACAATTAGATCCATAGTGTACGAAGCCAACGTCATATCTGGTGCAAGCCCCAAGAGAGAAGAAATTTACATCGGAATCGCTCAAGGAACTTTCAAACAGAGGCTCTACGCCCACAATAACACCTTCAAATAACACCTCCCTAGCAACCACTATATCGGCGTTCAAGGACACCAGTAGCCCGTATGAAATTAAATGGAGGATCATCGCTAAACAAAAGCTTTATAGACCTTCATGAATTGCCCACTATGCACCGCTGAAAAATTAAGAATCCTAGAGGCAATCAATAACCCTTCCATATCTGTATGCCTCCACAGAAGAAAATTTCTAACAGCCAAATGGACTAACAACGAAAACACATAACTCACTAATAGCTCTATCCGTACATAAGTCTAAAGAACTCTACATCATATGAAAATATAAGACCTATTCCACCGCCCCAAGCTCTTTTCAATTATTATCAAATTACTTATTTATATACAATATAATACCCCCTCCCCTCCTCCAGATATATTATACATATCACATCCACATCTTCCCTACCAACCCAAATGTTGACTACTACACGCCCCCAGTAATCCCTACCTATAATAAATAACATAAATCATTAGATACTTCATCATATTCAATTTTAAATTAAATTTTTTTAAAAATATATTAAATATATTAAATCATACTAGTTAAATACCTAGAAATATACTTATTGAATACCCTTGAATAAAAAGAAAAATATATATGACAAAGATTTAAACCTAATCGATTCACACACTCTCCGATAGGCTCATAAACGGTATTAGATAAAAACTAACAGAATTAAATACAAGGACCCCACCCGAACACATACAGACACTACATACATGACGGTGATAGCAAGCCTATATTGACCCACCCACTTAATTTGATACCTACAATGAAACTTTTTAACTGATAAGGATACCCCCTCCATTAACATCAATCCCACATAGCTAATGAACTGCAATTATAACAACAGTTTGACACTCAAATATAAGTACTCCCAAATAATATAAATATAACACTGAAACCCTTTAATAACTAATTTTCACCCACTCATTGACTACTAAACTACAACACACACCATCACTCCTAAATATTAATAATAATTGAAGCAGGGTAACATACAACATCTGATATAAACAATTAAATTATTCTAAATAATACTTAGTTACGATTAAGACCCATATTGACTCGGTACCCCCCAAAAAAGGGACGCTTGAGAGAATTCACCGAAGGATGCTACTGGTGATCTTTGAACTCCATCCTTCAATTATCTTTCATTTCGTGAGTCGCTGATGATTTGAATGGACTCTAACGGCCTTTTTTAAACGATAAAAAGCCAATCTATGTCAATTAAATCATGGTACGTCTCTGAAATATGTAACATATAGGTTTAAAATTATTAAATCGTATATACATAATATATACATATATATATATATATTGTCCTTGTAAATAAGTATATATATATGTATTTATATATTGTCATTGTAAATAAGTATACATATATATTGTCCTTGTAAATGAGTATATATATATAAATATATATATATATTAATTTAATACGTACATAAAAGTAATCCATGGACACGTGTTTCTGGCTCACAGCCGTCATCAGCATGGCTAACTTACACAGAGATCGAACCCTCTCTAGAGATCTATAGTCCAGCGTTCTACCACTGGGCCAAGACGCTCTGTGTAGAAATATGTACGATTTTTATCACCCAATTATTTAATGTATTTCTATGTAATTATTTTTATAGGTGATTTTCAGCTCGTTGTTATTGTCTATTAATAGTAAGCTCAATAACAACGAGCTGAAAATCACCTATAAAAATAATTACATAGAAATACATTATATATATATATATATATATATATATATATATATATATATACAATAATATTTTAATAAATAAATATTAATTATTTAAATACCTAGAGACATCGATGTTTCATGCTAACGCAATCTTCAGTCTAGGAACTAATTCTCAACGGTCGGTAGGCGCGAACCCCGAACACAAATCGCCACTGATTCGTAGTCGGGGATCTTATCCATACGGCCATAGCCAATTAGTTAGTAAATATAGAGGAACTTTAACTGTAAATAGCGAAAATCGGCGGCTATTTACCAGGCAGTTAGAGTGATCTACGAAACGGCATTCGGATCGTGCATATAGCTATTTGTACTGCTTGTTATTAAAGCTACTCGAAAGTGCCCAGCCTTTGTGGGAGGGGGCTGATAAACAATAATATTTTTATAAATAAATATTAATTATTTAAATACCTAGAGACATCGATGTTTCATGCTAACGCAATCTTCAGTCTAGGAACTAATTCTCAACGGTCGGTAGGCGCGAACCCCGAACACAATATATATATATATATATATATATATATATATATATATATATATATATATATATATATATATATATATGGTGTATTGAGGTTTTATTGAAACCTTGCTGGTAAATAAGTATATCGGTATTCAGTAAGGCTTTATGCAATGCGAAGAAAATAGAACGGTGTTGCGCATTGCACACTGCCGTATTAAATACCTATATAAAGAATACATATATATATACATATATATATATACATATATATATATATATAAAGAACACGTGAGAAAGAGACTGTTTCAAATAAACGTATTTCTTTTTGTCTCATAACCTATCTTTTTTCTTTTGATGATATTTGATAAGATTCCTATTTCAAATTCAAAAAATGGCGAACTATATAATGATGCATCTATATTTGGAAAAGTCATATTAATCAGTTATCATTTTGTATCTCCAAAATCTGTTCTGATTCAAATAATATTTGATTAGAGTTATTGTTCGTAAAGGATATTACAGTGCACCATGTTTGTGCGTATGTGTTTGTGTGTGTGTGCATGTGTCATACCTTGGATGCATAGGAATAATGTCGCTTGATTAGATATGTAGATAGATATGTGGGTATATAGATAAACTCTACGAACAGTTATTTAGAAAATCATATTTCAGAATTTTTTAGATAAAGATTGATAATTTGGATCATTTGGATTATTCGGACTACTGTTCTCATCTTGGATAATATTATCACAATGCTTCGACCTATGTAACCTCCGACCGTCTTTAGGTGCTTCCTGTCGAACTCGGGAATCTATACGAACCTTATTTAATCCACGGGAGTAGATTGTTCTCGTTCCGTCAACCAAGTAATTTTATTTTATTTTATTCTATAGGCGATACTAATTAAGAACGAAATTAAAAGTGAAGACTTCTACACAGTCAAAAATAATTTTAATGTCAAAAATAATTTTAATGTTAAAAATAATTTTAATGTCAAAAATAATTTTAATGTCAAAAATAATTTTAATGTTAAACATAATTTTCCGGGTAACGTCACCGACAGAGAATTGGCAAAAAGATCAGAGTAAGACTTGAGGTCGAAGTGAGTGGACGTTCCACCTTTTGCTCCCTCCAACATGGGCTGGGGAGATGACTGTATGTGAGGCTGATGGTGCTAAAAAAATGTTAACATTCTACTACAATAAATTGTAAGCAATAAAAAAAAACTTTCTCATTTCGAGTGTTCAATTTAACTGCAACACTTTTTGTATTTTGGGACCAGTAAATAGTCAGAGGCACAACACGACAAATAAACTTGTAATTATATCCGCATGGCAATAAAGTTATAACCTACTTTATGTTTCAGAATTTTTTAGATGAGGATCGATAGTTGGTTTATTTTCATTTTGCTTGTTCTTTTCACAATGTTTCGGCTGATGTAACCTAGAGTTTCTTCAGGGGCATCTTTTCAAACTTGGGAATCTTTATGTCGAACTCAGGAACCTATATGGAATTTCAAACTGAACCCTTTATTTAATCCACAAGGGTAGATTGTTCTCGTTCTGTCAACTATAACAAGGTAGAAGTGTTAAGTATTTTTTAAATTTTATTCTTCTTAGTTTTTATCACCTGTAATGAGGATTGAACCTTCAACCCCCAGAAAATCGTCATTTAGGAGTGATTGTACTAAATAAAATAAAAACTACTTCACACTTCTACCCAGCCATGACTGACTGAATGAAAACAATCTACCCCTGTGGATTAAATAAAAGGTTCAGTTCGAAATCCCGTATAGATTCCCAAGTTCGATATGATGATTCTCTGAAGAAGGTCGGAGGTTACATCGGCTGAAATTTTGTGAGAACATCCCAAATAAGAACAGTAGTCCGAATAATACAAATAAAAATCATATCTCTTTTTTTAGTTACACGAGTCCCTAATAGTGTTTGGGTTAGGGTTAGGGTTAGGGTTAAGGTTAGGGTTAGGGTTAGGGTTAGGGTTTGGCCAAGAACAAAATGTAGTGTCTATTCGGTCCTCGGTCAGTCAAGAAATCCTAGACTGAGATAATTTTAATTCTTGTTCCAATCACAAGCGCCTATTTTTGGGGAGCTGAATTTTTCCCACATTAAAAACCGACCTTGTATCTAATTTGCCCTTGTGGGGAGAGTAGTAAATATGAACTACCTTTAGATCTTATTTGAAGAAAATAAATTGGTTCTTTTGAAAACGGTACGTGCAAAGTTGATTACGTAAGCAGATACTTTGCCCCACGGAAAACACGTGGTAAACATTGCATTAGATCAAATCATGTTATATATTCAAAATAGAAAATTGAAAAGTCTTATTTATAGAGTGATGATGAGTCGCCTTTCATATAAATAATGTATTCAAAATCGTTTCGCCCAAGTCTATTCAAATATATATATATATATATATATATAAACAGTTTTTCATGGTAAACAACTGATGACCCCTTAAATAATGTTAATACTAGCGTAAATTCTTGGAAGCAAACTAATATAGTAACTGCAAAAAGTAAATTGACTTACAAAAAGTGATTTTCCACCGAACGACGTGGGACTTAAATGTTTTGTGTTTTATTCTTCATATAGTTTTAATGGTTGAGAAACTTCCGAGACTATATATATATATATATATATATATATATATATATATATATATATATATATATATAGATAGATAGATAGAGAGAGAGAGAGAGAGAGAGAGAGAGAGAGAGAGAGAGAGAGAGAGAGAGAGAGAGGAATTATAGTTTGTTTGAAGAATTATTAGGAATTGTAATAAATATATTAAGAAGGCTGAATGCAATGCAGACAGCTGGATTGATGAGAAGCTTAAAAAAACAAAAACAAACAACCGAAGGAGAGGACTTACAACTATACACAAAAAGCAAGTATCGTATTAGCTTAGTGTGATGTCGGATGATGATTACAAATTATTTGATATTTCGGAAAAAAACTCCCCCTTGTCAGAAAGGGACACAAAAGAAAAGTTAGACTGTGTGGAATTAACTAAGATATATACCAGAAAGTATGAATAGAAACAGGTCAGTCCCGCAGATACAGATAGAGACGCCACAGCAAGTAATAAACCAATAAATTATATATATATATATATATATATATATCTTATATTTGCATTCTATTGATATTTAATAGATAATTAATCCAAAACCATCATTTTCATTGGTTTTAACAACTTCGTTATTTCTATACTTCGATGAGTTTCTTTACATCTCCTCATTTTACACACAAAGTAATTTATTCACATTTAGTATTCATTCTTATTCCTTACGTGCGTTTCATATATATATATATATATATATATATATATATATATATATATATATATATATATATATATATATATATATATATATATATGTCTATAGGTGTAATCAGTCAACAGAAAATCATAAGCGCACAAGTTGGAAAAGAAATATAATAATAGTAGTGAATAAAAAAATAGTTAAAATGAAGAAAGAATAATAAATAAACGTGCACCTTACAATATAATGCCGAATTTATTGGATGATTTTAGAAGCAAAGTAAAGTAAATCTCAATTTCAGTTTTTTGTTTTTTGTTTTTTGGGTATCGTCCGTAGGAAAATTTCGGGAACCATTCCCTACATCAAGCCTTCTATGAGGTGTGAACAGAGTTCTCTAAAATGGCGAACTAAAATTAATATTATTTTTTATTATTTCACAAACCAGGGGTCGCCTCTCAAGGTCATATATGGGGGTTATTTTTATCTGTTTTGTTTCCGGTACATATGTATCGGGAAGGAAAAGAAAGAAAGGGAATAAGAATAGAGGCGAGTCGTTAAGTTAAAACCGTCTGCTCGGTGTGTGTGGGGTGTCTTTTTGAACGTGGGCGGCTGGTCTGTCCGACACATCCGGAAGGAAAGGAAAAGAAAGAAACAGAACATGAGGAGAAAGAAAAGAAAAGAGCAGAAACCGATGTCCACAGGATAAATACAATTATCTACTGATTTGAGCCCGTCTGATAGGCAATATGTTTTAGGGTTCTATATCTAAAATTCAGTGATTAGCAGTGTGTCTGCAAACATAAATATGAATATACGCCCACATTCACGCACACAGATACATACACTTGTATATACTTAAATACACACACACTCGCATACATATACAAACATATGCCAATCAGTCCACTTATATATTAATTGCACGGTGAACAATTGTCAATATGTCGGAAGGAAATATTTATTGGTGATGTGATGAAAAACATTGTAGGGACTCAAAATTCCGATATCTACGTTTATCCCCTTGGTATGGGTGTTTAATTTATGGATTCATTTTATTTCGTTTTTTTTTCTGGGATGCTGTGTGGAATGGAAACCTGTCTGTAGTAATATAGACTGTATGTGGTCTACTGTGTGATTTGCTGAGTTGTAATGTCTTGCCACTGGAGAGTGGGGATTTTTGTTCCTGATCGTTTTCTTGTGGTTATTGAATCTTAAGCAGAACGGAAGGCCAGTCTCCCCGACGTAACCACCCTCACTGCAATATGTGCAGTGCACGCAATAAATGACGTTCTCACTGTAGCACGTTAAACCTGGTAGTTCGAGTTGGGCATGTGAGTTGGGTAGAGGGATGGCGGGATCTACCACTATATGTTAGCAAATCTGGCAGCGAGGTTAATTGCATGGGAAATTACCTTGTTGGTTGCTGGATTGTGGTTTAGTGTAGGGTGATGTGAGGAGTGTCAATAGATTGGCTGCTTACTTTCTGGCATTGATTGGGGGTGCTTTAAAAGTGCGAGGAGGTCTGTTTTGAGATGTCGGAAATCTCTAATTACCACTTGTGAGAGCTTGTGTGCGTTACGATTAATATCAAAGACAATTGGGATTCTGCTATTGGATTGTTTTTGCTTGTAGTTTATAGTTTTTGTCGGTGGAGTTTAGCTGCTGTTTTGATAGGCTAGGGATATTATTTTCTATTTAAAAATTATGAGATGAGTGGGCCAATGTTTTTTTTATATAAATATATGAAGTGCTTTGGAATTGATGGCGGAAAGTGAGGAAGGGGTGGCTGTAGATAGGTCGAGGTAGAGGAAAACGATTTTTGAAGGCAGTAGACTTTTTTGAAAAGAATAAAACGAAAGACCAGCAGCTGAATAGAGCAGCGAAGAACAGATGGGACGTGGCACCTCCAGCGCAGTGAGGAAATATGGAACATCTAAAATGCCAAACTTGCAATTTGGTAACTATGTCACGTGCTGGTTTGATGAATCGCGTGCTGCAAAATCCAGCACGGATCAGAGGTGGCTTAAATTATGACATCCCTTCAGGTCGTCACAACACCTGCCAATTCTGTGGTATGATCTGTGAAAGTCTAGCAGGCCATAAGAGTCATATCCGCGCCGCTCACTATGAGGTTTTACACTAATATCACACACACACACACACACACACACACACACACACACACACACACACACACACACACACACACACACACACACACACACACACACACATATGTATAGATATGTGTGTGTATGTGTAAATGTGTGTATATACAATAACTTAATAAATGTTCCGAATTTGTTTTAAAAATTTATTTTATTCATACAATTGTTTCGTTCCATTTTCAAAACACATATTTTCCTGATAATAAATTCAAGATGTTTTCAAAAGTCATTTTCAATGAATTTTTTCTCCAATCGAATTACACCCCCCCTTAAAACAGGACCGTTAACATCAAAATTGTTCTCTTCAGTTAACTTATCTCTCTTTTTCTTTGAAGCAAACCGATGAAAAAATTGTAGTTGCATTTTTATGCAGGTAAATAGTCAACACTAATATTAAAAGACACTCGAAAAAATAGTTATCTTTTTTCATAATGTCCTCCATTAGTTTTTTGGTTAAGAGAATACACACAAAAAATGAATTAAGGAAAAAGATTTAACCCACGTATCTTTTCCATCTTTTCTCTTACCCCTTGCTCTTCGATTTTCATCTATACTCATTTTTTCATGCAATCAATTATTAGGAAAGTCTTATCTAAGCCGTTCTTTTTCTGTTTTACTACGGTATTTACCTTTTATTCCACCAACTTCCTATATACACATATGCATTTCAATATATCCGTATTTATACTTTCCACGCTCTAATATTAAGTCATGTAACATGTAACATGTGACATTATAGAACCGGATGTTACGTCACACCATAAGAATTAAAAAATATATCAGCAAAGGTTAAAAAAAGTAAAAGGAAGCTAAATCACATATTAAATCAATTTAAGCTAAACCGAATGCTATTTTTAAGTGGATTCCTTAGGATTAAATTAGGACAAAGAAAGGATAAAACGTATAAATGACCAAAAGTGATTAAAAATATTGTAAACATTAAAAAATTATTAAAACACTAAAAGTCTCGGCCCAGCGTTACCCGGGAGTATTTGCATTTGCAATATGTTCGAAACTGTTTTTAATTCTTAAATATATAAATAGTCGTCATTTCGTTGCCCCTATTTAAAAAAAAACCTCATTTGTGTAATTTGTATTGACGACGGCGGAATTTTATGAATAATAAGCTAAACAATTCTAGATTTACAGTCTCTTTAAAAAAGAAGAATCTGTTAACTTTTTAAAAAGAAGTATGAATAAAAGTTGTAACTTTCGTAAATTACGTTAAAAAAAGCAAAAAAAGCAACAGTAAATAAAAATATAACTATTATATTAATTTGAATTGTAGCAATAGCACCAACCAGATAAATACTTCTAGTTATAAAAAGTTGTTGATCCCGAGGCCGTCTAGAACTGACTCTTTTAAACTCCTTCGTTCAGTTCGGCCTTCTTTAACGAACGGCGGTATAGAATTTTTGATACCAGAGGATGCGGCGGCTTCTTCCGAACGTTCTTTGTTTAGCCATTCTTTTAATAGTATTGACTCAACATCTAACAATAGCGAAAACACCGTTTTTCTAGGGAACGTTGCAAAAGTGTACCCTAAGCTGATACTAAAAAAGGTGTCGGTTCTTTCTAAGCGGGCCCCAGTTTCTTGCCATGCAAAATACCAAATTCACCAAGGCCAATTTTATCGGTTTCGTCGATTTGTACAAAATGAAAGTTGTCAACAGCACATCAGCATCTTGTGAATAGATCCAATGAAAATATAAACAATATCTCGGCATTCTCTGGTTCCTCTGTAAACCCCTGCTCTTGCACCCCCATACCTGTTAATCCTTTGGAGATGACACCTCACACAGTTAATGATGAAAACAACCAAAGCCTATTCAACTTCTGACACGTAGATCCTGGATATGCCATTAAAATACATCCTACTTCACATCTTTCCCCTTTTCTTATATTTCCTCTCGTTTGGGAGTTTTGGAAAAAGAGGTGACGATACTGACGCTGACAGCAAGAGATGACCGGAAGTGCTGAGGGCAATGAGTCTCAGGAGCATGTGTGGGAAGGTTTTTTTTTTAGTTTTTTTTAGAAAGTCATCAAAGCGAGCAAACGACACTTTTTTGGTTGGAGAAACTAGGAAAGAATTCCACTGTTATATCTTTCTTATACTTAAAACAATATATGAGGCACAGGAGAATAAAAATACGATGTAGACCTTTAAAACAAAACCTTGGATGTCTGGTGTCTGTTTTCAAATCTTTCCTTTTCTTATGTCCCTCCCTACCCCAAGATATCTCTTTAGTCGCCAGACAGCGGACGTTGCTTTCCAAGTGGCAGGACGGGTTTTGGGGTTAGTGATTCTTGACACGCTGACCTGATTTTTTGAGAGAATACCTTCCCTGCCCCTTTACAATTTCCCAATTTCTCTTTATATATATGTCTTTTTCTTCCCTCTCCGTCATAAACCATGTAATCCCCCTAAAATGATAGATTAAATATGCTTCAAATTTTCCCACTCTCTCTAAATATGTATTAGATACGTTGTCACACCCTCTCTCTACTTATATTTGAATTGTCGAGTGTGAATTTATCTTGTCTCATTTTCAAAAATGTAATCATCTCACGTGGATGCTTGACAATACCACAATTATTGCATCGATGATTATGTAATTTCGTGTTACTATATTTTATTTTATCACCAACTGGACAGACTCCATATTATTTTACACGCATACTCTTACTCTCCATTACTTTATATTTTTTCAAATTTTGAATTTTGGCTTTTCCACTGCCAACTTATCCATCTATGTAATTTCTCTGATGGTAAGATTTTAATTTTTGAAAAGCCTTAGCTTAAGGAAAAAAATAAATATGTTTTACTGAGTACACCTTGCATTGAACAATCGAAGTTGAAATAGACTTGTCATTCGCATATCTTTATCTCTCTTCTTTCATTTATCTTATATATATATATATATATATATATATATATATATATATATATATATATATATATATATATATATATATGAGGGAGTATATATGAAATTAGGTTTCAGACAAAATGGAAAATTAGTTTATAGAAATGTTGATAATAAATGCAACATGCGAGTAGAAATGAGGACGCAAACACATCATTAAAGCTGGACTAGGATATTTCAGTCGATTGGGTCGACCATATTCGTTTGGTTAAATAAGCTTTATTACACAGAACTCGACATTTTATACAGTGACGAAAGAAAAATTGAAGGGAGGAAAAAGGTAGTAAGAAGGTGGAAGCAACAGCTTCTGTATTTCGTAGGTTGAGTACGTGAGTAGAGGAGAAGGTGGAAGCATAAAGCAAAGGAAGACTTGAAGTAATGAGGATGATGCAGTAGGAAGTAGTGGGTGAAATGGTAAACACTGAGTAGGAGGGCAGGAAAATAAAAATAAATTAAAGCACATGTAGAAAAACATAAATTAAATTAAAAACAGAATAAAATAAATTAGATGGAAAATAAAAATAAAATTAACAAATAAAAACAAATAGAATTAATAAAAATTTAAAAATAAAAAAAAATGTTAGAAAAAAAGAGGAAGAAAAAAAGGAAAAATTGAAGAAAATTAAAACACGTAAAGAGGGAGGATAAAAGTTCAGGATAAGAATATGGAGATAGAGTGGTTGAGATTACCCATCATTATATTAAAAGAAAATATTTTCAAAAAGTATAGTTTTGGCTATGATGACATAGATGTTGTAAACACCGTGCTTTTGTAGAATATTATTTTTACATCGTAAAATCAAACAATATTCGATGAGTCGTCGTAAGTTTATATCTTTAATGTATTTGATAGTTTTTCTTTTTAGCATGTCAACATGATGATTATTAGAAAACATATGGGTAATCAACGAGTTTAAAGTGTCCCCTAGCTTTATTGCCCTATGATGATTATTAGAAAACATATGGGTAATCAACGAGTTTAAAGTGTCCCCTAGCTTTATTGCCCTATGATGATTATTAGAAAACATATGGGTAATCACCGAGTTTAAAGTGCCCCCTAGCTTTATTGCCCTATGATGATTATTAGAAAACATATGGGTAATCAACGAGTTTAAAGTGTCCCCTAGCTTTATTGCCTTATGATCATTATTAGAAAACATATGGGTAATCAACGAGTTTAAAGTGTCCCCTAGCTTTATTGCCCTATGATGATTATTAGAAAACATATGGGTAATCAACGAGTTTAAAGTGTCCCCTTGCTTTATTGCCTTATGATGATTATTAGAAAACATATGGGTAATCAACGAGTTTAAAGTGCCCCCTAGCTTTATTGCCCTATGATGATTATTAGAAAACATATGGGTAATCAACGAGTTTAAAGTGTCCCCTAGCTTTATTGCCCTATTATGTTTATACATCATTTTCTTTAGGGGACGTTTAGTCTCACCAAAAAGAGTTTCTCATAGTCATGATAAGATATTGTCTATATACCCGCGTGTGTGGGAGATGTGTATTCTTTTTTTAGTGTATTTTTAGTATGTTTAAAAAAAAAAAAAAAAAATAAGTGAGGTATATGGTATTGCTTTAAACCGTATTAGGAAATAGTAGAGAAAAGATGTTTGTTGTGAGTGTTGGTGGGAGGATAATGTTTTTTAGTGTGGGCGGTATGGGTTTCGAAGGTTTTGTTTTGGTGTTTAAGTGTATATCAATAACTTTTTTCTTTAGCGAGTAGAATGAAGTTTTTGGGATATGTAAGTGTTTTGAGAAAGAATTCTATTGGGTTGTAATGAGATATTCTGGGCTGCAAATACGTAGAATTCTAAAGTATAAATCTATTACCATAGATATAAT
>OY744524.1:124068132-124140632 GCA_963556195.1 Sepiola atlantica | reverse complement strand
TGGCAGAGTGTGCCGGTGCCAAGTCATGTTGAAAAATTATGTCTGTGGCGTCACTGTCAAACTTATCCAGCACTTGCAGTAAATTAGCTTCCAGGATATCTTGGTACACTGTTGCGTTTACATTTCCTTTGATGAAGCAAAACTTACCACACCCTTAGCACTCATACAGCCCTAAACCATGCAAGACTGCGGGAACTTCACAGACTTCTTAACGCATTCTTGGTTATACCGTTCCGTGGATCTTCGCCAAACACGTGGCCCTTGGTCGCCGAAGGAGATACAAAATCGAGACTCATCTGAAAAGATCACACGCCGCCATTCGTCTGTAGTCCAGGTTTGATGAGCAGTTGCCCATCGTAGCCTCTTCAACATCTGTTTTTTGTTAAGGAGCGGTTTGGTGGCAGCTATACGATTGTGGTATCCCAGTTGCCGGAGCCTTCGGTAGGTAGTGCTTCTTGAAACGTCGGCACCAGAAGCCTGTTTCCACTCTTTAGTAATGTGGCTTGTTGACTGGAATCGACTTTTCTTTGCCACCTTGTCAAGTGCCCGGTCTTGTCTTTCAGTGGTGCTTTTCTTTCGTCCGCATTTCTTGCGATTACTGTTGGAAAAACCCTTAACATCTTTCTGGAGCACTTTGGTCACTACCGATTTTGAACATCCGACCTTGGTAGCGATTTCCATGTGCGTCTTTCCTACTTTCCGCAAATCGAAGATTCGCTGCTTCTCAGGCAAAGATATGTCTTTAGAGCGACCCATAATGAGAGATTATGATTAAATTACTTGCAAAATCTTTTTAAACACAGAAATTTTATTAGTTTAAGATTACTCAACGAATAATGTTCTATTAAATTGAAACGTTGAATTTCCCAATGTAACAATAAACTACTCTGTGACAATACAGTCTGACATATGCAAATATGACAAATGATTAAAAATAGTTGTAATTGTTATTTAGATATAGAATATATTGCCTACACAATTTAAAAGCCGAAAATTATCTCAAACGGAATGATTTTTACAGTTTTATGCATATGTTCTATTTTTTTGACCAGCACGTGTATATATATATATATATATATATATATATATATATATATATATATATATATATATATATAGTGTGTGTTATGATGAAATAAATTCCAGGAGGAAATCCGGGTATGAGAGCTCAATGTAATAAACAGAGCAAGAATAAAATAAAATATAGTAACACGAAATTACATAATCATCGATGCAATAATTTATTTCAACCTTGTGGTATTGTCAAGCATCCAAGTTAGATGATTACACTTTTGATGATTACATTTTTGATGATTACATTTTTGAAAATGTAATCATCCTATTTGGATGCTTGACAAGACCACAAGGTTGAAATAAATTATTGCATCCATGATTATTTAATTTCGTGTATATATATATATATATATATATATATATATATATATATATATATATATATATATATATATATATATATATATATATATATATATATATAGTGTGTTATTATGAAATAAATTCCAGAAGGAAATCCGGGTATGAGAGCTCAATGTAATAAACAGAGCAAGAATAAAATAAAATATAGTAACACGAAATTACATAATCATCGATGCAATAATTTATTTCAACCTTGTGGTATTGTCAAGCATCCAAGTTAGATGATTACACTTTTGATGATTGCATTTTGGATGATAACATTTTTGAAAATGTAATAATTTTGAAAATGTAATCATCCTATTTGGATGCTTGACAAGACCACAAGGTTGAAATAAATCATTGCATCCATGATTATGTCATTTCGTGTTACTATATTATATATATATATATATATATATATATATATATATATATATATATATATATATATATATACATATATATATAGATAAAAGATTTTAGCATTGATATGATATTTAATTAGTTCATCAAATTTAGAAGAAGTGAAAGCTCCACCCATTATTTCTATGTTTAATCGTTATTTGTCAAACATTGCATGTGACAGATCGACATTTGATTCTTGATAGCCACTCATTTACGAAATTTCCGTCTATGTTTTTCATAAACCAAATTTTTAATTTCTATCGATTTCGGAATCTCCTTTTGGTAACTAACAGTGATTGTATTGTTGTTTCCTAAATGTTAATCCAATGGAACTCCAGTGTTTATACAATAGTTCTCAGTAACAAGTATAGCTGTATTATTTCCCCGTTATTCACCAGTTGCTTTTATTTTCTAATCATCTCTGTTGTCATTTATTGACTAATGGACAAAGTTCTTTATTTTGATTTCGTTACAAATATGGCTTCCCAAACGTTTTCGCTGCATAGTTACTAAACCTTTCAATTCGTTTAAGGCGATTTCTTCATTCATTATTCTTGCTTTTATTTTTGCCTATAATTAAATTTACACACTTATGTTAAGCTAGCTGGACTACTACTCATTTGCATTTGAACTTCTCCGAATGCCATTTTCTGTGTTTCAGTTTATTGCTAACTTCAGGAATAAAAAACAAGACAATTAAATCATATATTCACGCATACAAAATTATCGCCCGTTTTGCAACCAACAGTTATATTTTGCTAAACAATTACCGCAGAGTTTCACTCGAAAAAAAAATCAACAACAAATTACACGTATTTTTTGTTCCCTTCTCTTTTCTTTTCTTTTATATTCACACAATTATTCTCCCACCCGAGCAACACCGGGTGGTACTACCAATAGAATATATAATCGTCACACTTTCATTTTATTTTATCCTTCTTGTAATGGTTCTTCCCATCATTAGTTTTCAATTGTTTTTATGGGTTTTCTTTGTCTTTCAGATCTGCACGTTTTCTTCGCTGATCATTTTTGATCACTTCTTTTACATTCTTCGAAAGACTAGAGCCGATTTTCTTGTGGTAGAATCAGTTTTGTTTAAGGTTAGGCCAATTATCTTCCAAATGAAAAAAAAGATGTTGATACGTTTTCACTATTTAATATATCTAACTTATTTTTATATCGTATCCCATTCTTGTTATATATTAAATCGCCTTGAAAAGGACGAAAATAGGAAGTTGGTTGTGCAAACAAGTTCAATGTTTAAATTGAATAGCGGAAGACATAAATGAAAGTAAGTAGTCCACGTGAGGATTAGCAGGTGAGAGTCTTTTATTCGGTACCCTGTTAGAACGGAAGCAAGAAGCATTTCTAAAATGTAATACTTGAAACATTAGCCAGTTTAAGGCTGGCGTTCTGTCCCTCTCTTTCATCCTCTAAGTCCGAGCATGTAAAAGTGAATAAAAGAACTATATTCATTTATTATAATCGTCTGAGTTGATTTATTACAGCGATCGGGTATGTTTCGTTTAGCAGTCACATAATCATTTACTTTTTTAAAGTGAAACCTTACAATTTCGTGCGTCTTCTTTTATGCAATTAATTGCACAAACCACTTTTAGAAAACGAAGGATTTATTCAGGCTTCCCGCCGATAATTAAGTTACAATTAACTAATCAATTTCGTTTAAGAGTTATGATCGGATATACGCAGAAGATAGAGAAAGAGAAAGTCACTTATTATTATTATTATCATTATTATAAATTCGTTATGCCATTTTTAATGTGTCGTCAGCTTATTTGCTTTGTCAAGATTGCCAGAGATGGTTTCGCCTACAGCTGAGTCGTTCATCTGACGTAATTTCCGCCTACATATCACCAACTTCTTTTACTTACTATCCTAAGCTTGTTGATATTTCATGTACATCACTTCCCGCCTAATTCGCTAATATGCACTAGCTAAAATTGCCACGAGCTAACATACCCACTCTAATATTTAACAAAGCAAAGAAACTACCTGTTGCTCTCAGCCACTAGACGATCATCATCGCCGCAATATCAATGGTCTTATAAAGAAATGAACCCAACATTTTATTATTATGATTCTCTTTACTTTCTAAATTAATTTGAAGATATTTCTTCTTCGGTTAATTTGTCAATTTAAATAATTATTATTATTATTATTATTATTATTATTATTATTATTATTATTATTATTATTATTATTATTATTATTATTATTATTATTATTATTATTATTATTATTATTATTATTATTATTATTATTATTATTATTATTATTATTATTATTATTATTATTATTATTATTATTATTATTATTATTATTATTATTATTATTATTATTATTATTATTATTATTATTATTATTATTATTATTATTATTATTATTATTATTATTATTATTATTATTATTATTATTATTATTATTATTATTATTATTATTATTATTATTATTATTATTATTATTATTATTATTATTATTATTATTATTATTATTATTATTATTATTATTATTATTATTATTATTATTATTATTATTATTATTATTATTATTATTATTATTATTATTATTATTATTATTATTATTATTATTATTATTATTATTATTATTATTATTATTATTATTATTATTATTATTATTATTATTATTATTATTATTATTATTATTATTATTATTATTATTATTATTATTATTATTATTATTATTATTATTATTATTATTATTATTATTATTATTATTATTATTATTATTATTATTATTATTATTATTATTATTATTATTATTATTATTATTATTATTATTATTATTATTATTATTATTATTATTATTATTATTATTATTATTATTATTATTATTATTATTATTATTATTATTATTATTATTATTATTATTATTATTATTATTATTATTATTATTATTATTATTATTATTATTATTATTATTATTATTATTATTATTATTATTATTATTATTATTATTATTATTATTATTATTATTATTATTATTATTATTATTATTATTATTATTATTATTATTATTATTATTATTATTATTATTATTATTATTATTATTATTATTATTATTATTATTATTATTATTATTATTATTATTATTATTATTATTATTATTATTATTATTATTATTATTATTATTATTATTATTATTATTATTATTATTATTATTATTATTATTATTATTATTATTATTATTATTATTATTATTATTATTATTATTATTATTATTATTATTATTATTATTATTATTATTATTATTATTATTATTATTATTATTATTATTATTATTATTATTATTATTATTATTATTATTATTATTATTATTATTATTATTATTATTATTATTATTATTATTATTATTATTATTATTATTATTATTATTATTATTATTATTATTATTATTATTATTATTATTATTATTATTATTATTATTATTATTATTATTATTATTATTATTATTATTATTATTATTATTATTATTATTATTATTATTATTATTATTATTATTATTATTATTATTATTATTATTATTATTATTATTATTATTATTATTATTATTATTATTATTATTATTATTATTATTATTATTATTATTATTATTATTATTATTATTATTATTATTATTATTATTATTATTATTATTATTATTATTATTATTATTATTATTATTATTATTATTATTATTATTATTATTATTATTATTATTATTATTATTATTATTATTATTATTATTATTATTATTATTATTATTATTATTATTATTATTATTATTATTATTATTATTATTATTATTATTATTATTATTATTATTATTATTATTATTATTATTATTATTATTATTATTATTATTATTATTATTATTATTATTATTATTATTATTATTATTATTATTATTATTATTATTATTATTATTATTATTATTATTATTATTATTATTATTATTATTATTATTATTATTATTATTATTATTATTATTATTATTATTATTATTATTATTATTATTATTATTATTATTATTATTATTATTATTATTATTATTATTATTATTATTATTATTATTATTATTATTATTATTATTATTATTATTATTATTATTATTATTATTATTATTATTATTATTATTATTATTATTATTATTATTATTATTATTATTATTATTATTATTATTATTATTATTATTATTATTATTATTATTATTATTATTATTATTATTATTATTATTATTATTATTATTATTATTATTATTATTATTATTATTATTATTATTATTATTATTATTATTATTATTATTATTATTATTATTATTATTATTATTATTATTATTATTATTATTATTATTATTATTATTATTATTATTATTATTATTATTATTATTATTATTATTATTATTATTATTATTATTATTATTATTATTATTATTATTATTATTATTATTATTATTATTATTATTATTATTATTATTATTATTATTATTATTATTATTATTATTATTATTATTATTATTATTATTATTATTATTATTATTATTATTATTATTATTATTATTATTATTATTATTATTATTATTATTATTATTATTATTATTATTATTATTATTATTATTATTATTATTATTATTATTATTATTATTATTATTATTATTATTATTATTATTATTATTATTATTATTATTATTATTATTATTATTATTATTATTATTATTATTATTATTATTATTATTATTATTATTATTATTATTATTATTATTATTATTATTATTATTATTATTATTATTATTATTATTATTATTATTATTATTATTATTATTATTATTATTATTATTATTATTATTATTATTATTATTATTATTATTATTATTATTATTATTATTATTATTATTATTATTATTATTATTATTATTATTATTATTATTATTATTATTATTATTATTATTATTATTATTATTATTATTATTATTATTATTATTATTATTATTATTATTATTATTATTATTATTATTATTATTATTATTATTATTATTATTATTATTATTATTATTATTATTATTATTATTATTATTATTATTATTATTATTATTATTATTATTATTATTATTATTATTATTATTATTATTATTATTATTATTATTATTATTATTATTATTATTATTATTATTATTATTATTATTATTATTATTATTATTATTATTATTATTATTATTATTATTATTATTATTATTATTATTATTATTATTATTATTATTATTATTATTATTATTATTATTATTATTATTATTATTATTATTATTATTATTATTATTATTATTATTATTATTATTATTATTATTATTATTATTATTATTATTATTATTATTATTATTATTATTATTATTATTATTATTATTATTATTATTATTATTATTATTATTATTATTATTATTATTATTATTATTATTATTATTATTATTATTATTATTATTATTATTATTATTATTATTATTATTATTATTATTATTATTATTATTATTATTATTATTATTATTATTATTATTATTATTATTATTATTATTATTATTATTATTATTATTATTATTATTATTATTATTATTATTATTATTATTATTATTATTATTATTATTATTATTATTATTATTATTATTATTATTATTATTATTATTATTATTATTATTATTATTATTATTATTATTATTATTATTATTATTATTATTATTATTATTATTATTATTATTATTATTATTATTATTATTATTATTATTATTATTATTATTATTATTATTATTATTATTATTATTATTATTATTATTATTATTATTATTATTATTATTATTATTATTATTATTATTATTATTATTATTATTATTATTATTATTATTATTATTATTATTATTATTATTATTATTATTATTATTATTATTATTATTATTATTATTATTATTATTATTATTATTATTATTATTATTATTATTATTATTATTATTATTATTATTATTATTATTATTATTATTATTATTATTATTATTATTATTATTATTATTATTATTATTATTATTATTATTATTATTATTATTATTATTATTATTATTATTATTATTATTATTATTATTATTATTATTATTATTATTATTATTATTATTATTATTATTATTATTATTATTATTATTATTATTATTATTATTATTATTATTATTATTATTATTATTATTATTATTATTATTATTATTATTATTATTATTATTATTATTATTATTATTATTATTATTATTATTATTATTATTATTATTATTATTATTATTATTATTATTATTATTATTATTATTATTATTATTATTATTATTATTATTATTATTATTATTATTATTATTATTATTATTATTATTATTATTATTATTATTATTATTATTATTATTATTATTATTATTATTATTATTATTATTATTATTATTATTATTATTATTATTATTATTATTATTATTATTATTATTATTATTATTATTATTATTATTATTATTATTATTATTATTATTATTATTATTATTATTATTATTATTATTATTATTATTATTATTATTATTATTATTATTATTATTATTATTATTATTATTATTATTATTATTATTATTATTATTATTATTATTATTATTATTATTATTATTATTATTATTATTATTATTATTATTATTATTATTATTATTATTATTATTATTATTATTATTATTATTATTATTATTATTATTATTATTATTATTATTATTATTATTATTATTATTATTATTATTATTATTATTATTATTATTATTATTATTATTATTATTATTATTATTATTATTATTATTATTATTATTATTATTATTATTATTATTATTATTATTATTATTATTATTATTATTATTATTATTATTATTATTATTATTATTATTATTATTATTATTATTATTATTATTATTATTATTATTATTATTATTATTATTATTATTATTATTATTATTATTATTATTATTATTATTATTATTATTATTATTATTATTATTATTATTATTATTATTATTATTATTATTATTATTATTATTATTATTATTATTATTATTATTATTATTATTATTATTATTATTATTATTATTATTATTATTATTATTATTATTATTATTATTATTATTATTATTATTATTATTATTATTATTATTATTATTATTATTATTATTATTATTATTATTATTATTATTATTATTATTATTATTATTATTATTATTATTATTATTATTATTATTATTATTATTATTATTATTATTATTATTATTATTATTATTATTATTATTATTATTATTATTATTATTATTATTATTATTATTATTATTATTATTATTATTATTATTATTATTATTATTATTATTATTATTATTATTATTATTATTATTATTATTATTATTATTATTATTATTATTATTATTATTATTATTATTATTATTATTATTATTATTATTATTATTATTATTATTATTATTATTATTATTATTATTATTATTATTATTATTATTATTATTATTATTATTATTATTATTATTATTATTATTATTATTATTATTATTATTATTATTATTATTATTATTATTATTATTATTATTATTATTATTATTATTATTATTATTATTATTATTATTATTATTATTATTATTATTATTATTATTATTATTATTATTATTATTATTATTATTATTATTATTATTATTATTATTATTATTATTATTATTATTATTATTATTATTATTATTATTATTATTATTATTATTATTATTATTATTATTATTATTATTATTATTATTATTATTATTATTATTATTATTATTATTATTATTATTATTATTATTATTATTATTATTATTATTATTATTATTATTATTATTATTATTATTATTATTATTATTATTATTATTATTATTATTATTATTATTATTATTATTATTATTATTATTATTATTATTATTATTATTATTATTATTATTATTATTATTATTATTATTATTATTATTATTATTATTATTATTATTATTATTATTATTATTATTATTATTATTATTATTATTATTATTATTATTATTATTATTATTATTATTATTATTATTATTATTATTATTATTATTATTATTATTATTATTATTATTATTATTATTATTATTATTATTATTATTATTATTATTATTATTATTATTATTATTATTATTATTATTATTATTATTATTATTATTATTATTATTATTATTATTATTATTATTATTATTATTATTATTATTATTATTATTATTATTATTATTATTATTATTATTATTATTATTATTATTATTATTATTATTATTATTATTATTATTATTATTATTATTATTATTATTATTATTATTATTATTATTATTATTATTATTATTATTATTATTATTATTATTATTATTATTATTATTATTATTATTATTATTATTATTATTATTATTATTATTATTATTATTATTATTATTATTATTATTATTATTATTAAGAAGTTTTGAAAACATTAAAATACCATTAAAAATTGTACGAACTAAAGTAGCATTTAAAAATAGTAGCAAAACGCAACATGGGGTTATTTTTAGTTACTGATAAGTTACAGGGTAAAAGTCACAGAAAATGTCACAATTTAGATTAGAAAAACGTTACAATCAGTGACTAGTAATAAATGTAGAAAAGTCACAATTTTGTTTATGAAAAGTCATAATTAGTGGCTGATAATAAAGTCCCAGGAAAAAAAGTTACAATTTTGGCTAGAAAAAGTCGCAATTAGTGGCTGGTATAAAAGCAAGCAAAAACGGTAATGAAGCCACAGGAAAAAGTTACAGAAAACATCACGGGTTTTGGCGAGTAAAGAAAATCATGTAAGCAAACAAAATTTTTCTATTCGTACTTTATTTAAGTACTAAATAGTTCTTAGTATTGAGTACTATGCACAATGAAAGTAATAAAACAGATCATTTGAGAAAGATAATCAGACCAAATTATTTGAATCAACTATTTAGGATTAGGGTTAGGGTTTGTTTTATACCCAATATTAACTTTTAAAAAGTGTGATTTAAACATTTGTCATATTTATAAAAAAAAAACGATGCAAAAACTGTTCTAATATTGTCCCTTTTCTTGTGACGTTTTCCGATATATTTTTCCTGTGATTTTATTTTTCATCTGGATTCCATATTTTTGTCCACCAGTATAACCCCGCACGCACGCACGCACGCACGCACGCACGCACAAAACATAGAAATATTCAAACGCAACATATTTTGATAATTTGTTTTATTTCATTGATATCCCCCCTCCCTTCCATTGATTCGTCCATTATTTTAAATGAATGATTTTTCCCTTTCTTCTTTCCCAGGTGATTAGATTTGATCGAAATGTTTAAGAAGGTTGCAAAAAATGCTAAAGGTATGTTTTTTTCATTCTTTTCCTTATTTACGCGGGAAAAAGTCCATGATAGTTCGTAAATTCACTTATAAGAAACAAGTGAAGTCCGCCATTGTTCATATTTTTTTCTTTTTGATTTATTTGACATATTTTCGTCGCTTTTTCTTATATTGTTGAAGTTGGGTTGAATGAGATCACAGATAGAAAGCATAAAATATGGAGACTGTGCGAGATTGAGTCCACGGGGAACAAACTCCTCGCAACCGTCTACGGTTGAAGGTCCGAGAGACATCAGTCCTTGCTCGTCTTGTCTTCACACATACATGCCAGGAATTCTATTAGATAATAACAAAAAAGAAGAAAGCATATATTAATAAACGAAGAAAAATACTAGCATGAAATACTGATAAAAACAAAATGGCGTCTTGCCGAAAATAAATGTTAGATTAAAAATACTCAATTTGGTTTAAACGAATAAACAAAAACAAGAACCGATATTCTAAAGATACGTCTATTCAACCTGAATGGTGAATCTATTTCAACGTTATTTGTTAATCTGGAGAATTGAATTTTCTTTTATATAATAAGAACTACGTGATTTCTGGTATAGGATATGTATTGCAGACGTCGCAAGGTTGGAAACTGCTCAGAATCAACTTAGACTCCACAATCTAGCGTCATAACCATATGGCTACGAGACATTATCACATGAAGACAAGGGATTTAAGTTCTATTCATTCGACAGGAAGCACATATAGAAAGACTGACTTCAAACAGGGCTCAACTTCAATCTTATTAAAGGGGCATATATATATATATATAATATAAATTTCAAATTATATATATAATATAAATTTCAAATTTAAAAAGCGTAACAGACTAACGAAAATGCAATTTCAAACTTTATTAATCGCGATACCAACAGAAATGCTATTTCAACTTAAAAAGCGCGATAGTCCAACAAAAATTCTATTTCAAATTTAAAAAGCGTGACAAACCGACAAAAATGCTGCATTAAACTTTAAAATGGTCATGGACCATCGAAAATGCAATTTCAAACTTAAGCGTGACAAACGCATCAACATAAAGAACCTCTTTTTGATATGGTTTGACGTTATCTAAAATAAAATGCGTCTATTCAATCTGCGCGTTTATCGTTGAAGCGTGACAGACAGACACACGGAAAGACCGACAGAGCTTCTTATAAGATACGTGGACAAATGTACAAAAGACAAGAACGGATATTCTTAAAATTCACTCAATCTATGCGTTTATAGATGACAATGCTATTTCAAACTAAAACATGACAGACTGACTGTAGACGAACCGACGGACATTGTCATCGATTTAGATGTTTGGATGTATCTAGTAATTATATAAAGGCCCGGATGTTGTTTTTTTAACATAGTTAACCCAAAAACAAGGCAAGTTTCCACTGTAGACGTAACGGGCTATTGAGAATTAGGGTGAAAGTTCAGGAGGTCATCCTAAATTGGGAGCTGTGCAGCGAGATGTCTGTTCACATTAGTTTTACATTTCTGCATGTCGGTACATTCGGGGAAACAGAGAACAGGGAGGGAGTTCAAAAGGCCGGCATCACGAGGAAAGAAGCTATTGGAGTAGAAAGCTCTCCGGCATCTGGGGACCTCCACAGTGAATGGATCACATTTAGCTGATTGTCGAGTTGGTCGAATGTATTTACGTCGAGAGAGCACCACAGCAGCAAGTTCATCGGAGCACATTTCATTGAAGTACTTGTAAAACAGGCACAAGGATGTAACATTGCGGCGATGGGACTGGGGCTGGAGGTTGGTAGATAGTGAGGGACCTATTAGATTAGCGACTCTTTTTTGGACCTTGTCTAAGAGGGAGAGACTAGTGGATGATGTACCAGCCCAGATGTGGCAACAATACTTCATGCATGGACGGATGGTGGCTTTATAGAGATATAGGATACTGTCCGGTGTGAGAAGTTTTCTAGCACGGTAGAGGGAGCCCACTTTGTTTGCAGCAGCCTTGGCAATGTCTGCTATCTATTTTTTCCATTTTATGTTACCTGTGAATGTTAGGCCGAGGAGTTTGAACGTTGGGCTCTCAAGTAGGGTGCTATTTGCCATGGTAATCGGTGGTTGAAGAGGTTTCTGGTACCTTTTGAAAGAAAAGGAGCATTTTTTATCATCATTAAATGTTACCATTCATTTATGACCCCAATCCACTACAGACTGGAGGTCACTTTCTAAGGGTTCCGCCATTTCCTCGGAATATGTGCGCCTCTGTTTTACCTACATGACGAGAGTAGAGCGTAGAGTTTAACTCATTATTTATGCACGAGAGAAATGTTTTGTTGTCCTCGACTTAAGCGCCACACTTATGAGATTAATATGTCGTCCATTGTTTATAAATTTGCTTCTCTTTTTGTCTATTCCATTCACTTGTAACCACTCGACCGCAATGCATTTAAAACTTAAAAGCTTAACGAACGAAAATGTTGTGTCAAAATCAAGCGTGACAGACCAACCAAAATGTTATTTCAAACTTATAAAACGCGACAGACCAACCAAAATGTTATTTCAAACAAACTAAGCAACAAAACCTATTTTAGATATAACTGAACGCATTTAAAATATGATTCGTCCATTTAATCTGCGCGCTTAGCAATGAAAATACTAGTTCAAACATAAGCGTGACGGACTGACGACAGAGGGACTGACGGATAATACCGCTTATTAAGATGCTTGGACGCATCTAAAAAGATTGATTATATAAATACCCGGATGTTTAAGTCGTTATTTATGCACGAGAGAAATGTTTTTGCTTGCCCTCGACTTAAGCGGCACACTTATGAGATTAATAGGTCGCCATTGTTTATAAATCCGCCGCTCTTTTTGTCTATAGAGGAAGTCTATTTATTTCTCATTTAACCACCCAGCCGCAATGCATTGCTCTTCGTAATGACTGTTAAACAGAAACTGGTTAAAACAAAAATGTCCTTTGTCAGTTGATGATGTCTTTTTTCTTTGTGGATATGTCTAAAGATAGTAGTGCAGTCTACTTCAATGTCAGCATAGGGGAGTGGTTCAGGACGACAGTCGGGGTCAGACAGGACCGTCTATTCTCTCATACGCGCTTCAACATCTTTTTGGAAATAATCATCGCTGACGCACTAAAAGAACACAAATGTACAGTCAGCATCGGTGGCAGGACGATTACGGACTCACGTTTTGCCGAGGACATCGATGACCTTGCAAGGACTGAACAAGAACTGGTAAACCTAGTGGAAAGCCTAGACAAAACCTCGACAGTCTACGTCATGGACATCAACGTAGAAAAAGAAAACAAAGTAATAACCAAGAACATAAAGGTCAGAGGCGAGAAACTGTAAGCCGTCAATAGCTTTACGTACCTTGGAACAGTTGTGACGGATGACGGATCGAAGCCTGAAATCCTTGCAAGAATTGCACAGACAACAGCTAACTGGCCAAGCTAAGGCCCATATGGAATGATAGAAACTTTCTGAATTGGTACGGCCATGTTACACGATCATCACATCTCGCAAAGACAATCTTACAAGTAACTTTTTCAGAGAAGAAAGAAGGAGGGACAGACAAAGAAAGAAGGAGGGACAGACAAAGAAAGATGTGGGACAACAATATCCGAGTGGACAGTGCTGGCGATGAGCAGCACGCTTAGGAAGGCAGAAAATCAAGAGGGATGGAGAAAGCTGGTTGCCAGGTCGTCTTTGGCCAGAGCACGGGACGGACGGATGGATGATGATGATAATGATGATGTCTGAAATCAATGGACACACTAACTGGCCGCTTAGTAATAGAAAGCTAAACTTTGGGAGAAATGATCTCCGTCAAATATTTATTATTTTTATGAACTTATGGAGTAATCCTCGGGGCCATCATGCGTTATAAAAATTTGACCAGGTCATCTGACCAGTTACTGGAAAGATGGTTGGATCATTCTACCACTCCAGAAAGTATCTCACTCCTGACGCAATCCTCTACTTGTGTAAGAGCCAGATACGTTCTAGGATTGAGTACTGTTGCCACATCTGGGAGGTGCCGCTCGGAGCAGCCTTTCTTGCTTTAACAGAGAGAGTACAAAATCGACTTCGCAATCTAGTGGGTGAAGATCTCTTCTGTTGTAGACAACTACAACGCCTTTCTTACAGAAGATACGTTGCTAGTCTTTCTCTGCTTTATCGCAATTTCAATGTGTTCTCTGGTAACACCATGGTAGAACTTTCACAGCGAAGACTCGTCTTCTTGCCACCACTGCAAAAAACGTTTTTTTCTTCCCCGTGTTCCAAACATCAAACGGAATTTTCTTAAATATAATGTATTTCCAATAATTTCCATTCTATGGAACACGTTGCCAAACTATTGTTCCCATAAGAGTTACAACAGCGTCTACATGAATAAACAATTGCCCAAAAACCGTATTCATAAATCATTAACTCTTAGCCTTGATTGGCTCTTAGCCTTGATATGTGGTAACTCACTAGTAAAACAAAAAACTACTATAGCGACGACACTGTAATTAATGAACTGGTGGCAGATGGGACAAACTTTAATATCGAACTATTTAGGCAAAGTAGCAATTTGATCCCAGTGATTGGAAGAACGAACAGCTTATTTTCGTATGAGTAATTATCACGCCAGAGATGAGGGATTCGTATGGGGGTTACAAGACGATAAAAGGTAGTGAAACAAGGAAATACAAATTAGAAGAACAGATGACAGGATAGCAGAGATAACTGCTATCCGACAGTTCGTCCGACCCTAGCGAAAAATGAAGGATGTGTTAATTTTCTATGCCTGTATCCCTTTACCTAAAGAACGTATCAGTATATAAAAATAAAAAATAAACTATACTTAATTTAAAATAAAAATGTCGTCACTTATTTTAATCAACAAACCTTAGCGACAAAGATGAGTCGGACGAAGAGAATTCACGAGAGAAATGTGCAGAGGTTCGGAGAGATGGAATATTTATACAGTTATTTCCCTTGGATTTTGTAAATGAAAGAACATACTTATTTTCTGACTCCACAATCACTAATTTTATTCCTGGTGACTCCAAATGAATAAATATTACAGTAAATTTATTTTACCATAACCTGATCGAGTTAATACTAAATCAGAATATGTAAGTTTTGTAATCAAACAGAAAGAAAATAGAACTTTCCTTTTTATAATACAGGATACCCCCAACCCCCTCACCCATGGAATCGTGAATAAAATTCACAATCTTTTCTGCAATCCAGCCATATTTCGATACAAATAAACTCGCCTTCAATGATAAGCGCACCTAGTGAACCGTAACTCTAATATTAACCCTAACCCTAATCTGGATACGACCTGCAAAATTGTCACTAACTCAGAGACACTCCTCTCTTGATATTGCTCTGACTTTGGCTGTAATGGCCCTCTTCAATGCAGGAATAATATGGTTTGATAGACATTCTTATCGTTGGCATAACACTACATACAAAAATAAAGGGGGTTAAGGTCGGTGAGTGTGAAGCCCGTTCTTCTATTGAGACGATCACTAAAGTGTCCCCGCATAGCATTGAATGGCGATAAAACAAAGATTGTTGGACATCCATAACTGAAACGTGGTGGGCAAGTCAGACATTCCCTTTATATCGCCTTTCCCGCAAATTTCCAAAGTCACAACCATAGGCCCTGAAATGTAATACATGATATCGCAGCTTTAAACAGAAATTTGTAAGACGGTAACCCCTTGATTACACGAATGACACTCCGAATTGTTTTCAGTAGATCGTGTATTGCAGAGAACAAGGGCGCACTCTCTTCGCCAGGTAAATGATGACTATTCAGTGGTACAACATTTGCCACGTGATATACACCTATTTAACCACAGGTGTTATATTTGAGTTTTCTTTCTCAACAGTTAGTTGTTATTTTACCTGCGTTCCCACGAGGGCTGGATGTGTACAAAGTCAACCTGATTGTGAGATGTGACAATTTCTGAACGTTACAAGATTCAGTGACACAAGACCAGTAACACTATAAAATTACCTTGATCTAGAAGGAGTTCTTGTCTACACTTTGACTTATTTATTTGCCCAAATAATATGATTATAGAATTTTGTACAGATTAAGCACAATCCCCTGAAAAGTGTAGGGAGTGGAGGTCGATGGTCGTCCCCTGTCTATCCTACTTCATCTAGACTCATTAAGACTCACCACAATACCACACTTACTCTATAGATGGCATTCTACTTAAATATTCCTACTTGTTGGAATTATTTTTCATTTACAGATTTTTATTTTATGTATTAATATGTGTGTCAATTTTGACCATAGCTCGAACACCGGATAAAAATGTAAATTTTCATAGCCGAGTTGGGAGAATTTAAGTGGTCAGTCTACCTTACTTTTTCAAGAAGTGAAAGTGTTTTAATGTAAGCAATTACTAACTAGCGACAAATCGCTACAAAATAATTCAATAAAATAATTGTAAACCAATGAAAAATGACTGATTCCAAAAAAATACAGCCAGTAAGATGACCTTGCTTTTATCGAAAAGAAACCCCAAGCTCGAAAATGATGCACTGCGGAACTAAATAACATGTTATTAAATGTCGGTTTTCGACTACAGATTGAGTAAACCGTAGGGTCTGGATTCTGTTGGGATAATTCCCGGTCCTATATCTCCTCCGTTGTACTAAGGTTTACACCCGTACATGTATCAACCTTTCCCTTTTCTAGAAATGTAATCTGTTTCTGATGAAGTTTTACACCACGTGATTTTACACCGGATTTCCATAGGAGGATAAAACGTTAGGGAAATTGTCATGGGCAAAGTTATTCCATTTCTCCTTGCGGGAAACTGGTGCTCATTTTATTAGCTTTTGAACGTTTGTGCTTAAGATTGAAGGAACCAAAGATTTAATGGAACGAAGGAACAATATGAAGATATTTCTGACTCTACTATACCAGGGCATACACATGTACGTTCTTCCCAATTTCCATTTTCTAGACATTTCATCCAGCTCTTGTGGTTTCAAGCCACGTGATTTTTTATGACATCTCTTCCGGGTTATAATGAGATAGATAGTATTCACCTACGTCTCACCGCGGGAAGATGTGACACAAGATCGTATGGCGAGAATTAAAAAGCCAGCTTACAAGATTGGGTCACTTTGGCCAACAAAATCTGCCTGAGTATTGATTTACTCCTCTCCAGGAGTTAGGCACAAGGCCAGTTTTATCTTACTCCCACAAGTAAGATGTGACCCAAGGTCGGGTCGGGAAAGTGGGGTTTGAAAAGCCAGCGCCCGAGAGGTGAGCAATCTGGCCATTAAAAATTGTCTGGGCAGCCCCGTCGGCATTCCCCGGTAGGGGCGCCTCAGGCAGTAAGCAACAGACTTACTCCTCCCCAAAGAGGGGAGGCGAAGCCTGGGAGGGTGGACCTCCTAGAACTGCACAGGACAGACCGGCGTAAATCAAGCCCCGAAGGCCAAGACAATACCAGTCTATGGGGTGCAGTATCCATCGGAACAGATACTACACTTTGATCTTAGCCAAAAGCTGTCTGAGTAGCCATATCGGCATTCCCCTGTACACACGCCTGACGCAACTAGCAATAAATGAACCCCTTTCTCAAAGCGCGAGAATGTAAAACCTGGGACCAGGGATTACATTCTCGCTGGAGATTGAATCTTCTAGGATTACATGCCGTCACAATGACCCAATTGTCTGATTGTCGAGGACGTATCCTAGACTGGTATGCTTGCCGTCTGAAAAAAGACGAACTTTTTGTTAGAGTTGTTTGTAGTTATAAATCCGTTGCTTGTCACAGAGCACACACTTCGAGCGGCTCACTCGGATTGACAAAATAGTTACAGAGTTGCCAACTTGATAGGTCCTTTACTATCCACCAAGCTCCAGCCTCTGTCCCATCGCCGCAATGTTGGATCTTTGTGCCTGTTTTACAAGTACACCAATGGATTGTACTCTGATGAGCTTGGTGCTATGGTACCCTCACGACGTAAATTCACTAGACCAACCCGACAATCTGCCAAATCCCATCCATACACTGTAGAGGTCTCCAGATGCCGAAGAGCTTTCTACTCCAAAAGCTTCTTTCCTTGTTCTGCTGGACTCTGGAACTCACTCCCTGCTCCCTGCTCTCTGCTTTCCTGTCGTTACTGACATGAAGAACTTTAAAACTAATGTAAACAGACATCTCGCTTCGCAGCTCTTAATTTAGGTTGACCCCCCCCTCCCCCCCCAAAAAAACATTCACCCTTTTTTTCTCAGTAACCCCTTAGGTCTACAGTGGCGGTCTGCCTTGTTTCGGTGAACTATGATAACAAAAACTAAAAAAAAAACCTAATTATTTACCAGAATTGGTTAAAATATGTATATCTTGGCAGCATGTTTTCTTTAAGGCATATCACATTAAATATTATTGACAACTTGTGTCTGCATATCCTTTCTTTGCTTCTTTTTAAGTACCTTATTAGTTTTCGAGTTTAGACAACACAATTATATTAGAACATGAAACAAACAAAAAAGTACGGCAAATACATCGGCCAGTTCAAGCCCGAAACTCGAAAACTAATAAGGAACTTAGAAAGGATCAAGGAAATGATAAGCAGACACAAGTTGTCCGTAATATTTAATGAAATATGTTTTTATAGAATTGGTTAACAAATAAATGGTCACCTTGAAAATCTATTCTTCCGTCTCCATCAATATCCACTTCGGCGATCATTTCATCAACTGAAAGAGAAAACATTGCAATATAAAAGATTTTATTAAGCATAAAATTGTATGCACATCTAAATTTAACTACGAACATCAATTTGAAATATTAACAAACTTACCAGATAAAAATCAAGAATCAATGTCAGTACTTTTAATTACTTTTTATAATGAATAAGGTTATTTTAGTGTTCTGAGCTGTCCCGACTCAGCTTTGCCCGGGATTATGTAGACCCACATGAAATTTATTTTATTATTAATAAGAATGTAATTGTCGGATTAATAGTTCCTAATTAAAAAGAAGAATGCAGAGCTGTACTGATATTTGTTTATTTATAAATCGCATGAATACTTTCGCATTTGCTGCTGGGAGGAAGTATTTGTTTCTTTTGCGAAAAAATCCGAGCAGGATAAATTGTATTGACAAAGAAAGTAAATTATTGTATTAGTACTGATAGTTCTATAAATTCAGTGCATGCGGAAAAGCTTAAGATAGACAGTCTGAATCCCAAAGGAAGTTCGCGGAACGACGATACTTAAAATCACATCCGATTTACTTAACTAATAGTTGCCTCTGCATAGATTACTCACCCCATATAGATCTAAACACCCCTATCTATCAGGATATTAGATTACGTTTCATAATTGAAATCTAGTGAGCAAACCGCCAATCCAGTTTAAATTATTTCTATGTCACATGTCCTTGTAAATTAATCATGTTCTCACTATTACTGAATTAATTCTGTTCATTTGCCCGAGGTACACGCGTCTCTCTATTTATTTAATATTAGGTATGTGTATATGTTTATATATTTCTCTATATATGATTCACTCCTAAACTAATTAATCGATCATTATAAATTTTGGAACATAGCTACTAAGCGTAGGGTAGGGTAATGTGGACTATATTTAGCTTGATTTAGTTTTATGCAAAGGGAGAAAAAAGGAAGTAAAAAATTCAGATACCTAAGATTTTTGTGAAATTTTAACAATAGGTAGTAAACATCAATTAATAAATATTCCCCAAATGCCAGTTTCTTTGGAGTATTTTAAAGGGTCTTAGGGGGTATGATATGAGCACCCCCCCCATTTAAAAATTTAAATATCATTAGACACCAATTAAGCAAGATTCTCTGAGTTTCAATTTCTCTTAAGCTTATGTCTTAAATTTGAGACATTTTTTAGAATCAAAATAATGTAATGGATTTAGATCAAAATTAGAATAAGAATTCTAGACATAAGGTTTAGTATCATTATATCTTGATTTTTAATCATCGTAAGGAGACATCAAAGTGGTGCAAAACTGTTCTATTCGGGGAATGAATTTTACCTGTCAGATGGTTTCCTGACTGATCCCAAGTCCCGTTAATCACACCTATTAACCCTCCGCGCCTGATAACGATCAATATCCACTCTTAACTTTGAAAGCACATTACTGCAAAGTAATATTACACACGTGGTCTACTGCAAGTTTTTTTTCTCGGTCAACGGTGATTAATATAAAACACTTGAAAAGAATGCGAACGATCGCATATGGGTTTTTATTTAACGATCTGCGCGGATTGTTTATTAATGTAAAAATAATCCGTATTTTTTTTGTTAATCAGTGAAAGTGGTTTTCAATTACTTAAACAACGATTGTTAATCTCACTCATGTGAAAATAATTCCCAAGTTGCTGTCGATAGAGAGTAAAGAAAATCTATTCGATATTTTAAATGTATTAACATACAAGTCGTCTCACTTTACACAATAGGCAATTCGTAAGAAAAACGTTCGGAATTAGATTAAAAACTAACAGATTTTACTAGCACACGAATTAACCTGGCGTATTTAGAAATAATGGTAAAAAAATGTATTTACAAATGAAAGGGAAGATAATCTTGGTGATTTTAATTGTTAAAAAGAAAGGGAGATAATCTTGGTGATTTTAATTGTTAAAAAGAAAGGGAAGATAATCTTGGTGATTTTAATTGTTGAAAAGAAAGGGAAGATAATCTTGTCGATTTTAATTGTTAAAAAGAAAGGGAAGATAATCTTAGTGATTTTAATTGTTAAAAAGTTCGTTTTAGAAGTTGAACAAATAATAAGGTGTAATTAATGTAGAAGAGAGAAACGCACACACAAACAACATATACAGACACGCTTGAAGTCGTATGATTTACTTAATATATATATTATTTACTTTTGATAAACTCAAGGAAGAACTCAGTATATCTGCACACGATAGCTTCCCTTTAAACTAACAGTTTTCATAGCAGGAATAAGTATTTTCAGAAAAAATATTTGTGCAAATAACAAAGTGTAAAGAAAACAACGAAAATATAGGCTAGCCCAAATCAAGTATCGACGTGTCATGGATTTCTATTTGGGTCATACTTTAAAAAACCGACAATTTAACTTACACACATATATATATATATATATATATATATATATATATATATATATATATATATATATATATATATATATATATATGAGTTTACACTCCCCGTCAAAAATGACGGGGAAAAAACTATGCTTCGCTAGTGTTCTCCCTAATATTCATATAAAATAGCGTTTCAATCGATGAAATTAAAATTAATAAATAAATAAAAAGTCTTCTCATTGGAAAGTTTAGCAAACGAAAACCACAGAGGAAAAAAAAACATAAATCGGTACAGAAAGAAGAAAGGAAAAAAGAAAGAAAACATCTCATTATGGAAATAGAGCAACAGATTTCGGTTACTTCCCCTAAACACTTGAAATTATTTTGTCCGGCAGCTTTTTACTCGATAACTTGTGCGACGGGCGGATTTATATTTATATATACATAAATAAATACACATTGGTCTTTATTATAGCATGAGGGATACATTTTATATTCCTGCTGCATCAATTAAAGGTTAGATGAAGTTGAGTATAAATAAAACTATTAAGCTCAACACTTGTTTTTATCATCTCGTTACGAGTAGTCTCTGTAGAAATGTTTATAGTCGAAACACTATTTCTTAGCGAATAGCAACAAAAATATTTACTATGGTTAGTTCGCATGCACTTTTAAAATCCACCAAGCCTTAAGAAACGATATATATATATATATATATATATATATATATATATATATATATATATATATATATATGAGGATCGATTGCGCATGCCTGTCAAACAACTTCCGGCGTCGAAACGGTTTCTTCATCAATTTCATAGACTGCAACAAAGGAATTTCAATGTAGGTAACTTGTTCTAAAAAATGCTCACGGAATTACAGATGGCGATGTCTTGTACTTTCTCGTCCCCCTTTCCTTTCCATGCTATGAACTATATATTTTATGTTATGTACATATTAATGGCCGACCTGAATAATTATGGCACACTTCATTTTTTATAGTAACGGCGGAATCTTTGCACAGTTCTTTTTATATACAATTCATTTTTACTTTCTTCCGTCAATTATATCCATTTGTGTCTATCTGATGAAATATGTAAGAGAATTACATCTGCATATACTGTGAAGTTGTATGTATTTGCGTGTATATATATATATCATTTATTAATTTTCCAACGAATGTTAAGTCTGCAATATCTTGGATTAGTTAGTTTGTCTGGGAATTTAAACTGCATTTTACTTTTTTTACTTTTTATTTTTTTATTTTAATGAGTCAAAGCTTCTATAGACTATATATTGGGTATTTAGATCTGTATGGCTAGGTTTCCTACCTCTTATCTAATTACTTTTCTGGTACCTAAGGTACTTAAGCTTTATTTTTTATTTATTTTTTAATGCAACTTTGATTCCTATATAATTTTATTGCTAGCTACCATATTGCAGAATGGTTCTGTGATATAATGTTTAGATAGTATTATTATTATTATTTTTTTTTTTATTATTGTTATAATTAATGTTATTTGATATGCAAATTACTATATCATACGGTAGTCTTAAGGGTAATATATTATTATTATTATTTTATCATTATTATTTTTTTTTATGTATATATTAGTGATATTTTAAGCTAGATTATTTCGACACTTGATTATTGGGGAAATGGACGTATAATCAGTACCATTGGAGAGCCATGAATATTAAAACTGTCCTGTTTTTAAATCTCCGAAACAGTTACATGGTAAACAGCTGATGATCCCCGTGTTAATATTAGACGCTTAAGGTTTCCTGTTTTTGTTTCACTCTTAGATAATTAACCCCCCTTTTTTATTTTCATTTTTTATTTTTTTTATTTTACTTATATTTTTTCATTTATTAATTTTCCAACGAATGTTAAGTCTGCAATATCTTGGATTTAGTTAGTTTGTCTGGGAATTTAAACTGCATTTTACTTTTTTTACTTTTTTTTTTTTTTTTAATGACTCAAAGCTTCTTTAGACTATATATATATATATATATATATATATATATATATATATATATATATATATATATATATATATATATATATATATATATGTTTTGTTTATTATCTATGTACGAATGTATGTATATTTTTCGTCCTTTATAATCGGGACTCATCAGCATACAGATATGACTATTCACTACCGGTCATGCGATTCGAAACCCAAAGTATTTTGCAACTCAAATCCCGACGCCCTGAACCACTCGGCCAATGTTAAACAGCGAATAAACAGTGATAATTTTAACACTTTATCAGACGGCTTGACGTCATAAGAGCGTTCTACTTAATGAAAGGAACGATGCACATATAGCTAGCGACGTCACATATATATATATATATATATATATATATATATATATATATATATATATATATATATATGTGTGAGAAAATGAATGATTAAAATAAAAATTGAATAAATTACAATATTTATTAAATAATCAAGTATTAAAACAATATAATAAAAATTATTTTCCTTAATCTATGTTTTTTCAAAGATAAGCTCTTTTAATCACAGGAAAAAAATAGAAAAAATGTATTACTGGCTTACATAAATTTGAAAATATAAAAAGTTGTGTGCAAAAAACATCTTCAATGAATTTTTGTAGAAACATATAATGTGTCTATGTAAATATCCAAGGTATCAAACAGAAGAAGCCGGGATAAGGTGATCATTGAGTTGTAATCCATAGAATCCAGATGGCAAAATCCAAGATCCGAGATTTGACAGGATCAGAACGAAGTCCAAAATAAAATAATCAGTTGATATTTTAATATTATCGATAGGATATAATTTAAAGATAAACTATTTATATTTGTAGTTTCACTTATATATATATATATATATATATATATATATATATATATATATATATATATATATAACGTAGATTTAGTATAAGGAACGTTTATGTTTTTGTCTTTTAAGGGAAGTGGGGTCTGATCAACTCTGCTGGGAAGCCATGAAATTAAATACTGTCTTGTTTTTAAATTCCCGAAACAGTTTTTCATGGTAAACAACTGATGATCCCTTATAATAGTGTTAGAAACTAACTAATATAATAACTGTAAAAAATAAATTGACTTACATGAGTGATTTTCCACTGGAAGACTTGAGACTATAAGTTTTTTTTTTTTATATAATTTTTTTTTTTTTCTTTTTTTTTTCTATAGTTTTAATGGTTGAGAAACTTCCGAGACTATATATATATATATATATATATATATATATATATATATATATATATATATATATATGAGTAGCCAATGGAAATGCGTACGATTTAGTAAATCACCCCTTGTTAGAAGAGTTTTTTTCAATTAACATTCATCAGAAAAGTGTTGTTATTAAAGATTTAAATAAATATACTTACTTTCTTCTTCAGTTAGGTCTTCGCCCAAACATTGAATCACGACTCTCAAGTCCGAAGCACATATATAACCGCTACCCGACTTATCAAACATCTGAAAGAGAAAGTAAAACATATGTTAGATTAAATAACCCGATAACTAAGTATTCATAGATATAGCATTTGGAAACAACATTTTGTTATATACAAGCGATCCTTGAGTTACGACTGTATCGATCTGACGACGCGATCCTAATAAATGATTTTTATCTATTTACTTGCCTCGCCATAAGCGCAAAGTTAGACACAATGTTGGTTTTTAATGTGGGGGGAAATCCAGCTCCAGCTCCTTAAAAGGGGCACTCTACATTGGGACAACAATAGATATTGTCTACGTCTAGATGGATTTCTCCTCCTCTGACCGGAGACGGAATATATACTACACTTTAATCCTAGCCAACGGTCAGGTATTATAAATAATAGTGGACTTGACGGGACCGGAAATGAGGAGTAATTCGTCAAAAGTTAAAAAAAAAAAAATTGACAGGCATGGGTTGAAGTAAACGAAAAAGGCAAAAAGCGGAAGCATAAGATAGCATGTAAAGAGCGAGAGAATTTGTTGAGAAGCGAAGTGGAATTCACGTGTTAAAATGTAAGCTGTTGAAAATAACTAGTAATAGACTCTCTCTCCCCCCTCTCTTTCTCTCTCCACTTGCTCCACGAATAATGTATCTACGATAATAATAAATACCTATATGCCTCAGGTACAAATGACTTCGCGTCAATTATCGGAAAGTAGCAACGATCCGGCCAGACAAGCGACCCCTAATGAATCACCATTAGTCTCTTTTAAAGCGGAATCAATGATCCGGTCAAGTAAATATTTTATTATTTATATTTTCAAGAAATTTTCAGAACACTGCCACCACCACCACCACGTTATCATGATGTTCACCATGCAGCATATGATAGGCTGGAAAAGTCTGATGGACGTATCTCAAGAATATCCGCTTTTCTGTTAATCCTGATTTATCAATGGTTAACATGTTTGTGAATGATTGGTTTTTGTGAATCAAATCGATTTCTTTTTGTTTGCTTTTTTTCGTTGTCGCGGGGAAAACATTTTTCTATTTTGATTATGGCAATTTGAAATGTTCTAATCTTGGGTTATAAATCTCATATAGTGAACTGAACTGAGTAACATTGGAAGAAGAAGAAAAAGAATTGTTTGTAAAGAAAAAAATTATTTGTTTCTTTTTTGATTTTGTAGGTTTATAAAGGTTTTGGATGTAAAAGGTTCGAGGCGACTGGCTACAAAAGATTGAGTAAGAAATCAGCTGGGTTTTAAGAGGGAGGGGGAGGTAAAGAGAGAGTGAGAAAGAAATACAGAGATAGAGAGAGATAGAGAGCGAGAGGGTAACATTAAGAGATACAGAGAAAGGAAGAGATTGGAAAGAGTAATTTGTTTAGAGAGAAAAAGCAGGGGAAAGAGGAAGAGGTAGTAAGAGTGTTAGAGATAGGGGAGAATGGGCAGAGAACAATATATATATATAGAGAGAGAGATAGAGAGAGAGAGAAAGGGAGGGAGAGAGATACTAGACGGAGTAAAAGAGATAAAAAAGTGTGATATGGAAGAGGAAGACAGGGAGAAGTGGTAAGAAAAGCAGATATAGAGAAAGGGACAGATCAGAAAGGAGAATATGCACAGAGAGAAAGAAAGAAAGAAAGAAAGAGAGAGAGAGAGATAGAGAGAGAGAGAGAAAGAAAGAGATGAGAAAAGTTAAGAGGTAGGAAGAGGGATAAAGATGGGAGAGAAAGGAAAACGGTTAAATGAGAGGGTTGATAAGAGAGCTGGAGAAATAGTGGGAGAGAAGATGTGACAAAAAAGGGGACAAATAAATTGAGAAGCGGGATAAATAAGATATGGACGATCAAGGAAAACAAAGAGAGGTGGAGAAAATAGAAAGAGTGAGAGAGGAAGAGAGAGAATGTAAGAGAGAGGGAGAAAAGAAATGCTAAAAAAGAGTGAAACATAAAGGAGAAAAGAAAAAGAGAAGGAAAGAAAGAAAGAAAGAAAGAAAAGAGAGAATGAAAAATGAAGAAAGGAATTAAATAAAGAAGGACTCAAAGAAAATGGAAAGAAAGAATGAGAGCGAAAAGGAAGCAAAGAAGGAAAGAAAAAAAAGGAAAACACGAACGAAAAAGAGAAAAGGAATGAAAGCAAATAAGGAAAGAAAAAAAAGAAAAAGAAGAAAAGTAATAAGGAAAGAAAAAAAAGAAAAAGAAGAAAAGTAATAAGGAAAGAAAAAAATGAAAAAGAAGAAAAGTAATAAAGAAGAAAAAAGAAAAAGAAGAAAAGTAATGAGGAAAGAAAAAAAAGAAAAAGAAGAAAAGAAATAAGGAAAGTGTGGAACGATTGATGCGATTGGTCTGTCTGTTTGATGGCATATGAACACTTTTTGGCTATTTAATAATGAATCACTATCCTTATAGGTAATAAGTCAATGTAAATGATTAGTTGAACACAAGTTGTTTGTGCTCAATATCAGGGCAGAGAGCTTCATGACTTTCGCAATATATTACAATAGATGGTGTACCGATTTTATAGAGTCGGTATTAATTATAACTTTCGTGCACCGATGAAGGGTCAATAGAAATGATTAGAAAAGAATTGAAAATGAAGAATTTGGATATTTTTACGGTTTTTTCGTTTAAAGAAAGCGAAAACGTTTAATGAAACTAAAAATAATAAAAAATAATAAAAAATACAATCTTTGTAAAATTTGGATTAAAAGAAATAAAAGTAACAGACGTTATTAGAATTACTCAATTCTATCTGCGTGTTTAGCGATGCAAATGATGTTGCAAATATAAGTGTGAAAGACCCGCTGACCGCCGGACTAGCAGGAAGAACTTCCTACAGAGATGCATGGACGCATCTAAATTAAGATGCGTCCACCCCATCTGCGCACAAGCGATTAAAATGCTATTTTAAACTTAAGCGTGACAAACCAACGGACGCACTGAGCTTTTTATCGAGATGATTTGACGTATCCAAAAGTAAGTTGCTTTAATTCAATCTACACATTTACGGATGAAAATGCTATTTCAGACTTAAGCGTGACAGACCGACGAACCAACGAACCGACAGTCTCTTATAGAAATACCTGGACGCATCTAAATATGATATTTTAGACTTAAGCGTGACAGAGGGCGCGATGCACGGAGCCTTTTATTGCTATGCTTGGTTATTATCCGAAATCAGATGCGTTCATTCAGCCTACACGTTTAGCTTATGAAGATAATATTTGAAACTGAAACGTGACAGACAAACGAAAAGCTCTTATAGACGCATTTAAATAATAAAAGAAAAGAAAATGGAAACTACAGATCCAAAAAAAGTTAAACAAAAATAGTTTGCGATTCTCGAATCAAATCGAAGCGAACATTTACCGCTCAGCTCAATTGATGAAAGAAAATACGAAAATGCGTTTTCTATTTCCAGGTGTTGAGTGACTAAAGCAAATATCCCCAAAGGGTAACTCTTCATTGTGTCTTTGCGATTCATTTCGGAGTATCGTGATTCGAAACGCAACGATGGATTCAGAGGAGTTCATTGATCGCAGGTGAGTTAAATTGGGCGTCCGAATTAGCGCCATTGTTATGCTGCAGAACAGTTTCCCCTGTGAGTTAGAAAGTCGCTGAGAGAACAACTATGTTGTCCATATGTACATGCCCCCCCCCCCCCCTCATACGAGGGCAAAGTGAGACACCAAGTCGGTTTTTAATAGATTGTAATTCCACAAATGGAAAACTCTAGATAAAGATACAAATACTAAAAACATATCTCACTCGAGGATTTTTCCTCTGCGGTTCGGAGAAAGAACAGATACTACTGTAATTTGAAATATTTATTTGTGAAAAACATAAAAAGTGAATTTTTAACAAATTAGGCACAAGGCCATCAAAAGTGTGGAGAGTGGAGATGGTCTGTGGTCATCCTCTGTCTCTCCTACTTTTAGCTAGAATCATAGCGATTATCACAATACCGCATTTACTCTAGGGAGATCTAATTAAATATATCCCTAATATGTTGACAATTTTATATATATATATATATATATATATATATATATATATATATATATATATATTTATATACGTATATATACGTATATATGTATAAATATATATGTATAGATATATGTATATATACGTATATATGTATATATATATATATATATATATGAAGATATATATACGTAAACATGTATATATATGTATATATATATACGTATATATGTATATATATATATATATATATATATATATATATGAATATAATAATATTTATGAATAATATTAATTATTTATTACATCCAGACATCGATGTTTCATGCTTACGCAATCTTCAGTGCAGGAAGCTAATTTCCGACGGGCGCGAACTCCGATCATAAATCGCCACTGACTCGCAGTCGGGAGAGTTTCCAGTGGGCCACCAGAAATTAGCTTAGAATTCCAAGTCGGCGATTATTCACCTCAAGCGGCATAGAGTGATCGACAACAACAACAAATCGTGTCGGATCTCGCAATGATGTACATGTATATAAATACATGTATATATGTATATATATATGTATACATGTGTATGTATATATATACATATATATATACAGGGTGGGCCAAAATAAGGGTCCTATCTTTAAATTTGAATAACTTGAATTTGAATAACTTCCACAAAATAAAAGTTAAACTCACCAAACTTTATGTGTGTGTAGACTGACCCTTCCGAGATTTTTTGAAATAAACAAAACAAATTTTAGCCGAAAAACACTTCTTAAAACTTACAAAAACTAAAGTATTGTTTTTTACACTGTTTTGAGTTTTTTTAAGCAAAAATAATGTTTTCTAAATGAGGGTACGTTCCTTAGGGCTAATACGGCTCATGCTTGCTTCGGAAGGGGTCCTTTACTTATTCTAAAAAAAAAAAAAAAAATCAATTAATAAAAAAGTTATGAATTTTTAAAAATAGGACCCTTATTTTTGCCCACCCTGTATATATGCATAATTATATATATGGATATATGTATATGTATATATATTTATACATATGTATACATGTATATGTATATATATAAGTATATATATATATATATATATATATATATATATATATGAATATATATTCGTATATATGTATATATATGAATATATATACGTATATATGTATATATATATATGAAGAAGAATGGAAAGGAATTATATATACTCTTCACAATAGGTTTTACCTTTCCTAAAAGTTTGCTTTTAGTACACCTCTTTATATATATATATATATATATATATATATATATATATATATGAATATATTCATGTATATACGGTATCTGCAATAAGTGAGTACACCCAACAAATCTTTTACTTTTTACTTTATAGAACTTAAATTTTTCGTAGGATTTAAATGAAACTCGATGTGAACATAACCATGTAGTGGTTTAATAGCTTTATACACTATGAAGGAACAAATATATTTTCAATGCATAAAAAGTTGAACAAAAACATTTGGAACAAGTAATAAAAAGTGAGTACACATGAGCATTTTAAACAAATAATATTATTTTTAATACTTTGTATGGCCTCCATTGTTATCAATAACAGCAGACAACCCCCTAGGCATCGATTCAACTAGTTTATGACATGTGTCCGCCGGAATTGCGTTCCATTCACACTTGATGACCTCCTTCAGTTCGTTATTATTTCTCGGATTTTTTCCTTCAATTTTCCGTTTCAGATGCTCCCACAAATGCTCTATTGGGTTAAAATCAGGTTACATACTCGGCCATGGTAAGGTATTCACCCGTTTACTGTCTAAGAACGCCTTCGTAGCCCGAGACGTGTGCTTAGGGTCGTTATCTTGCTGGAAAATTCCACGTCTGCCACTTGTAAGACTTCGTAACATTTTTTCCTCCAATATCTGGCAATAGAGTTTTGAATCCATTTTTCCTTCGATGAAAGCAAGTCGTCCAACTCCTTTGGCACTCATACACCCCCAAATTATTAAGCTCCGACCTCCATGCTTTACAGTTGGCACGACACACTTATCCTCGTAAGCTTCCCCTTTTCGTTGCCACACACGCTTAACGCCATCTCATCCGAATAGATTTATTTCTGTCTCATCAGACCAAAGGATTTTGTCCCAAAACTGCATGTCTTTGTCTTTATGTTCATTATCAAATTCATAACGCTTCTTTTTGTGAGAAGTTTTAAGCAGAGGCTTCCTCCGGGACATGCAGCCTTTAAACCCGTCTTCATGGAGAATGTTGCGCACTGTCTGAGCACTCACAGTTACGTTTAAACTGTGCGAAATTTCTTCTGCGATGCTAGCAGCACACCAACGTCTGTTTCCTTCTATTAGTTGTTTGATGTGCCTCTTAGTTCGATCAGAAAACTTATTTGGTCGACCGGGACGGCGGCCATTTTTGACGGTTCCAGCTTTTTTGTACCGTTGAACAACTTTTGCCACCGTATTTCGGCTGATATTTACATTGTCACTAATTTCCTTATATGAATGACCACTCTTGCATAAATTAACAATAGTTTCACGAGTTTTTTCATCTAATTCATTGCTATGAGGAGCCATTTCCAAGAATAATATGAAAACAACTTTGGTAGCAATAGATCCAAGCAATAGCAGCGGAATGTAAGCAAAAAGCCGGTAAAATGCCTTAGGTTATCTATTAGGGTACAATAAAAAAGTGTCAACAGAAAGTTCTGCTATTTATAGCTAATTGAGTACATATTTATTCATGATAAGTGACTTTCATAACTGTGTACTCATTTATTTTACTGTGACTTAATGGATTTTTTTCCTATTATTTGTAATAAACAAATTCGAACCTTAACGCTTATGCATATTTAAATTTAAATATATGGCTATGTTCATTTAAATCCTACGGAAAATTTAAATAAAGTTCTATGAAGTAAAAAGTAAAAAATTCGTTGGGTGTACTCACTTATTGAAGATACTGTATATATGTATATATATATATATATATATATATATATATATATATATGAATATATATACATGTATATATATATGTATATAAATATATATGAATATAAATATATATGAATATATATACATGTATATATATGTGTATATATATATGTATATATACATAGTTATATATATGTAAATACATGTATATATATATATATATATATATATATATATATATATATATATATACATGTATATATATATGTATATACATATGTATACACTGGTGATACCAGATCAGGCTGCCCTGTGGCTCCCTGAGACGAAATTCACCTACATTGACGTTTTTTTTTTTTTTTTTTTTTTTGTAAAACTTAATTATGTTCTACAAAACCAAAAACAAAAACAACAGCCCCTCTCCCTTTCTCCCTCCCCTTTTTTATTTTTATTTTTCCTACCCTACTCCCGGTCCTGGATATGACCTTAAACTACATCCGATGGTGAGATCCGGCTTACGGACTTTGGGGAATGTGGAGCCTCCTCTTAATTACCATTGCTCCCAGGTCCACCCTGACCCGGAGTGGTAGTACCTGTTAGGGTCCCAACTATGGGTTAAATAGAAACAGATATTAAAAGGGGAAAGAAACAAGAAAGAGAAGAAAACAAGACCAGATTCAGCATTAAATAACCCAAAAAGGGTTGATATGCCGTAAAACAAAACTACCAAACCAAAAACCCTGATTAAACATTTGAAGATATAAAGAACTTGAAGCATAAAAACTTTCACTATAATGACCAGATTCGGCATTAAATAACCCAAAAAGGGTTGATATGCCGTAAAACAAAACTACCAAACTACCAAACATATGTATACATGTATATGTATATATAAGTATATGTATCAGGTTGGAAAGAAATTAATGTCGTATTTTTACTTCATCACTTTGCAGCCTCCTAAGTTGTACACAGTTCTAGATTTCTTGGTTAATTGGTGTCTTAATATCTTGCTTTGCCTTTCAGATATGGTAATTAGTTGGAAAATATTAAGTTTAACAGTCTCAGACGTCAAAAAGTAGATATTAGTGAGAAGCATCTGAGACATTGCATGCTCTATGAATTTAAAAAGGAAACTCAGCTGCAGAAGCTACAAGGAATATTGGAACTGTCTATGGGATAAATGTTCTGAATGATCGAAAATGTACACGGTGGTCTGCATAATTTTCTTCTGGAGATTTTAACTTGTCAGATCGGCGACATTCGGGAAGGCCAAACTCAATTGATGAAGACGCCATTAAAGACGCGATGGAGGACAATCCAAAGATAACCAGCAGATAATTCGCTCAACAATTCAATACAACCAATACCACAATTATTTCATGCCTTCACGAGTTAGGAAAAGTTTAAAAACGTGGACTTTGGGTTCCCCACGATTTGACCGACGCTCAGCGAAATCAAAGTTTGACTGTTTGCACATCTTTGCTTTCCAGGAATCATCGAGAACTATTTTTACAAAGAATTGTGGCTGGAGATGAAAAATGGATTATTTACCAGAATACCCAACGCTAAAAGCAATGGTTAGACCGAAACAAAAGTCCACAGCCTGTTCCAAAACAAGGATTACACCCAAAGAAGTTTATGCTCTCTTTATGGTGAGAGGACTGATTCATTATGAGTTACTAGAGCATAATCAAACAATCACAGCAGTAAAATATTGTTCGCAGCTGATATATATATATATATATATATATATATATATATATATATATATATATATATATATATATATATATATATATATATATATAGGCAGCAAGTCATTATCTAAGCAAGCGTTGTTGAACATCATGGAACTTTCGCGTTTGTATATTTTCATCGTGAGGTTCTCAAACCGTCGAGCCATCTTTTTGGTTTCAAGTGGCAATCCGTATAGTACTTCGCCGATAGTTTTTAATTCGGCCATTTTCTCGAGCGCTTTCGACTTTCGTAGTCGTCTTCAGGATTAGGGTTTTGTTTTTTGATTTTTAATTTAAATAAGAAGACTGGAGTTAGTGTTTTATAGTTATCGCTACGGCCGAATGAAAGAGAGAAGGTGTGTGGTTGATTTCATTTTATTCTATCGTTTGTGTGTTTGGTTTTATTGTTTACTTATTTATTTTGTTAGTTCTTATTTTTGCTATTATTTATTTATGTATTATTATTTATTACCATTACTATTATTACTGTTACTTATTTATTTATTTATCAATTTATTTATTTATTTATTTTGTTTTTACTTAATTTCCATTTAATTATGGAATATTTTAATATGTTGGTACCTGTGTTGAAAGCTATTTTGTTAATGTTAGGCTGTTTAGTTTTAATGAATATTGCTTCTAGTATTTTAAGTCTGTTTGTGCAGTTATTTTTGTGTATTATTTTCGTGTTAGATATTAATATTTTCCGTATATCGACCGACTGTAGTCTTTTGTTATGTGTAGTAATGTGACGTTGGATGGCGCTGGTATCGGATAAATGGTAAGTTAGGCGTCGAGAGAGAGAGAGAGTTGTTGTAGTGTGGCCAATATAGGTGTTATGTATTTGTTCTGTTTGGGTTGTAGGGAGACATCCCTTAAAAGGGCATGAGAACATGTATATAACGTTAGTTTGGCTGAGAGTTGTATTGACAGTGTTATTTTTAATAATTAGGTTATTTGTTTTAAATTTTGTATAGTAAATTATTAGTTTGATCTTTTTTTGTTGGTCGTTAGGTTTAGTGTATCGTTTTATTATGTGAAGTATTGCTTTTTCGTCAAGTTTGTAGTTAGGGTGCGTCTGGTTTTTGTAATAGAGGTTGATCATGTCTTTTTTGTTATGGGTTTTATTTTTGCTTTTGTCGTGTATGGAGTTTATATATGATTTTATTTGTTCGTCGACTATTTTATTGGGGAAGTTGTTGTTAATTAATGTTTGCTTAATATTGGTTAATTCTTTATAAAATATTTGTTTGAATGAGGATATAGTGTGTGCGCGATGAACGAGATTTTTAATAAGAGCTATTTTATATTTTTTTATATTTTGTGGGCATTAGATATATGTATATGTATGTATATATTTATATATATGTATATATATATTTATATATATATATATATATATATATATATATATATATATTTGTATATATATATGTATATATATTTATATATGTATATATATGCATATGTGAATATGTATATGTATATCTATGTATATATATGTATATATGTATATCTATCTATATATATGTGTATATATATGTATATATGTATATATATGTACATAATTATATATATATGTATAGTTATATATATACATATGTATATTAATATATATATATATATATATGTATATGTATATATATGCATATATATGAATATATAATATATATATATAAATGTGTGTGTATATATGTATATATATAAATACTGATATGTATATATATGTGTAAATATGTGTATACGTATGTATATATATATATATATAGATGTATATATATATGTTTATATATATCGAGATATATATATATATATATATATATGTTTTTCAAATATTTTGTCCACCACAGCATTTCATTTTCATGACTTATCTTGTACCTTACCCCATATATAGATATGTATATATATATGTATATATATGTAGATATGTCTATATATATGTATATATGTATATATTTATATGTATATATTTATATGTATATATGTATATATTTATATGTATATATTTATATGTATATATATATACATGTAATATATATGTATATATAGGTTGCATGAATTAGAACAAATACATTGAAGACATTGCCAAGGCTGCTACAAACAAGGTGGGCCCATTCTACTATGCTAGTAATCTTCTCATGCATGACATTATTCCGTATCTCTACAAAGCCACCATCCGCCTCTGTACGGAGTATTGTTGTCACATATTGGCTGGTGCATCATCCACTAGACTCTCCATCTTAGACAAGGTCCCAAAAAAAGAGTTGCCAAATTAATAAGTCCCTCACTATCTATCAAGCGTCAACTCCTTTCCCATTGTCGCAATGTTGCATACCTGTGCTTGTTTTACAAATAGTTCAATGGATTGTGCTCCGATGAACTAGCTGCTCTAGTGCCCCCTCGACGCAAGTACACTAGAACAACCCGAAAATCAACTAGGTCCCATCAATCCCCTGTGGAGGTCTTCTTCTACTCCAACAGCTTATTTCCTCGTGCTGCCGGCCTCTGGAAGCTCTCACTGCCTCTTGTGTCCCCGACTGTACTGACATGCAGAAGTTTAAAACTAATGTAAACAGACATCTTGCTGCACAGCTCTCAACACCCAAAACCTACTCCCTAATTCTCAGTAGCTATTTACGTCTTCAGTGGCGACCTGCCTTGTTTTGGGGGAATATATATAAGGCTTGTGCAGTTTAGCCACCTGATAGAAAACGCTTTTCGAGAGTTTATGCAGTTTAGCCCCACCCCTAAGAAAAACGCTTTGCGGGTGCTTCTGCAGATTAGGTCACCTATGAAACACGATTTAGACTTCATAAACATTACGTATTTTCTACGTATATGTTACAATGGAGTGGGGTAAGAAATTAGATATTGACGGGATCATTTTGTCTACTTGGTGTTGTCCGGGATGAAAAATTATAAAATTACAGTATTACTTTTGAGAACTGGTATATATTACATATCTTCGCTCTATTGTCTTCTTCAACATCATTTATGTTCATATTATTCTGAAATAGAGGGGGAATAGTTAGATATAGACCGGGACTATTTGTTCTACTCGGTATTGTCCGGGATCAATAATCATTATCAACATTGTTTTTGTTCATACTTTGATTTTAACGGTACTTTTGGCAGTTCTTATATTACAGTATTAAAAGAGAAAGGTAGAAAGATAAACAGACGGCACGAGAGAGAGACAGAGAGAGAGAGAGAAAGAAAGAAAGAAAGAGAGAGAGAGAGAGAGAGAAAGAAAGAAAGAGAGCGAGAGAGAGAGAGAGAGAGAGAGAGAAGTTATAACATAAAAATGTTACACATGCTATTTAACTTCTATATCTTTATGTTCCGGAGCAATAAATGTAAAATTATACCATTAAATTTATGGCCCCGGGGAATTGAATTACATTATTATTAGTTTTTAACACATTAAAAGTAAGAAATCAGGTGAAAGATAGGGTTAGGGGAGGGGAAATAATGGGGACGAGGGAAAAAGAGAAGGATAGCGAGACGGCTAGAGAGAAAAGGAAAGATTGAAGTTTTTTATATATAGATGTTACACACACTATTTAATTTCTAGTATTTTGTGTTTTCATCGCCCCGGGCAACGTCGGCTAGCCCTGCTAGTATAATATATATATATATATATATATATATATATATATATATATATATATATATATATATATATATATATATATGCCAATGATCTTCGAATTGAATTGTTTTTTTTTCTTTCTACGTGGTTCTCAAGCATTACTTCTTTTTTTAGGGTCGCATGTGGGTAACTTTTTTTTTTTATCTCTCTAGTTGATTACCTGAAGCGCTTTCATTTGGAAATGGCGACGTGTCAGATTCAGTCATTTTTTTATAATTTTGTATGCGTTATCGTTGTCGGGCGTTCTTCCTGCACCCCTGGTGTAAAACTTGACATTATATCACATCCGACTCTCATGGAAAGGTTAGTAAAAAGCATCAAAAGCTACAAGGAGAAAGTAAGCTCCTCGTATCGTTCGGCTTGCACTCCTTCCCTAACCCTAACTCCTTCGTTAGAGGTACAATCACAGAAGCCCTCCAAAGTCACCCAGTGCTTGGACTTATTTCATGACTAAAACAATCAACCCCGCCCCACTCTCTCTCTCTCTCTTCTATCTATCTGGGCACCTTGGGGACACGTGTTTGTCACTTAGTTTCACTTGACTAGTCTGGGTCGCTTTTGTTCTTAACGGTTGAGGGTACAGGTTTGATAGGTTATCTAGGTGCTGTTTCCGACTGGTAGTACAGGAGCTCTAACTATTAACAGTTGTATAATATCGGGATAACTGTAGTGCCATTTCATGCATGGAAAGGTAGCGTGCACATTTCTCCGGTGGGCTTTCCCGAGGCGAAAACCCCATATATATAGACTCGGTTTATAGTCTACTTGTGTGAACTTTATTTTCTGACATCAAACAAACACCCATTTTGTCCAACCCACTCTATCCAAACATAATATACAAAACAAAATTGATTGCAAGCATCTTGTTTGTGAGCTATCAATCAAAGTTCAAACATCTTTCTCCCTCTCACAGACTGTCGTTTTCCCGACTCGCATCCCCGATCGAGTAGACCAGCAAGCCTCAATTCTCGACCTGTTCTTGACCTTACTGCCCAAGGCTTGTGCCCGCTCGGGAATGCTGATCACATTGTGGTAATGATTTATATCACCCTAAAAACTCGTCCAAAAGCTGATAATCCGTTGCTCAAAACAACGAGATACTACGAGCAAGCTGATTTTGAGTCCATCAGAGATCAAATCAGCGACGTCCAATGGAGTGAAACCTTCTCACTCTCCCCAATGGTTCACCTCGAAATGTGCAGCTGCCATTGCTGAAAGACAGCAAGCATTCCGTGAATTCGGCCGCCATAAGTCAACTGAGAATAGACAGAAATTTATAGTCCAGAAACTGTTGTAAGGCAGTGATAGGTAAAGCAAAGAGAAGATACACAGAGATAACCAAAAAAGGCATTCAGTAACAGAAACTAGGGACTCGCGATCTTTGGAAAATCTATAATAGTGTGGTGAACAATGGACAATCAACGATTCCCCGTTATCAAACCACAATGATGTCGTTTGTACGGCAACTGACAAGGCTGAACTACTTCCCCAGCGTTTTTCCTTAAACTCCATTTTGGACTCAGCAAACCACTCCCTTCCAAAATTCAGATTGCGGTCATTACTCCTTCTCAGGTCAGGGACATCGTAAAAAACGTGACACCTCAAAAGCTTGTGAGCCTGATCTTATACCTGTAATATTAATAAAGAAATGCCCTGCAGAACAGGCCCCTGTCCTCTCCAAACTCTACAATAAATGCCTAGCGGAATCTTGCTTCCCTGATAGCTGGAAATTGCCTTTGTGGTACCAGTCGTCAAGAACTCTTGGGATAGAACTGCACCCCAGAACTACCGCCCAATCAGTCTACTCCTGATCTTTGTTAAAATCTTTGAATCTTTAATAAATCTAGCGATATTCCGGCACTTAGTTAATGCTAAACTTCTTTCTGACCGCCAGTATGGATTTAAACAAGCACGATCTAATGCGGACATCCTATCGGTCATCTCTGAACGCAGGTATCATACACTGGACAAGTCAGGAGAAGCTAAGGCAGTAGCGCTTGATATATCCAAAACCTTTGACAAGGTATGGCATAAAGGGCTTCTTCTAAAAATTCGCTCATATGGTATTACTGGACAAATATTTAGTATAATTAGCTCTTTCCTAACCAAAAGAAAGATCCAGGTTGTCATCGATGACCGTTCATCTAAGCAACATGACATAAATCCTGGTGTACTCCAGTGACGCATTCTCGGACCTTTATTGTTCCTGCTTTTCATAAACGACCTCCCTGATTACATCGAATGTGAGATAGGTATATTTGCTGATGACACCATGCTTTATTCTCGTCATGTGGGCAAAACGGACGCGTACATATCCGAGGCAATGGCTGAACCCTTAGAAAATGACCTCCAGGCTGTAGTGGGTTGGGGTCATAAAAGGTTAGTAACTTTTAATGCCGCAACGACAAATCTACTTTCCTTCGATAACTACAAGAAACCTCTCCAACCACTGATTGTCATGGCAAATAACACCACACCAGAGAGTTCAACATTCAAACTCCTCGGCCTAAACTTCACAGGTAACATGAATTGGAACAAATATATTGAAAACATTGCCAGGGATGCAGCAAAGAAGATGGGCTCCCTCTACCGTGCTAGTAAACTCCTCACACCTGACATTATCCTGTATCTCTACAAAGCTGCAATCCGCTTATGTATGGAGTATTGTTGTCACATTTGGTCTGGTGCATCAACCACTAGTATCTTCGTCTTAGACAAGGTCCAAAAAAGAGTCGCCAACCTAATAGGTCTCTCACTGTCAACCAAACTCCAGCCCCTATCCCATCGTCGCAATGTTGCTTCCTTGTGCTTGTTTTACAAATACTTTAATGGATTGTGATCTGATGAACTAGCTGCTCTAGTGCTCCCTCGACGAAAATACACTAGACTAATTCGACAAACAGCTAAATCTTATCCATTCACTGTGGAAGTTCCCAGATGCGGGAGAGCCTTCTACTCCAATAGCTTCTTTCCTCGTGCTGTTGGACTCTGGAACTCCCTTCCTTGCCTCGTGTTTCTCCGACAGTATCGACATGCAGAGATTTAAAACTAATGTAAACAGACATCTTGCTGCACAGCTCCCAACTTAGGATGACACCTAAAACATACCCCCTAATTCTCAGTAGACCCTTACGTCTACAGTGGCGGCCTGCCTTGTTTGGGATGAAATATGTAAAAAAAAAGAAAAAAAAAACAAGTACTAATGTGACATCACAGAGTGTAGGAACAAGTAGGTGCAATCATTGGAAAGAGTGGGGCTTAGAGCGTCCAGGGCTCTCGAGATTGGTTTCAGAACATCAGAAATTTTCTCAGAAGACGCTTTTATTAATGCACTATTCTAGATTGTTTGAAAATGGATTTAAGGAACATTTCGTTATATTTTGAAATTCATTAACATCAGCAAAAGGGTGTAATTTTTTTTGTCAAGAGTGGGGACAAGTGATCTAACTGATACAGTCACGTAACGCAGAATCAGCTGATCCGAGTTCGAATCCAGTCATGTTTATTACATACACTTATACTGTAATACCATTGGGAAATATGTCCAGAGCGGAGGTTCAAATATGTCGGTCAATTGAGGTGAATTAAGGAAGGCGAAAAAGAATGAAATTGACGAAAAGCGATACTATTAAAAAATTAAAATTATGTGTGGCGGTGTAAGATGATCTTAGAAACAAGCTCATGGTTTAAGAGAATAGATTGCGATGGCGCTGTATATAAGCTGGTCAAATGATGTCAAATACAAGCAGAGCGTTGCATATTTATATTGTTTTCTTATATTGAGTCACCACTTATCAAGGCCAAGAGCCACTCGAGGATAAAGTTTAATGAGACAGAAATGATTGCCAACAGAAAGACGAGGAACACAGTTGGAATACTAACATTAATCGACGATACACATTGCATTTGATTGATTATGGGGCAGTTTATGACAATAATTTGCTGACATTGGATTCTAAGACGATCAAGTAATCAGCAGGGAAGCAGTCCCGCAGTAACGGCGCTAGGCACATGGAAATAGAAAGTCAACTTCGAATAGACAGAAATTTATAGAGTCAAGAAACAATTGTAAAACAGTGATAGGTGAAGAAAAGAGAAGATATGCAGAGATAATCAAAAAACGTATTCAGTCACAGAAACTAGGTACTCGCGATTTATGGAAAATCTATAATAGTGTGGTGAACAATGGACAATCAACGATTCTCCCGCTATCAAGCCACAATGATTACATGAGTACTTGCCCAGCGTTTAGCCTCAAACTCCACTTATGACTCAGAAAACTACTCTCTTCCCAAATTCCCATTGCGGACCGAAGCCACACTTGAAAATCTGATCATCACCCCATCTCAGGTCAGGGACATAATAAAAAAACTTGACCCCTCAAAAGCTTGTGGGCCTGATCTTGTACCTGTAATATTAATAAAGAACTGCTCTGCAGAAATTGTGGTTGAACAAAAAACGAGTTCTTGCTGTAAAAGTCTTACAAAGGGGACCCAAGGATTGGAGCTTAGTAGAGCACTTTCGATGAAGCATGAAAGTGATATGAGTATGCCGCTTACAAACACGCTAATGTCTCGAGAGAAATGTCTGTGTTGGGTTGACGATATTCATGTCAGACGATGTAAGATATCACCAAAGCGTTGGAATTTCCTCGTCAATGGATAAATGGCAATTCGTGTTCAATTAATCATTTACAATGCGTTTCAGCATGAAATAACCCAGAAAAAGGTTGATATGCCGCCACAACAGACACACAACAGATATTTTGAACATGATGAAGTGAACCATTTTCACGATACCCTTTAAATTTTTATTGAACTTTTTACAACGTAAAATGCGCCACTTTCTTCACAAAACAAATATACAAATAATCTAAATGCCAGTCATCAGATTTGAAAATCATATTCATCAAAACGTGAGAGAACCGTCCTTCATAAAGTGCAACACTATCATTTCAAACTTGCAAAAGAATAATCATAACCCAAAAGGGTTGATAAGCCGCAGCAAATAACAAGGATAACGCAATCAAACCTACTCACCTTGAATGCTTGTCTTAGTTCTTCTTCGTCTTCGCCATCTTTATTTTCTGTGATGCCGCCCATATTCTCCATAAACTGAATAAATTCCTCAAATGAAAACCGACCATCACCTGCAATCGAACAAAGAAAAAATTAGTTAATAAACACTAACATGTGTCTATTACAAGTGCGCGGATTTTAAATTTAAGCGTGACACAGCGACGGTCGAATAGAACTACAGGATGACACTAACTGAATCGTTAATTAAATTCACAATCTTTTCTGCAATCCAACCATATTTGGTAAAAATAAATTCCCATATATGCCTGACTTGTCCACAAACTTTCAATCAGAAATGTCAAACAGTTTTATTTTGTCTCCGTTCTATGATAAGCACACCTGGATATATATATATATATATATATATATATATATATATATATATATATATATATATAGTAAGCTATGAAAATATATTTATGGCAATTAAGCTACACAGAGGCCCCCGCATTTAATCCCCGGGGGAATCTTCAGCCTGAAGATTTCCATCGGGGATGAAACGCCTCTGTGTAGCTTTATTGCCATAAATAGATTTTCATAGCTTACTACCTAGCTCTACTTACGTATCGAGCACTGTTGAAGTAAATACTGAAAATTGATACAAACAAAATTATATCTCCTTATAAAATTTTATGTGGATACATAAAATACTAATATATATATATATATATATATATATATATATATATATATATATATATATATATATATATATGTATATATATATGTGTATATATATATATGTATATATATATATGTATATATATATATGTATATATATATATGTATATATATATATATATATATATATATATATATGTATATATATATATGTATATATATATATGTATATATATATATATATTTTGACACGAACAAAAATACGCTACACTGGCTTGTCGATGTTATTGATCTTCAGTTATTAAAAACTAAGATCTCTTCAGATGTAAAAGTCTGATCCCTCATTTAGATGTTCATCCTTAAATATGAACATCTAAGTTAAAATCATTTTTCAATATGAACATCTAAATGAAAGATCAGATTTTTACGCGTGAAAAGATCTTAGTTTCTGATAATTAAAGATCGATAACATGCTAGTGTAACGGCTATTTGTACATGTGTGTATAAATAAAAATATTAATATAAATTGTTCTATTTACTATTCGCCACTATTATATAAGCCCTGTTGAAATTACTTGGAATTTTATTCTGTGGATGTTTACTTTACCTGAATTACTATATATATATATATGAATATATATATATATATATATATATATATATATATATATATATATATATATATATATATATATATGAATATATATATATGAATATATATGTATATATATATGAATATATATGTATATATATAAATATATATATATATGAATATATGAATATATATATATATATATGAATATATATATATATATATGTGAATATATATATATGTGAATATATATATATGTGAATATATATATATATGAATATATATATATAAATATATTTATATGAATATATATATATATATATGAATATATATATATATATATGTGAATATATATATATGAATATATATATATATATATATGAATATATATGAATATGAATATATATATATGAATATATATATATATATATATGAATATATATATATATATATGAACATATATATATGAATATGAATATATATATATATGAATATATATATGAATATATATATATATATATATGAATATTAATATATATATATGAATATGAATATGAATATATATATATATATATTCATATAAATATTTATATGTGAATATATATATATATGAATATATACAAATATATATATATATATATTCATATATATATATATATATGAATATATACATATATATATGAATATATATATATATATATATATATATGAATATATACATATATATATGAATATATATATATATATATATAAATATATACATATATATATTCATATATATCTATATGAATATATATATATCTATATATATATATATATGAATATATATATATCTATATGAATATCTATATATATCTATATGAATATATATATCTATTTTAATATATATGTACATATATATATATATATATATATATATATATATATATATATGAATATATACTTATATATATATGAATATATATATATATATATGAATATATACATATATATATATGAATATATATATATATATGAATATATATATATATATGAATATATACATATATATATAAATACATATATATATATATATATGAATATATATATATATATGAATATATATATATATGAATATATATATATATATATATATATATATATATGAATATATATATATATATATATGAATATATATATATATATATATGAATATATGTACATATATATATATGAATATATATATATTAATATATATATATATATATATGAATATATATATATATATATACATATATATTCATATATATATATATATATATATATATATGAATATATATATATACATATATATTCATATATATATCTATATGAATGTATATATATCTATATATATATCTATATGAATATATATATATATATATATATATCTATATGAATATATATATATATACATATATATTCATATATATATATCTATATGAATGTATATATATCTATTTATATATCTATATGAATATATATATATATATATATATATATATATATATATATGAATATATATATATATATATATGAAATTAATAAGTATGCAAACGAGGTATTCTATAGAGTGACCCCCCCCCCCACGTAACCCATGAAATCGTTAGTAAAATTCACAATCCTTTCTGTAACCTAACTCACCAAGCTTTATTCATAAATATGCAGCAGTCTTTGTTTTATCGCCAAACAATGATAAGCACCCCTGGATACGACATGCGGAATTGTCAACAACTCTGACAAACCCTATTCTTTGCACTTACCCGATTTTAGCCGAAGCAGCCCCTATCAGTTCACGAATAGTCTGGTGATTATTTGAATAGACAATATTTTTGAGATAAACCCACAGATAAAAATTTGGAGGTTTAAGTTCCGGTGAGCGTGAAGCTCATCCCAGATCAGATCACACCTCTTACTAATTAGACGATCACCAAAGTGTCACTGCATATCATTGAACAGAGATAAAACAAAGACTATTGCATATCCATGACTGAAACTTGGGGGACAAGTCAGACTGAAGTTTATTTATACCAAACGATGGTTGGGTTGCAGAAAGGACTGCGCCTTTTATTAACGAATCCGTAGGTGGCATTTCGAAAGGTCACTCTCTACTTACTGTCATCCCTTATTCACTGATTTTATTAAATTAATATTTTGAGAGATGAAAATGTAATTTCAAACCGACCGACCGACCGACCGACCGAAACACAGAGAGATAGAGAGAGAGAGAGAGAGAGAGAGAGAGAGCGAGAGAGAGAGAGAGAGAGCGAGAGAAAGAGAAAGAGAAAGAGAAAGAGAGAGAGAATGTGTGAGAGAGAGAGAGAGAAAGAGAGAGAGAGAGAGAAAAAAAGAGAGAGTGAGAAAGAGAGAGAAAGAGAAAGAGAAAGAGAGAGAGAAAGAGAGAGAGAGATAGAGAGAATGTGTGTGTGTGAGAGAGAGAGATAGATAGAGAGAGAAAGAAGGTAGAAGAAGAAAAACAGTAAGAGGAGATTGAAATCAGTTCGCCGAAAGCACTTAATTTTTTTTATTCGTTTCAAAACAAGGTATATTGCCAATGATACGTAAAGGGCTACTGTGGTAGTGGTGGCCAAATGGAATGGGGTAAATCTGTGTTGAGAGTTGGGCAGCATTTAAATTTCTACTTGTTGGTAGGTTTCGAGAAACGGAGCAGAAAGGGCATTCCAAACGAGTCGAGTAGAAAATCTTCCGGAGACTTCTACAGTGAACGGGGAATTTTGTTGCTAGTCGGGTTGGTCGGAAGTATTTACGTTGAGGGGGTACAAGTGAAGTAAGTTCATGGGGGGGCACATTCCGTGGAAGTACTTGTAAAACAAGCACAGGGATGTAACAATGCTGCGATGCGAGAAGGGTTGGAGCTTGCCGGACAGTGCGAGACCTAGGTTGGAAATTCCTTTTTGCTCTTTGTCCAGGCTAGTGGTTGGTGCACCAGTCAAGATTTGGAAACAGTACGAATGGTGGCTTGATATTGCCGCGGTGAATTACGAAAACCTATGCACCCTGTGATGCAACAAACTATGGATAAGATAATTTTTCGGCCAAATAATATTTGAACACTATTCATCGCGGTGCGTTTTCTCAGCATAATGGATGACACACTGAATTAATCGATGAACACGTTTAAAAACGTACATTTTTACGTAAAACGATTGTGTTTTATACCTGTTTGCACATTAAATGTGTGATGTGCATGTGCAGACAGACGTTCGCCGTCGTTTGAATGCGTGACGTTCGTGATCATCTCACCCACCCCCTAGTCCTACCCTTCCTCATCATGGTAAGGAGAGTGGAAATGTGGTAGTGTCAGAACTACCCAGCTAACAGGGTTCTGGTGAAAACCCGGAAGGAATCGGCATTACGATCTGTCGTCTTCCGGTCGTCTATGCCGCTGCATGTGGTAAGCAAAGACGTGTCAGGCGCAAATCAATGGTGTGAAAGTGGCAACGTTGCTTTTGCACCATTCGCTTGTGTGTTCTGAGAACAAGCCTTCCCCTACTTCGCATGCAGCCGCTTAGCATTGCTGCTCTCTGTTTCGGGGGTAAAACCCTGCAAACTTGCAGCTTAACAAATATTTGCGACTTACAAGGAGAACTTGATGCAGACCAGACAATATTAAGGTACGAACTTGGTGAGCTCTTTGCAGAAGTCAGACTCGGTCAATTAAAACAGCAACCACCGTAAGCCAAGACCTGTGTAAGCCTTCAAAGTAAATCACATCTCACGGATATTATTCCTTTTCTGCCAGTAAATTATATTTGAACACACCGATTCACACTCGTGCGTTTTCTTAATGCCATCGAAGAAACAATGTCGTAATCAAGGCAAGCGGCTAACAAAAGTGAAATAAAATAAAAGATGGCGATCTGAAAACGGAAATGTTCTGTTCTTGTTCGCACGATAATTGCGCCATATGCATGCCCAAATGTCTTGCGTGTTCATCTTTGAATGCGTCGCCATGTTGATCATTATTCAGAGGACAACGATGAAATTATAAAAAATACAACAAAGAGTATTCATTTAAAATGGAATAACGAAAGACCCCATTTCGTGCGTTGCTTAATTAAGTTAATTCTGATCAATGAAATCTTTTCTTCTTTTTAGACCACAGAATGCGAGAAGATCTAATTGAATTCTTCAAATTCGAAATGGAAATTACAGCTATGGAAAATTTACTTATAGTATTTCAAGAATAGAATGCCATTTGAAGGCTGATCCCCATAGATATCGGTATTTATTTAACGTGAATTATTGTAACAAAATGAAGCGGGTTTTCAAGAATCTAATTATGTAGTTTAAATAGTTTAAAGAATAATATTGACGGATTTCGTGATTACGGTGTAAAGAATAGATGGTGTAGAGAGTAGTGTGACCGAAAACTCAAATTTTGTTAGTATCATAAATGCATGGATGTACATTCTTTTCACTCGATTTCCCCTTTTGTTATACCCTATTAACTTAATGGAAAATGACGCTGACAGTGCTCAATATCAAATAGAGCTTTTATATATGATTTTAACATTAGATCATATTTTGGAAAGAATGAAATGGAGAGAAGAAGAAGAAGAAGAAGAAATTTAAAATTTCAAAATTTAGGAAGTCACGTGGTTTGGGACTGTTAAGAATCAAAAAGTTAAAATCAAAATATAAAATATAAAATATAAAACATAAAACATTAAACATAAAACTTTTTGATTCTTAACAGTCCCAAACCACGTGACTTCCTAAATTTTGAAATTTTAAATTTCTTTTCTTCTTCTTCTTTTTTTCTCCACTTCATTCTTTCTTTCTTTTCTTTTTTTCTCCATTTCATTCTTTCCAAAATATGATCTAAGGTTAAAATCAGATTCTAACTCTGCCTGATGAGATCTCAGTTTATAATAACTGTTGATCGATAACATCGACATGCCAGTGTCGCAGATTTTGTACATGTCTGTGTAAATAAAATTAATTATATATATATATATATATATATATATATATATATATATATATATATAGTCATCCACATACAGACTGTTTCGCTGTTTCACAGCTCATCAGTGCGGCTAGACCAGTTAGTAGCGTCGGCACATGTTGAAAAAAAATCAATAAAGTGCTCGATCGAAAAAATGTGAAAGCTAAAATAAAAATTATTCATTTAAAAACTGTTACACATTTCAGAGACGTACCATGGTTTCATTGACATGGATTGAACTTTTTCCGTTTAAAAGGGTCGTTAGAGTCCACTCAAATGGTCTGCTTCAAATGTAACAATTATATTAATAAGGTAGTTCTATTAAAAACGACCAACTTACTCGAACGCGAATCCAGGGGAGGAAAAAGTCGAAACAGGGTAAAGTTAAGAAAGGCATTACATAGAAGCGGGGTGGGGAGTAAGAACTATTCTAATTGGCTGATTCCGGCATAAAAAGTCGATGATCGTCAAAAGAATAACTTTACGATGTCGATATGCGTAGCTAAACGCTTTTAAAGAGGCGACCTGACGCGTCCAGAGTCAGGTCGGGGTTGCTGTCTGAGCCGATATGATGCGCAACCCAAAATAAGCAATGAAGACAGTGCATTACTGAAGACCAAGACTACTCTTGATGCATCTATAAAATGGATTTTACGATTATATATATATATATATATATATATATATATATATATATATATATATATATATATATATATATATATATATATGTGTGTGTGTGTGTGTGTGTGTGTGTGTGTGTGTGTGTGTGTATTAGTAGAATAGTTATAAATGTGAATGTTTTTGTTTTCTATCGTGGGTATGGTACGGCCCAGGCATTTTTTTTTTAGTTCAGAGTGCTCTTTTTCCCCAAGGGGCTGGCTTTTCAATCCTACTTTCCCGACCTTGTGTCACATCTGACTGCTGTGGGAGGTAGAAAAATACCATGTGTAGTATCTGTTCTTATACAACACTTTATCTTTTCTATCTTCGATCAGTGAAGGAGAAATCCTTTTAGACAGAGGCAATTTAATTTTTTTCCAATCCAGTGCCCCGTTCTTAGAAGAGCTGGAATTTTCCCCACATTAAAATCTGACCTTGTGTCTAACACTGCCCTTGTGAGAAGGCAAGTAAATAGAGACACGCTCTTTGTTGGTGACAGATTAATGAGACTTGGTATCACTTGGACGTGCAAGGATGCCCACTCACTATAGAAACCTGTGATTTGAAGATAGAAATAATAATTACCGCTCGGCCGGATTGTAAACATGCATATAACCAATGTGAATATGTGAAAATCTGGCCGGCAGATTATCATCGCGTAGACGCACTGGTGCATGGGAAATAAAGGATTATATCTTGTTTATTCAAAATTCAGAAGAAGAAAAGAAACATAATGAAAAAAGATAAGGGAAAGGACAGAGTTCGATTATTGTTTTCTGCGCTCTAACATGAATGGACACGAAGCAGAGTTAATCAACGTTTATTTACCTAAGGCTTTTTTTAAATGTATATTTGAATCACTCAAAATACATGCTAAAATATTTCTTGATTTTGGAATTCAGTAGACAGAGATATCAGAATGTATGAAACGATAACAGGAGCTAAAATTAACTGCGACAAGTATGTGGGATTGCGCATTGGTGCCTGGAAGGGTATATCCCTGCAGGGATCTTTTAGCTGGACTGACGGGCCTTGCAAGCTACTCAGCGTGTGGTTCGATCCTGATCTTCAGCTGGAGAAAAATTGGTCGGAAGTATTGAAAGCGATTCGGGTCGCAGCTGGGCTGCGGACCCGTAGAAATATTTCATTAAAGGGGAGGTGTATGGTTCACACATTTATCTGATAATCTTATATCGTCTATCAGTACTTCCACTCCCGTCGGATACGCTGCTTGAGATGCAGCGGGCCCTTTTCAAGTTTTTGTCGCTTGATAAGGCCCCTAAGGTCCTTCGCGAGATCTGTTATCTACATCCTTCTGAAAGCGGTCTGGGTATGCCAAGTGTCGAGATTCGACGTTATACACTTCGGCTATTATACCTGGATCGAATGAGTGCACAAACTAAGGGACACGGTGGCTTTTGGAAGGAAGACACTAAGAAAGCCTTTCCGGCTCTAAAAAAGTGTGCACTTGAATGAGAGGGGTGGCACACAAGTTGCCTCGACGCGAGTGCTTCTTTTATCGCGAATGTTGACAGGGTTTGAAGTTCCACTTACGGGTTAAAGAAAGCATCTTTGACACCCTGCTGTTGTCTCGAAGGGCATTATATCGAGTTATGGTAAGGGGAACCGTTCGAGATGATAGGATTGAGGGGATCGCTTTGGTGAGAGGGGAGTTACGTTCAATCTGGTTTGGGGCGCCTAAGCAGTCTACGGAGGTGAGACCTACACCTCTCTCGACCTTATTGCAATTTTCAAATATTACCTGAAACCCCGCATTAGGGTCGAGAGGTGAGACTCTCCCCGGCAGATTTTGATGAAAGGTGGGTGAGAGGTGCACCACTGTGTAGAGTGACTTGAGCTAGATTGGAGTGGTATTTGGACTTACCTTATGTAGAGGATATTGAGCTACAAAACTGAACGTCGATTATGACCCGGTTAGAAGTTGGATAGAACACGTGTTCTTTTGTTAATTTTAGTTCATAACTTAGCTAAATGTATGAATGACTTTATTAGGTTCCTTTTTATTTTTGTTCCTCCGATTTTTTCCCTCAATTTAGTTGGTAACTCCCCAATCCCGTCCCCAACTAGGTGACAGAGCGTTTGATTTGCCGGAGATGCAGGTCACCATTTGCTATTTTTTAAGGTGGTGTTGGTGAATAAAGCGTTGGGGCCTGCATCACCTTATTTTTTTTATTTCGACTGGCGTATCTGCAACAGTTTAGTAATGGGGGGTTAGTAATGGGGGGTTAGTAATGGGGATTAGTAATGGGGATTAGTAATGAGGGGTTAGTAATGAGGGTTAGTAATGAGGGGTTAGTAATGAGGGTTAGTAATGAGGGGTTAGTAATGAGGGGTTAGTAATGAGGGGTTAGTAATGAGGGTTAGTAATGTGGGGTTAGTAATGGAGGGTCCTTTTACTAACTTTATTTTATTCATTGTAAATAATGTTCATATATATTTTTGTACATATAATTTTTATTACCATACCCCCCTTTGCATATTTTACAGATATGGGTTTTAAGTAGGGGTTTCATGGCACGAATTCTTTTGGTGATTGGAAAAGGATGTATAGTATAAATGCGGTATTTTGGTGAATCATCGTCGTGAATGAACTAGCTAAGTTAGAATAGTTAAAATTTGTTAGTGAAGACCGAACCTCCTCCCTTTTTGGCCTTGTGCCGTATTTTGTAAATATTTTTCATTTATAAATAAATATTGAGTTCTATGTAGAGAATAAAAGACATAGTTGATTGATTCTTTCTACTTTCGACTACGAATGACCATATAATATTCGTATTAAGTTTCTTTCCATCACCCTTTTCTTCTCTTGCTATATGTTGTGTGACACACTCTGATTTTATACCGTTTTTATCTCTCTTACTTTTCTGACTCTCTCTCTCTCTATCTCTCTCTCTCTCTCAACAGTCGAATGTAATGAAGAAAGGAAAAAAATAGAAGGGAATAAAACCACAAGTAATAAAATATTAAAGTAGTAGTAGTAGTGGTAGTAGTAGTAGTAGTGGTAGAGTAAGAGAGAGATAAAGAGGTAGAGAGAGGGGGTATAGTTAGCAGAAAGCGACTAATTTGGGGATCTTGTTATTACATTTTTTATATTTAACAGGCTTTTCAAACTCACTTTTTCCTGAGTAAAACAATCAAATTTCAATTCTCAAAGCTACAACTTACCCACAGATCCAACATTACACCGGGTTTCATGATTCTTAGAGACAATCACTAGATGTTGCTTCTCTTGTAATTTAGTTGTTATCTAAATTTTATTAACGTAATTGTTTCATAAGGCTTCATATACCAGAAAGTAATATAAAATCTCAGTGAAGAGAATACGCCAACAAATAAATCGACCAAAAGACAAAATAGACAAAAAAGATCCTCAAACAAGTATCGCCTATAGAATGAAATGCGAAAAATGTCGTTCTACTTTCGCAGGAGAAATATCTGACCACCAGGATATACGAGCACCGAGATATAATGGTCCTCGGTCATAAATATAGACACACTGAATAGATAATGATGATAGATTTGATTTCACTAACGCAAATGTAATCGTTGAAGAGCGAAACAAGGTCGCTAGTCTCGCGAGAGAAGCGTGTTATTATCCGGATGATGCCATCAAATCAAGGGAGGCGCGAGAGCGCTCTATCACTTAATAGACCTCACGAATGGCCTATGCTGGAAATCTCATTTCTTTGATCAATCATAACTCAAAAACCAATAAACCAAATTAGTTAAAACTTTGCACAACATTTATCTTTGATAGGTTCTATAAGTGTGTAGAATTTCAGCCTCATTAGTCAAGGCAACCCAGAGATCCAGAAAGTTCAATCATGAAATCATGTTATCTGTGTGTACGTAAGTACGTACGTACGTACGTACGTACGTATGTGCCACCATGTATCTCATCAACTATTTGATGGATTCAGCTGCTTTTTGGCAGAGATAGAGGTTCTAGGGTCTAGTTGATGACATTTTAATTTCAGTTTACCATATACCTTAGTTTTCCAGAAAATTCAAAAAACCTTATGAGAAGGCATTGTATTGAGGCATAGCCTTTACAAAAGTAGTGACATTTAATGAAAAATGCCAGTATACTGAAATAATATGCCCTCAATAGGGTATGACTACACATCAACCAAACCATTTCATTATCACATCACTACAGTATAAATCTTTATGCATGATGGATGAAGTGTGTGAGGTGCGCTGAAGAAAAATTCCTACCAGTAAAATACATAGCCCTGTTGTGCTCGCATACCCTTAATGACAATTAAAGTGTACAAATTTGGGAATTTCCTTGCTTTTGTACATTTAGTGTATATGATTTCAGTATACTGGCATTTATCATGGAATGCTATATAGGTTTGAATCCACTTCAACATCGACCCGAAACGAACAATATCACGCCAGCTGCTTATCAACAGAACAAAGTAAAACAACCAATCAGAAGTTGAAATGGATAATTCAAATGGATGAATAACGTTATCAATGACAAGGGATCAAAGTATTGGTACGGATATAAACAAAACTGCACCCCTGCACTCTAATAATGACCACAGTTGAAATCGAAAGTTAAGAAATTAAAACTATGGTACCGGATAGAACATCGTTCTACAATATAGTAAAGTCGATCTATTTCTCGATTTTGTCATCGATAGCTTTCGTCCTACAGAATGAATATTTAATTCTGACTAGCCAGTCAGTCACGGCACTTATCGATCTCTGTTGTTTACAATTAAAAATTTAAATTCTAAACGATTTCATCGATCACATACTGTATCCGGCCCGATATTTTCTTTTAGTAGGAGACACTTCCAGATATACATCGTAATTTTAATTGGCTAATCAGCTATGCCTATTAGCCAATGTAATTGCTGCATTGGTTACAAATACAGGAAATTGAAAATAGCGCCCGAAATATATTCACTGCGTCGCTACTTAGTATTACGTAATATAAGTTCTCTGTGAGTAATACCGAAACTTATTTCACTTTATATAATAATCGGCCAAACACCAGTAAATTATCTCCTCTTGTTATTATGTGATTATTTTTGTATTTTATTTTCCCGCTCAGATTATTATTATTATTATTATTATTATTATTATTATTATTATTATTATTATTATTATTATTATTATTATTATTATTATTATTATTTTTTTTTTTTTTTTATTTTTTTTTTTTTTTTATTTTTTTTTACTCACCAAGAGTTTCCACACAAGTCATTATCAGTGAATGCTAACTGGCAATAACAATTGGTGTTCCCTGAAGTCCGAGTGACAACAAGTCTCCCTAGATTTCCAGCACTCTCCACCTATTTCGATAATCATTGCAAATTACTTTGCGTTATCGCAACACCCGTTTACCATAAATTTATTGCTAGTACCAACCGTTGGTCTTCTCTAGAATCTAAGTGGTCACAAGCCTTCCCAAGGTTCTAGTATTCTTCGCACTCTTCTAGTGGAGGTATGGTTGGTGCTATCTCTGCTCGGTCTTTTTATCCTCCTTGACCACTCACGACTGTTCTGTGCAGACAGAGAAACCAAATCAGTTATTATTACAATTGGACGCATCTTTTTCCAGTTATTTTAGTATTATTTCTCGGGAAACGGTTTATTGATTGAGATATCGACGTGTGAAATCTGGGTTATTTATCAGATGCTGGAGATGAAAGCCGAGGGCAACGAAAGAAACGAGAGTTAATAAGAATGCTTGGAAGTGAAGAATTGATTGTCTAATAACAATTGGTGACAAAACAGTTGAGGCCGGAATGCCACCACAAGAACTAAATTCAAATCTAACATTCAGTGATTGAAACTAAAAATGATTGATAGAAAAGACGGAATTGGATTTGGCTAGTCTTTCTTTGCTTATCAGACATTACAATAATCTGATTACGCCATCGAGACAATCGAGTTATAAAGGGACATTTGTTGGGTTGGTTAGTTGGTTGGTGGGTTTTACGGCATGTCAACCATCGTTGGATTATTTTATGCCGAAACCGTATTTTTTTTTTTACCCTAACACTTAGTCACGGTTACCCGCAGAAGATGTACCATCATCACTGTTGTCTCCACAGGAGAAAGGCAGCATTCTTTGTGCGTGCTTTTGCTCCCTGGAACACGAGGAAGTTGTAATTATACCTACCATATCCAGGTTTAAAGTCGTCTCAGTCAAATATTCAGACGGTATTTGTTTACCTCCTCCCCAGGAAGTTAGGCACAAGGCCAATTTTATCTTACTCCCACAAGTAAGATGTGACCCAAGGTCGGGTCGGGAAAGTGGGTTTTGAAAGCCAGCGCCCGAGAAATTGAGCACTCTGGCCATTAAAAATTGCCTGGGAAGCCCCGTCGGCGTTCCCCAGTAGGGGCGCCTAAGGCAGTAAGCAATAAACTTACTCCTCCCCAAAGAGGGGAGGCAAAACCTGGGAGGGTGGACCTCCTAGAACTGCACAGGACAGATCCATAGACCGGCGGAATCAGGCCTCAAAGGTCAAGACAATACCAGTCTATGGGGTGAGTATCCATCGGAACAGATACTACACTTTGATCTTAGCCAAAAGGCAAAGAACTGCAGACGGTATATAGATGCAATATTTTCTAACTGTCTTTTTAGATGGCTTGCTGAACTTTGCTATTTTTTTTGTCAATAAAATTGATTCATTCATTTAAAAGTAACTATGGTTTTATAACAATTTGGTTTAACAAATTACTTATTGACCAAACGATAATTATGTAATGATTAAATTTAACTAGCAAAATACTATAAAAATAATAATTAAAACAAAAAAACTTCCGGGTAACGCCGGGTAATGGATACAACTAGTAAATGGATATTGCGCTTTTGCATGCCAACGTTAAAAGTAGATAAAGCATACTAGATTTCGATTGAGTGATATATTTTGTAGATGATAGGTTTTCTTCATAAATTTGTTTTGTAGGCTTATATTTTGTAAACGAATCGTCTGTAAATTCGATTTCACCCAAAGATAGGCCCCTGACACGTACTACCACTCCGAGTCAGAGTGGACCTGGGAGCAGTGGTTACTTAAGGGTGACTTCACCCCCCCCAAAGCTTCCAAATTGGGTCCTTACCACTTGATGCAGTTTTGCGTCATACCCAGGACAGTTGAGGGAGATTTTGGGTAGTTGATAGGGTTGGGAAATTGGGTAGGCACAGAAAAGAAAAAAGGGTAGAAATGTCTGGTAAACATGGAATTTCGAGGTGGTGGAGTGAGATAGAGGCGAACACTTTACCCAAGGGTGAGAGGGGCATTTAGTATAATAGGACCCAACAACTAACCAAACAACATCTGTATGCACGTGCACTCGCGAGCAAGTCTGGTACAAGGTAGTTGTACCAGATGCTCCCAAAACATAATCACTATTTGGATAAATGCTGAGGATCAAGTTGTTGCTGTCACTAAAATATTTCTTTTGGCCACACATTTTTTTGTTGACATTTTTTTGGTTGACATTTTTAGTTGACATTTTTTTTGTTGACATTTTTTGTTGACATTTTTTTGTTGACTTTTTTTGTTGACATGACATTTGTTGACATTTTTTGTTGACATTTTTAATGCTCAATCATGTGAAGTTTACCTTTCTGCAATTTTACAAAGGATAAATATTTTATCAATTACAATCGAGGGACTGCATTATTTGGATTATTCAGACTACTGTTCTCATCTTGGATGTTATTCTCACAACGTTTCGGCCGATGTAATCCCCGACTTTCTTCAGGTGTGTCTTGTCGAATTCAAGAACCTGTACAGAATTTTGAACGGGGCCCTTTATTCAATCTACGAGGGTAGCTTACCTTTGTTCCGTCAGTAATAAACAGGTTGAAGTCTTAAGTAATTCGTAATTGTATTCTTAGTATTGCCCGTACTGGGAATTAGACCATCAACCTCCAGAAGACTCACCTAGAACTGATTATTACTTAGCACTTATATCCGTTGCACCACGAGGTCTTGCAGACATCCAAGATGAAAACAGTAGTCCGAATAATCCAAATTACTTTGACTTGAATGATCCTATGCAAATAGTCGTAGGCGAAACGTTAAAAATAAATCCGAGCTCAAGAAGTAGTGCTGTGACTTTGTCATGTTTTTGTCTAATGACTGGATTTGTATACGGATCATCACACTTGTATACGTATACATCGCCTGGTATTCCCAAATGGTCACCCATCTGATACTAACTAGACTCAACGTCGCTTAACTTCGGTGATCTAACGAGAACTGGTGTGTCAACGTGATTATGTCGTATATAATCCAAATAATCGTCATCTCAACAATTCCGAAACATAATTGAGGGATTCGTTTTAATAGTAATTCACTTCTGTTGTAAATAACTCACAGAAAGCTGCGTCGTGTTCCACCCAAACAGATTCTTGCGTCGTCGTCTTCTGGATTCAGCATTTTAGACCCAATTATTACAATCGCATCTACATGTTTTGTTATTTAACCCTTTTCATGCGTAGGGATTAAGAACTACATTATCTATGGAATGGCCGATTGTAGAAATGTTGCGGTTGTGTAAAAAATAATTTTCCCCATTTAAGGTTCGAATAAGCATAAGGTTAGAGTAGTGGAAAATTTAATTAGAAGTCATGTTAGAGTTAGAACTACGTGTAATGATATTACGTCACAAACAAGAAGTTGATAGTGACACGTAGCAGATAAGCTGATGAAATCTTCCTCTTTTAATGGATTGCAAGAGAAAGAGAGAAAGAGAGAGAGAGACAAAGAGAGAAAGAGACAGTTGCTTCCATTCTTCTATGGGGGATGAGTTGGGGTATTATGTAGTTCTACTGCATATTGGAAAATATACATACTGTTCTCGATACATCGAATTTCGCCTTAAAATCCACCTTGAACTCCACAAAGCACTTTCTCTCAAATTCCCCACTACGGACCTAAACCACGCTTGATGATCTTATCACCCTTCCAATGTCATAAACTTCATAAAAAACCTTGATACCTCCAAAGAATGTGAACCTGATCTTATCCCTGCTATATTTAAAAATGTTCTCCCGAGCTGGTCCTTCCCTCTTCAAACTCTATAACACATGTCTTACCGAATCTTGATTCCCTGATAGCTGTAAAATTGCCTCTGTGGTACCAGTTTTCAAGAACTTTGGTAAAAGAATTGACCCGCAAAATTATCGCCTCATCATGTTCTTCACTAAAATATTTGAACTATTAATCAATCTAGCGGTAGTCCACCACCTCGAAAATGTTAAACTTATTTCTGATAAATAGTATGGATTTAGGCAATCCCGTTCTACTGCGGATATTCTAACGGTCAACTATGCACTCATATACAATACACTGGATAATGCAGGTGAAGCTATGGCGGTAGCGCTTGATATATCCCAAACCTTTGAACAGGTCTGGCATGAAGGCCTTATCATGAAAATTAATTCTTACTGTATTACTGGACGAATATTTTATATAATCAGATCCTTCTTAGCTAAAAGAAGGATTCAGGTCATTCCCAATGGCTATACATATAAAAATGCATCACATTAATGCTTGTGTGCCCCATGGATCGATCCTTGGACCTTTATTATTCCTGATTTTCATAAACGACCTACTTGGTGCAATCGCGTCCGAGATGGGTGTATTAGATGATAACACCACGCTTTATTCTCGACATGTGAGAAAATCGAACGCACACATGCAAAGCCCTCCGTTCAGTCTAGAGAGACTATGGACACTCCTGTATGGGGCTGGCTGCCTTATGTAAGGGTGTAATGCGCGTGTAATTGTGAAGCAAGGGTTGCGCAATTACTAACAACACTTCTCCTGAGTCGGCATTGCTTGATTCCAATGGCAAGCAATTCAAAACGATTGGAAACAACGCACACATATCACAGGGATATAGCTGAATCCTTATAAAATGACCCATAGTCTGTAGTGGAAGGGAGTCATACATGGATGGTTACATTTAATGCTACTAAGACAAAGTTCTTTTTCTTTTACAATCATAAGAAACCTTTCCAACCACCGATTTACATGGCTGATAGCACCCTAGTCGATAATCTAACATCCAAACTCCTCTTCCTAAAATTCACAGGTAACATGAATTGGAATAAATACATATAAGATACTGCCAAGTCTACTGCAAAGAATGTGACCTCTCTCTACCGGGTTAGAAATCTTCTCACATCTGCTAGTATTCTATATCTCTACAAAGCCACCATCCGCCAAGGCTTGGGGTATTGTTGCTACATCTAGGCTAGTACAATGTTAAATATTTAATTTAAAAAAAACATAGTTTGCCCCCAAACAAGGCAAGTTGCCACTGTAGACGTAAGGTGCTACTGAGAATTAGTGTAAAAGTTTTGAAGGTCATCCTAAATTGAGAGCTGTGCAGCGAAATGCTTGTCCACATTAGTTTTAAATTTCTGCGTGTCAGTACTGTCGGGGAAACAGGGAGTAAGGAGGGAGTTCAAAAGGCCGGCATCACGAGGAAAGAAGTTATTTTAGTAGAAGGCTCTCCGGCATCTGGGGACCTCCACAGTGAACGGATGGGATTTAGCTGATTGTCGGGTTGGTCGAGTGTATTCACGTTGAGGGGGCACCATAGCAGCAAGTTCATCAGAGCACATTCTATTAAAGTACTTGTAAGACAAGCACAAGGTTGCGATATTGCGGCGATGGGACAGGGGCTGGAGTTTGGTGGATACTGAGGGACCTATTAGATAAGCGACTTTTGACCTTGTCTAAGAGGGAGAGACTAGTAGATGATGCACCAGCCCAGATGTGACAGCAATACTCCATGCATGGGTGGATGGTGGCTTTGTAGAGATATAGGATACTGTCAAGTGTGAAAAGTTTTCTAGCACAGTAGAGGGAGCCCACTTTCTTTGCAGCAGCCTTGGTAATGTCTTCTATGTATATGTTCCAATTCATGTTGCCTGTGAATGTTAGGCCGAGGAGTTTGAACGTTGGACTTGCAATGGCAATCAGTTGTTGAAGAGGTTTCTTATGGTTGTTGAAGGAAAGGAGCTTTGTCTTAGCAGCATTAAATGTTACCATTCATTTATGACCCTATTCCACTACAGACTGTAGGTCAATTTCTAAGGATTCAGCCATTGTCTCGGATATGTTCTTGCTCGTTTTGCCCATATGACGAGTGTAGAGCGTGGTGTCGTCAGCAAATATACCTATCTTAGACACAATGATGAAACATTTAATTTAGAAATAAATATGAAACAAATCTAAGACATCTTTCGGGTACAGAAATAAAACATGTAGACCTTAGAGCGGCGGTAGAGATTAGGTTAGAATCCAATGTTTATTCGGTCTTGTTCGGGATTATGGTAAAATAATGCTGTTTTAATTGGATAAGCGAGCCTCGAATAAGATTTGGGATCCCTTTGAGCTCTGTCTAATATAACAGCCTTCTTAAATACCATCCCTATATCGATGGATCTATTTTTTGAATTAACGTTGACTAATGTAGCTTCAATATCGACTATTAATAAAAGTATCTTTACGTCTCCGAAGGTATGTTCAAGCCCTTGGATAGAAACTCTGTTAATAAAAATTCCGCCCGACGGTAGGCACATGGAGGAAGAAATTAAAGTTTTTTCCCGTTATGATAGAAAGACGATTTATTGCTGTAAATGTCTTATAAGGACGAATCAGAGATTGAATCTCAGCCGAGCACTATCCATGGGAATAATGATAGAGTAGAGAAAGACTAGCGAGTTCTCTTCTGTGAGAAAAATGGTTGTAAAGAACAGAAAAGAGATTCACTCATTAAATCGTGGTCATTAATTCATTCCAAAGACAGATGTTAGCCATGAATATCAATTAAATCCAAGATGGCGACCCACACGCGATTCACACGTGGGAATCCTACGTGAAGCCACCAAGACAAACACGGCTAAAGACGATCGAAGATTAATGAATCAACTTTGAAACCTTTTATCCCAGTGTGAGTTACTATAATCTTTTGAGTTTCTCTGAGTATTTTGTTTTTCTCCTTGAAATTTGATCTTTATTTTTAATTTGATCCCTTTTAAGAGATATATCAGTTCACAATGGCATCGACATATAAATAAACTCTACATATATCGCGATTGTACATATTAACCTTTGTATGAACACGTTTGTTTGCTTAAGTTATCATTTGTAGTTTTAGGATATTTGCTAAATAACAAATTCGTGACTTTTCAAAATATTCTTATCAAAATATTCTCCTCCTTGACAGAATAGTTCGCCTGTTTATTTCATTATTGGACATAATGAAAACACATCTGTCCTTTTTCGCAAGACCAGTCACACGACTAGCGCCGCCTAGCGCATATTTTTCACACGACTAGCGCCGCCTAGCGCATATTTTTGTTTACTATCTCTATAGAATTGGACCTTTTATCAAATTGAAAGTGATATTAAAACCCTAATTTCATATACAAAATAGAAGATCTTCGATTGTCTAATATACTCAGAATGTGCACGCGATCAACATAATCGGCACAACTAATTTGCATATTGATTTGAAAAAATGATGCCTAATTATTTTGCAATTCGCCATTGTTTCATTTTTTTCTAATTCAATGACTGTTTTAATTACATTATTGTGCAAAGTCCTATTTACTCATAGTTATTTTTTGATCGTGGATAAAAATTAGCATTTTGGTCGTTTTCAGGTCAATCAGGCCAATATTGAAATTACAAAACATCCCTCAATAGAACCACACACAAACTTATAACCCGCAGTCACGAACAAAATATCAGTCAGTATCCCCTTCCCACCTTCCCACATTAATTTCATTACGAAATTACATGCCATCACAATGCATTTCGGTTCATTGGTGCATTCCTCTGTCATATTGTAAATTAAAACTAAAGCCTCGCTATCCCCCAAAACACTCACAAACCCAACGACAAAGCAAAAAAGTCGGTGATTATTCTCATCCCCCCCAAAAAAAATAATTTTTATTATTTTGAATTTGATATTTTGGCGGCAAAAATTTTTCCAGCCCTTTCCGATTAATTAATGTAATTCAAGTTTTCCTCAGTTTCCACGGACAGTGCCGAGACACGGGCCCCGCTAGTTAGTAATAAAATGCAATAAAAAGTTAAATCAATTATATTTGGTAATTTAAAAAAAACTTACAAAGTGATGCATATATAGTCGCCCTTATCTACTTGCTTCCCCACTAGGGGAAAATTAAAAACAAGATCGATTTTTAATGTGTGGAAACTTCAGCTCTCCAAAAGGGACAATTTTGATTCTGAGAAATTAAAAAAAAATCTGTTTCAGTCTTAAAGGACTTCTTTTCTGACCGGTGACAGAACAGATACTAACCTTTGATCCTAACCAGGATGCTATATTTGTTAATTGCATCCCACAGCGACAAGGTTAGATACAAGGTCAGTGTATAGTGGGAATCCAGACCAAAATGGGTCACTCTTGTTCGCCTGCAACATTAGCATGCTAAAAGCATTCCCTCACGAATGAGCGTGCCTCACGTGACAGGGGATAAACCTATCCCCACCCCAAAAGGAAGAGACGAAAAGCAATAAGCCTTTAACCGCTTCATAAACCACCTTAAGCATAGAGAATGCCCCCCCTCCCCTCGAGAAAGAATGGACAATACTTAGACTTAGGAACTCCCGCGTCCCGTGATGCATGGGACAGTCAAAGTGGTCCATCGCGTTCGGTCTGTAGCCAGCTCCACAGCGTCCCTCCAGCTCCTTTGCTTGTAAATCTCTCTCGATTGTTTGACTTCCAGTACATTTCTGATCTCCCTCTTCCTCTTTTTTCCATCTGGGATCCACTGAAGCACTTGGTTTGCAAATCTCTCTGGAGCCAATCTTAGGGCATGTCCGAGCCAGCCTAGACGTCGTTTGCAGATTATTGACGATATAAGCTGTTGGTTGGTGCGGTATCTGACTTCCTGGTTGGTAATTCGTTCGCTCGATTTGATTCCTAGAATCCTTCTAAGGAATTTAGAATGAAACGCGTCTAACTTCCTCTCTTTTCACTGATTTTGAGATGCCAACTTTCAATTCTATATAGTAGTATGAACAAAACATTGCTGTTGTAGAATTTTAATTTACTTCTGAAGGTGACAACTGTTGTTCTGATTGCCTTGAATTTGAATTTGGCATACTTTTACTGTTTTCGTAGCATGATTATTTTAAAGGGACAGGTTGCTAACCTGAAATTAAACCACTAACATTTAGAAAGGAGACTGTCAGTGGAGAAATCTCCGGTTGAGTTGCAAACCGATTCCAATGCATTAAGACACGCTCTTTCAAACCATTTCTCATGTGAATTATTCTCGATTTCAACTCTTATCATTCTCTTTTCTCTTTCTGAATGTATGCCCCATCTTAACTGCTACGTAATATAATCATGACGCTGAAATTATTATGCAATTAACTAAGTAATGCATAACGTGTGAACGAATAAATAGACGAAATACACTATTATATATAAAATATATATATATTTTATTTATATACATATTTTTTTATATATATATATTATATATATATATATTATACATATATTATATATATATTTTATATATATATATTTTATATATATATATTTTATATATATATTATATATATATATTTTATATATATATATTATATATATATATATTTAATATATATTATATATATTATATATATATTTTATATATTACATACATATTATATATATATTTTATATATTACATATATATATATATATTATATATATTATATATTTTATATATATATTATATATATATATATTATATTTTTTATATATATATTATATATATTTTATATATATATATTTTATATATATATATATTTTATATATATGTATATATTTTATATATATTTATGATATATTTTATATATATATATTATATATATTTTATATATATATATATTATATATATATATATTATATATATATATTTTTTATATATATATATATTTTATATATATATATTTTATATATATATATATTTTATATATATATATTATATATATATATATATATATATATATATATATATATATATTAGCTCGTATTTTCTGTCAAAAAGGATGAAAAAAGTATGCTTCGCCTGTGTTTACACTAGCTATTTTCTTTTTAGGTATATTGCTAAGATATTCATATAAAATTATATAAATACGTCGGTAATTTAAATTTTCATATATAAAATATTATCATTTCTGATGACCTAAAGAAGAAAAAACACCGACTGTTGACGTTTTATTATAGCGTGAAGATTTATTTCCGAATCCATTTCAGGAGGGTTGATTACTGACTTGCTATTTGCTATTTATTTTCCTTTCAACACTTGAAATTGTTTTGTCCGAGGCAGGAAAGGGGCACATGTTTTAAAAGTTCACTTTTGTGTGACGGATCGAAGCATATAGATAGATAGATTTAGTGCGTTCTTAAGTCTATTTCCGTTGTTCTAGACTCGGTTTAGGCGTAACCGTGGGACCGCTTATTTCGACGCTGAACCTGTAAGGAGATGAGGAGTGGAATTAAAGGGTTATCCTTTTATCTTCTTGTAAAGAAACGGAACAACGAAAAGTATTTCTGTAACTATAACAAAAAGGGTTTTTATTAACTCAAGGTTACCTATACCGTTTGGTATAGGTAGAAGAGAGTGGGACGGTGTCCGTCTGAGGAAGAGGAAGAATATAATAGTTCTTAGGGCCGCCCGTGGATTTCTTCAGGTGAAGATGGTAGTAGTCGTCAAGTGGCGACGGCGGCAGGAGAGAGAGCGTTTCCTCGTTCCTCGCTGGTGCTCTCTGCGATGTGTCCAAGCTGGTGCCAGGAGGTCGTCTCATCTTTTTCCCTGAACCCTAAGGGAACAAAAGTAGTCCCTTAGGGAACTAACGATATTACTGCGCCCTGTGATTTGATTGGACAAGCCAGCTCACAGGGACAGTGATTGCGCATTCAAAAGTAGTCCCTATTGGTGACTGCTACAAACCTACCTGGTGGTCGGTGAAAAAAGAAACCGATTTTACTCATTCATATCGCTTTTTTAAAACATACTTGCCGAATCTGATCGCTTTGCTTCTAAATCCATTCGCTCATGTACTCTGCAACTTTTATGTTCGTATCCTGCTTTAAAGATGAATCTAATATTGTTTTAATTGTTCATATTCATCCAAATTTGTTTGGCACAAGGTCACCGATTATTAGGTCTTTCATCGGTACATGCATTGCATTATATCTCTCGCTTCTTTTATTTTGTCCTTTAGTCCTCAAATTCGATGAGAAATGTTTCTGACAAAGAGAAGAAATACTGGTATTTGGATCAGAATCTATCCATCTAACATGTTTTTGACCTTGAAGTAGTATTCGTTTTTTAGCTCCTTACATCAAGTGACTTGTTTGGAGCGATTTTCATAAATTGTTTTTAAAATACCTTGTAAAATTCAATTCTTATCGAAAGAAATACCTCTAGTGAAATGTTTATGAAGATCCGATATAAAATAATTATTATGTGAAGTTGCAATAAACAGACAAGCAAGCAAAAATAATAAACACTCACGCTGCATTAAAAATAACTGTAACAGTAGTACTACAAACGAGGAAAACAGCAGCAGCAGCAGCAGCAGCAGCAGCAGCAGCAGCATAAACCGCCATTAACGATGTTTGAAATATCTGCTTGACTTCTAAGCTGGGCGCTGATTGGAGCAAACACGTAATTTCGATTCTAATTTAACCAATGACTCAGTTCGACTAAAAACTTCTCTTTTGACCAGCAAACCTTCCACCGTTAGCCACCAAGATTTCAATATCCAACATGGCGAGTAGCGGCACGCACGCGGACTTATACCATTGCAACACACATACTTACAAACAACACATGAATTCGGTCTGCCTTTAACTAAACATACGTATGTACGAACTTTCTCCTAAAAAACATTCTCCTAGTATTAACTCTTCTTCATTCCCTACATCCAGGACATTTATCGTGCATATGGACTCTACAATCTTTTTCCTCGCCCAGACTGACACATTCTATTACTAACGACTTTCTCCATTATTTTATGTATATGAAGATGGAAAATAAAGTTCGAATAAATGTTAGAATGAGACTTTGTCTTTCTATTCTATATAACTTAGTTCAATGCGGTAATAGAAAAAGAAGAGCAAACAATGTTATTTCAGTGAACAGACGGACATAGCCTCCTATAGATATGCGTCGACGGATCTAAAAATGTTATTGTAAACTTAACAGGCTAATGAAAATGTTATTTCAAACTTAAGCGTTAAAGTCTGTCAAAAATGTTATTTCAAACTTAAGCAATCTTTCAAACAAAACAAACGTAGGTAGTTGATGCTTTTAAACACAACTAAGAAATGGAGTCGGTGTTCTTTGGCGTAGTGATACAACGAAACCAATACCAAGGTAAATGTTTAATCAAATTTTTGTGCAGAAAATGGCGTTGTAAGTTTTGGCGGGAACACACAATTGTTCCTGGCAGATATTAGACAATAAGAGAACGAAGTGGTACAAAGAAAGGGATGGAAATAGCAGGTGCTTATTAAGAAAAACCTATTCAGCCATTGTGGGTGTTGCCGCGCAACTTAGAAGTGTTCAAGCAGAACAGGGACAAGATGGCGCCAGAAGAGAAAGGCGCTTGCCGGAAGTAAGGCGAGGAAAAACCAGCAATCAGCCGCACCTTGATGATAATCGCTTTGCCAATAACAATGTAAGATAACATCCGATTCTGATAGAAAGAAAGGCAACAGTAAGGACAGTTAACCTGAGATGGCTCTTTGATATAAAAGATACAAGCAGGACTAATCGGAGTTGCCCGGGTGTTAAATTATTATAATTTGATAACACATCATTTAAATATGCAGAATATGATTCACAGAGAAAAGGGGGGAAGCAACAACAACGACGGCAGTAGACCTGAGATAGATTCGTATATAAAACATACGATTAAACAGATTTCAATCGGGTGTGGACGTTTTATAATTTGATAACATAGTATTTAAATATGCACAAACATATTGCGGACATTTTTGTCTAGGTACGGAAACATGAAGCTTCATCGGACGAGATATTTTCACGGGTATTTATCCTATTGTCGTATCTACAATCAACTTGTAAACAGCAAGAGCTCGTAGAGAGTGCATACCTACCACACGGAACGACAATATCACACTTTACCAACATACTTGATTTTTAGATCATAAAGAGGGGGGCTGGGTGATACGAAACGGCGATTGGTCAAACAAGGTTACGTGGTTAGAGAGTGTATTTTAAAAATAATCAGTTTAGGCGGTCCTACAGGTTGCCATTATGGTTATTGCTTTCCTATGGTCACGTGAAAAAGGAAATGATAATTAAAGTTCATTAGAAACTTATGAAGCAGCCCAAAATCGACCGGTGATGGTAATTGGTGAATTACTCTATCAATATGTTAAATATTTACATGGGGCAACAGTCGCATTTTCCCAATTGGCACATCCTATATATTAAACTAGCAGAGCTACCCGGTGTTGTCCGGGGCAAAAGGGTAACATACTTCTATTAAAACATATCTCTCCCTATTTTCTCCTCACATGTTTTCCCCTCCTTCTGTCCTCCCCTCTTTCTTGTCAACCCAGCACATTCCTCTCTCTGGACATACACTTTTTATAAGTTATTCGTGTCGGCGTAACGGAAATAACTCATTGAAAAAAAAATTCAGAGTTACTTTTCTTTAGTTAGTACATGAAAACGACTGGAACACCGAAATCTCCCTGACGAAATCGGTAAATAATAACATTAGAAAAAAAGGATGAAAAACGTACCCCCCTAACAAAACCGGGACACGTTTACCCTCAGAGAATAAATATTTTTTCTAAATTTAAGATACTATGCAGCCCGGGCAACGCTGGTTAACTGAACCGATTAACAAATACTCTTAACATTATGCCAAATGCGCCGCATGTATGTACAATAAATACTATTATCCAAAAGGTAAATCTCTTACTTACACCATTGTTTGAGAAAATCTTAGCAAAGATCGTCTGGAAAAATGCATTGAAAGATTTTGTATTGTGCAACGTTTGGGCTAGAATTTGGTTAGAGATTTTAGCATATTAAAATAAAATTAATAAAATTAACTAAAATTAAAAAGTGAAAATATGACCCATATCATCATTATTATCGACCCAGAAAAATTACCATATCAGAATCAAATAGGATTTGTGTGTGTGTGTATATATATATATATATATATATATATATATATATATATATATATATAATTATTTCAAGATATAATTCTTTTTTATTATCTATTATTCGATGTATAGTATCGATATTAAAATTTAAAATTTAAAAATTTAAAAATTAAAAAAAAAATGTATTTTCGGCATTTATTTTCTTCAAGTAACGGTTTCAATTTAAATCATTAATTCGACCAACTTATTATTTCGGGTAACACCGGAATAATGACAGAATTCACGATTATCTATTTCGAAATTGATTTCCTAAAAATAAAAAAAACGGCAAATTTTAAAGAAAAATATTTTGCGTGATAATTTTTTGTTAATTTGCAACTTTTTCAATGCAGCGTTTGTTACTGTTCCCAAATTGACCTACCCTAAATATATTAACTACAAACATGTGATGGGACATTCTGATGTTTGTATAAACATTTTTATGTTTGCTTTATCTTAATGGTTGCAAGCATTTCTTAAGTTATCTTTCATTGTATTGTGATCTTTAAAAATATTCTCATAAAAACATTTTTCCTTGAATAAAAAGTTTACTGTTTTATTTGAATGGTGAACATTTCTGCTTTCTCACAAGACCATTCACACGACTAGCGCCACCTAGCGCATATTTTTGCCAATAAAATGCAATCAAAAAAGAGAATATTTTCAAAAATACTATTTTTTGAAATTTCACACTTATGTATATATAATCGTCTAATATAAGTCAGCGTTAAAATCCGCATGCACAATTTTAAAATGAATATCAAAGCAACTTTTTAGCAAGGTGGTACATTTAATGTGACCATTTTCTTGCTACTTTTTTAATAATATGTATTTATACAGATTTCAGTCTTAGTCAAATAAAGATACTAGAAGTTCCGAAACTTGTTTTAGCACACAATAGAAAATGTAGTGAGTGCGTTTGTTGCGTCAACGTAACATACTAATATTGAATGATAGTTTATTTACGACTAGCAGGACCCGTGTCCCAGCGTTGCACAGGGAAAATATTACACAACGGCCCCCCCCAATATTTTAAAATCGATATTTTAAAATAAGTATTGCCTCTGGTGCTTAGAATCAACTAAAATCGATAACATAATTACATATTGAATTATAGTTTATTTACCATTAATCGAATATTTATTGAAATACAATAGCGTAGAATTTCTTTTGTAAAAATTCACCATAATTTATTTCAGTTTCTTATCTATTTAAAAATGGTCTCCTTCCATTCACTCGGACACTTAACCGACAGCACAGTTTCTTCACACAAATTTTCACTAAGTCTCTCTATTAGCTGCCTGCTGATATTGTTAACATACTAGTCTGCTAAGCTACATTTTCGTCTTTTAGTAATCGTATTTCAGTTGTAGCTTCCCAACCAGGCGTTTTTTTTTTTGACAAGGTAAACTGATTCAGACTCGGAACTGTCTACCGAAACGAATCTGACCATTTAGCCGGTACAAATCGATCAGTTCATAGCTGGAGCTTTTCTAGACAAGACCACTTATCTTTTCTAAATTTTAATTATATTTTTCTAATAATTTAGTTCAATTAATAATTGACTGACAAAACGATGCCGTAATTATTAAATTTAACTTTCGAAATCCTATATTAAATAAAATTAAAATTTGGTAAAAACAAATTGGTATTGTTAAAAAAATGAAATTATTTATGAGATTTAAGGACGTTCTATCGATTTTTATTGAAAAACTGATTTTTTACAAAATAACATGTTCCTTCATTAAATCATCTTTCCAAAAATGTAAAAATTTTATTACAAGAAATTTAATTAAAAAAAAAAACAGATAAAGAATTGTGGTGGCAATGAGCGAATCTGGATCGGTGTACAGTTTGTCTACGCTCTCTTATCGTCATGAGTGGTTGCTGCAGTAATATTTTATTGAAATGTGTAACCATTCATGAAAATACTCTAATTAAAACTGTGATATTGTAAACATACTAGTCTACTAAGCTACATTTTCGTCTTTTAGTAATCGTATTTCAGTTGTAGCTTCCCAACCAGGCGTTTTTTTCTGACAAGGTAAACTGATTCAGACTCAGAACTGTCTACCGAAACGAATCTGACCATTTAGCCAGTTCGAATCGATCAGTTCATAGCTGGAGCTTTTCTAGACAAGACCACTTATCTTTTCTAAATTTTAATTATATTTTTCTAATAATTTAGTTCAATTAATAATTGACTGACAAAACGATGCCGTAATTATTAAATTTAACTTTCGAAATCCTATATTAAATAAAATAAACATTTGGTAAAAACAAATTGGTATTGTTAAAAAAATGAAATTATTTATGAGATTTAAGGACGTTCTATCGATTTTTATTGAAAAACTGATTTTTTACAAAATAACATGTTCCTTCATTAAATCATCTTTCCAAAAATGTAAAAATTTTATTACAAGAAATTTAATTAAAAAAACAAAACAGATAAAGAATTGTGGTGGTAATGAGCGAATCTGGATCGGTGTACAGTTTGTCTACGCTCTCTTATCGTCATGAGTGGTTGCTGCAGTGATATTTTATTGAAATGTGTAACCATTCATGAAAATACTCGAATTAATCATGTGATATTGTAAACATGTTAAACACATAGACTTTAGATATTCAGCCAAGATTTCCCAATCAAATCTATATAATATTCAAAAGCTATGTGTTTTTTGGAGTTCGTCTGTTCGTAAGCAAATTGAAACGTGTATTGGTTAACAAAAAAAGAATCGGCAGAGTACACATTACTAAAGTAGTCAATTTTACGGTACCAAATCATCAAAACACTGAAAATTACATGTTTTTTTTTCTTTTTCCGTTTGCAAAATAATTAACTTCAATTTTTTTACATTTGCCATAATCGAGTTTGAATCTCACGTAAGTCTAAAGAATTTTTAAGTTGATACGCGTTTTATAAAAACACATAAAAACATTGCATAAATATTTTTTAAACTAAGTGATTTTGTTATAAAATTCGTGAAAATTCAGATACCTCCGGTTTTTGTGACATTTTAACAATTGGTATTAGACATTAATTAATAACTATTTCTCAGATTTCAGTTTCTTTGGAGTAGTTTGTAGAGATTTTAAGCGGCATAATATCGGCACAATTTCCTATTTGAAAATGCAAATATTTCAGATTTGCATTAAATTTGATTCAAAT
>OY744524.1:123985632-124063132 GCA_963556195.1 Sepiola atlantica | reverse complement strand
AAAAATGATAATTCTACAAAAAAAACAAAAAGAAATCCTTTTAAACACAAAAACGTGTTTTTTTCACGAAACAACAAAAAAATAATTATACAAAAAAAGATCAAAAAATCACTTTTCACGAAATAAAGCACACACATTTTTTGTTGTTTTTTTGACAAAAGAAAAAAAATTGTTTTATTATGCGTAGCGACCAATACGACTCCGTGTTCTGGGCGAAGCGTTGTGTAGAGACGAAGTTTTTCCTATCTATGTAGACTTTGATTTTTAAGCATATATAAAATATCTCTTTGTTGAACTCATGTTTTTGTACTCTTTATTTTGTTTGTTTATCATATAACATTTCTCTCGCTCTCTCACACATTTGAATATTGCTTAAAACTGTTTTCTTTAAAATGTTTCTATGAAACTAGTTCTCCCCAAAATCTTCCTCCAAAACGGGAACGCTAAAAAGGGTCCTCGAAAGTTGTCTTCTTTCTTCATGTTATCTAGCTATTCGTCATTCCAATTCTTTTTATTCCATTTACCATTATTTCTTAGGTTTTACTTCTTTTAATTTATTTCTTTTGTTATCGTAAATCTTTCTTTTCCTTTTTATTGTTACTAGCAATGATATCCTCTTTCCGGTCACATATTTTTGCTTGTACATTAAATATTAAATTGTTTTTAACGCCAATACGTAGTTAAAATAAATTGTTTTGGACTATTAAAATAATTTCCAACGTTATTGATAATTTTACCCATTTATTTAGTGATTTAAAAAAATTATCGCTTATGTTTGAATTCATGTTTTGAAACATGACGTAAATCATAAATCTATGACGTCATGCTAAAGCTATAGTTATTTTGTTATGATAATGTTTTAAGCTTTATTTGTAAGAAAGTCCGAATAGCTTAGTAGGTAGAACCTCAAACAGCAGATCTCAAGGTTTCGGTTTCGATTTCCGATCCCGGCATCCGCTTTATTTGTTGTGAATTTATTATTTACTATGAATGCAATATTCTCCATTTCTAAAAGTAGTTAAGATCTCTGATATTTCGACATAGGACAAATTGCTCAATTCATTACGTTTAAAAAATTGTAACTGACGGGCATCGGACAAAATCTCTATTTATATAATACATATTGTCTTTTGTTCTTTCCGTTTTCTTTCTTTTATATTCGTATCCAGTCATTCTTTTATTCCTTCTTTTCATTCTTTAATTTTAAAAATTTCTTCTGCATTCATATTTTCTATGTCTGGGTTATTTTTTCTTTCTTTCTGTTTTCTTTTCTTTATATTCTTGATTAGTCCTTTTTTCCTTCTTTCTTTATTTTTCTTTCTTTCATTAGTATTTTAAAATCCTATTTTCTTCTTTTGTGTTCTCTTTCTTTCTGTTTCATTTCTTTAAACAATTGTAAAATCATTTTCTAATTGATTCTTTTCTTTCTTTAATTTCTTTTCTTTATTTTGTATTCTAATTTTCTATTTTTAACCTTTGTCTTTCTTTGATCCTTTTTCATTTCTATTTTCTATCATTTATATTGTTGGTATTCTTTTATTCTTTTATTCTTTTATTCTATCTTTTCTTTTTCTGTTATTTTAATGTTCTTTCTTTCTTTTCTATTACGACCTCCCAGTTTTCTATTTTTGTTGTCGTTCTTTCTGTTTTCTTTCCTCATTATTGCCTATTTATTCACATATTTCCTCTTTCTTTCTTTATTTCTTTCTTTCTCTAATGTATCCCTTCTTTAATTCATTTCTTTCTTTTGTATTCTTAAATCTAAGTTTTCTTTTTTGCGTTAGCTTTTTTCCTTTTCGTTTTCTTTCCTTTAAATTATTGTCTATTCATTCTTATATTTCCTCTTTCTTTCTTTCTTTATTTATTTCTGTCTTTCTTTCTTTCTTTCTTTCTTTCTCTAATGTATCCCTTCTTTAATTCATTTCTTTCTTTTGTATTCTTAAATCTAAGTTTTCTTTTTTGTGTTAGCTTTTTTCCTTTTCGTTTTCTTTCCTTTAAATTATTGTCTATTCATTCTTATATTTCCTCTTTCTTTCTTTCTTTCTTTCTTTATTTCTGTCTTTCTTTCTTTCTTTCTCTAATGTATCCCTTCTTTAATTCATTTCTTTCTTTTGTATTCTTAAATCTAAGTTTTCTTTTTGTGTTAGCTTTTTTCCTTTTCGTTTTCTTTCCTTAAAAGTTTTATTCAGTCTTTCTCTCATCCATTTTTTCTTTCTTTATTCTTTCCAATTTTTTCTTCCTTCCTTCCATCTTGTTTTTCTTTCTTTGCTGTAATTCTTTCTTTCCGTCTTTAACTGATTTTTCTTTCCCTTTATCGTTGTAATACAATCCGCCAATATTTCTCTTGGAGATGAATGGACGTTCCTCAGCTGGCCAAGTCCACACAGATGCGCTCGGAATATAGATGAAACTGAAGTGTCCAAGCCAAACAATAGAAATCGTCTTCAGGGCTAACATTTCGAATTCACCTCAGATGCGTAAAGTGGAGAAATTTCGAGTGGATTAAAGCCGTACAGAAAGTTCTACAATGGCGATTGTCAGTTAGCGGGAAGGATTTCAAAAAGGTCCTGCCCCTTATTGATCTTTTCTCGGTAAAAATAGAAGCAAGGATATGACTTCTCTTCAATTTGATTCACATAGGTAGTTTAGCAATACTAGCTGAATCACTTGTTTACACACGGTGAAAAATTATAACAATCCCAATCCTACTTATATAACGAACGAGTTTCAAAACGTAAACGGATGTGACGTCATCCCACTTGGGCGAAATAAATCAGTCGTTCTGATTGGCGAGTAAAATAAGGAGGGAAGTTCAAATAGAAAATAAATAAAAAATTGATATAATTTAAAAAAATTTTATTTCAATATTCATTGCCAGTTCACAGAGTGATCCTTTTTTTCGTCACCTTATTTTTTACAAATACTATTCTCTAACTACATAAATTTTTGCATAATAAAACAAGTATTAAAAAGTACAAGGAAAATATAATAGATATTTTGTGTCTGCATATCTGTAACCAAAATTATGTTACTGTTTTCAAAGATATCTATTATTATACTAAATGTTAGTTACTCAACATTTGTTTACCTTGGGTTGCTCCGCTTATATACTTTAATAACACAAAATACATGCGAAACTATTCATCAGTGCTGGGATTAAGTTATGTTTAAAAAAATTGTTTTAAAAGTTTTAATTATCCGTAATTTATAATTAATTGAACAAACAACCCATCTCTCTTAGCTATCTATGTATTTCTTTCGCTCTATCACTCTATGTTGATGCAACCACTCACTAATATTCTTAATATCTCTGTGAGTATTTAAAGAAAGGGTTGCTCTCCATTTCCAGCTGATTTACATAGTGTGTTTGTGCAAACCGTAAACACGCATGTCAATTAGATAGCAACATAATAGGTTCCTTAATTCTTACATTGTACATAATGCTAATATAAATATAAGATTTATTTTCAATTTCTTAACCGATTTATCACAGTGTCTGAATTTTTTAATGGAATCAAAGTGGAACAAATAGTGGTAGTGGGTGTGATCCAAACGGGTCACGGGTCGTCTAGTTACTTTTTCATGTTTTTATTTTCTGAATATTAGGAAGAATTCAATAGTTGCAAATATATGCACGTTTCAGGCGCATATCTTTGCTCGTCTACATTATAAATGAACGTATTACTGCGCATGTATCTATCACTTACACGCTCCCAACCTTCTTGTCAGAATTGCATTAGTTGAAATGTCAGGTGTGTCATAGAGGGCGGTTACTACTACTACTACTACTACTACTACTACTACTACTACTACTACTAATAATAATAATGTTAAAATAAAAAAAATTATAGACTAGAAAACTATTGTTCAGAATTGCACCAAATTGTGCATCAATTACAGCTGGCATACAGGATGTGTCGTAGGGAGAGAGAGTCAACATTCTTATAATACTATGGATACTACAACAATCATATTAACTACTGCGGATAATAATAGTAAACACTGTTGGGTTATAAACTATTGGGAACGTACCACATAATTTGATATAAAAGACTTTTAACATACAGCGTGTGATACGAGGGTCAGAATTATACTACTACTACCATTATTATTATTATTACTACTACTACTACTACTACTACTACTACTAGCAATACATATTTAATAGTTCAAAATTATTGGGCATAATTTCACCCAATTTTTCTGGATGTAATTCAACCAAGAAAACAAATTATGCTGTGAAAATAATGTCAAATCGCTCCGTAAAGAAGCAAGACTAGAGCAGCTTTTTGGCTGGGAATGATAACACTCAACCTTTCTTTATATAGAACTAGCTTTTCCTGGCCGCTTTTACGTCGTGAGGAACGTCAAAAAAAAAAAATGGAAACCCTCTTCCGAGCAAAATGAGGTGCGTAAACTGTGACAACAGAGCAGCATCTGCCACGATCCACCTGAATTACGCATGGACAGTTTTCACCTTCGTGGACAGGGGACATTTCACAAGCAAGTAAACACCCCTACTCATTGAATTGACACACGCTGAGAAGACGTGGTCATCGGCACTCGACAATTCCCGAATGAAACGGAGTGGGTTTTCTCGACCGCAGCTACACGCGATCTCGCAGAACGCGAGCAGCACGAATTTCAAGCTCGCCAAGTATGTGATCGTTAACATATTCAGGGGCAAATACGGCCCCAAACCTCCATGATGAGTTTGAACGTAATTCATCCTCTCTGTGCAACACCTCCGATATTTAAGGTAAACTTTGTACACCCTATATAACAATGGTTAAACATGGAACAGGGAACCTCTCCTAACATTTTACATATAGTTTGGAGACAAGTGCTCGTCACCAACGAATCGGATATCTGAGGAGGGTTCTTTGCTGACGCCACCATCTTCCAAAGAACATCACTGCGGCCGCACTTCTTGGACCTCAGGAACGTTGTAATCAAGAGGCATTCGGAAAGTTAGTGGGGTTCTCTATGTTCCGTTTCCGAATCCAACCATAAAGCAGTAGAGGCTTCGAGTTTTGTTTCTGGTGCTGTGATAGATCCGCTACAACGCCAAGAGGATCTACTTCATAAATGCTGTTCTCCTTCTTGGATACTTTTTTTCTCTAACCCGTGAGCGTCGGTGAAGCTGAACGGCATCTTGCCTGCTCCATCTCCAACTCTGGCCTACTATTTAAGGATTGGAAGCGAGATGGAGTTGAAGGAAGTGTGATAGTGGGAGGGATTGAGTTTTTACGTTTTATGAGCTGTGCAGAGTCTTCTGTCATTTCGGCGTCTTTTGTCTTGGGAGTGGAACTCGGTCTTGGTCTTTCGACTTCTTTTCGACTTTCTTGTTTCGCCTTGCTCCGGATTGAGCCGGATTCTTCAACGATCATGGACGTCATCTCCTTTTCCTTTCTGGACTCTTCTTCAGACTTTTAAGAAGGGACCGCATGTTTTCGTTTAATCGTTTGCGGTTCTGGTTGTGGTAGGCAGCTGCTTCACCTCCGCTGCCAGCTTCTTCGTTGTACATTCTTTAACGGAGAGTGGCTTTTGTGAGTATTAGGATGCTGCTTACATTTTATGGGCTCCCAATGTTGGTGATATAGGACAGGACAGGAGGAAATGTTAATTTTTTTCTTGCAAAGAATGGTATTCCAGTTCCCTTGGTCTTTCCCAACGCTCTCTATAACTGTAATAGGTATTGGTGTTATATCGGTATAGTTCAAGCTGGAACAACAGCAGTGGATGTTGGTGATGGGATTCTTCTCCGGCAAAACCTGGCCATATGCGCCTGATGCTGCAGTGTCATCAATGACAGATATATTCTAGATTTCATAGCTGAGTATAGACAGAATTGCCTGAAACCCTGTATAGTCTACGCTCAGCTGAATTATATATTTGATCATTATAGTGTTTCTATTCGACAGTTTAAATATTTTCAGAATCCCCTTCAAATTTAGAAAGTTCACGAAGGAGTAGATGGGCTCTGTCTATCGCCCGGCTTTTTCACTCCTTCTTTGTCTATAAGGCAGGCGTAGAGGTACAAGCACTGGGACGCCTCTAAAGACGCCTGGTACTTGACCTTGTTTCCTGACTAGGGCAATGAACGCCGTCTCTCTTTCTCTCTATTTGGACAACTTCGGGAAAGTTTTTTGTCACTAAGTCTTACATGACTAGTCTGGGTCGCTCTTGTTCCGACAGGTTGAGGGTACAGCTTGTAGTTAGGCGCCCTAACTCTTAGGTAGCGCTAAGAACGGCTGCTCCGTCAACAGTTGCATACTATCGTGGTTAACTGTACGTGCCATGTCGCGCATGGAAAGGGACCCTACAGTTATCACCGGTTGGCTTTCCCGAGGCTACAAGCCCCATAGACCAAGTCACAACTAATGGACTGAATGTGTGAGTTTATTGGCGTCAAACAAGCACCCACTTTGCCCTTCACTCTCTATCTAAAAAAACTTGAATATAAAAAATAAGAAAACCAAACCTAAACCAGACACTCAACAAAAAACATCTTCGCCCCCGCTCTTGAGGCTCGCATTCACAAATATCCGGGAACTTAGAACCAACATTAAAGACGTAGAAACTTTTCTCCTGACCAACTCCCCGGATATCCTAGCGTTAAGTGAAACAAACTTTCAATCCTCAATCTCCTCTCACCACTTTGACATGATTGATTAACTTCCACTCTACCGTAAGGACTCTGACAAACATATGCATGGGCTAGGAGTTTATGTTCTGAACACCCTCCCTTTGACTAGAGAACATAGGTTAGAATCAGATGATCAAGCCTACATGTGCTTTAGATTGACTTTACATCACAGAGTTAGTTACTTATATTTCTTATATCGTTCTCCTTCGACCCAGGACTGTACACTGCTTGAATCTGTCTCTGAAAGCATAGATAGGGAACTCTCACTCGACTCGAATGCCCAAATACATGTATTTGGGGATTTTATGCACACCGCCGTGACTGGTTGGGATTCTCCAGCGTTACTGATGCAGCTGGGACCTCTACTTTTAATTTCTCCTCAGCTCACGACCTCTCATCGACTGTCACTTTTCCGACCCGCCTTCCTGATCGTGCGGACCAGCACACCTCACTTCTCGACCTGTTCTTGAACTCACTACCCGAGGCTTGTATGGCGAATGCCGATAGTCCGCTTGGAAACTCTGATCACGTTGTGGTAATGATACTTATCACCTTTAAAAACTCGTCCAAAAGCTGAAGAGCCGTTGCTTAAAACGACGAGAAACTATGAGCAGGCTGATTTTCAATCCCTCAGGGATCACATCAGCGACACACCATGGGGTGAAACGTTCTCACCCCCTGCTGACTAGTATGCAAATGAGCTAACCGAATGGGTTAAAGCAGGTATTGATGCTTATGTCCCCACGCGAAAATCCTTCATCAAACCCCACTTTTCTCAATGGTTCACCTCAGAATGTGCAGCTGCTATTGCTGAGAGGCAGAAGGCATTCCGAAAGTTCGGCCGCCATAAGTCCACTGCGAACAGACAAAAATTTGTAGAGGCAAGAAATGATTGCAAAGTAGTGATAGATGAAGCAAAGAGAAGGTATACAGAGATAACCAAAAAACGCATTCAGTCACAGAAACTAGGTACTCGTGATTTCTGAAAAATATACAATAGTGTGATGAACAATAAAGAATCGACAATTACCCCGCTATCAAATCACAACGATGTTGTTTGCTCCACTCTGGACTCAGTAAACAACCCCCTCCCTAAATTTCCATTGCGGACTGAAGCCACACTTGAGAACCTGGTCATCACCCCGTCTCAAGTCAGAGACATCATAAAAACCTTGACACCTCCAAAGCTTGTGGGCCTGATCTGATACCAGTAATAGTAATAAAGAAATGCTCTGCAGAACTGGCCCCTGTCCTCTCTAAACTATACAACAAATGCCTAACTGAATTTTGTTTCTCTGATAGTTGGAAAATTGCCTTTGTGGTACCAGTTTTCAAGAATTCTGGAGATAGAACTGATCCCCTAAACTACCGCCCAATCAGTCTACTCCCGATCGTGGCTAAAATCTTTGAATAATTAATCAATCTAGCGATAGTCAGGCACCTAGTTAATGCTAAACTTCTTTCTGCTCATCAATACGGATTTAGACAAGCACGATCTATTGCAGATATCCTAACGGTCAAATCTGAATGCATATACCATACACTGGACAAGGCAGGTGAAGCTAAGGCGGTAGCGCTCGATATATCCAAGGCCTTTGACAAGGTCTGGCATGAAGGGTTCTCCTAAAACTGCACTCATATGGTATTACTGGACAAATATTTAATATAATTAAATCCTTCCTAACAAAACAAAAGATCCAGGGTGTTCTCGATGGTCGTTCTTCTAAGCAACATGACATAAATCCTGGTGTACCTCAGGGGTCTATTCTTGGACCTCTACTGTTCCTGATTTTTATAAATGACCTCCCTGATGTCATTGCGAATGAGATAGGAATATTTGCTGACGACACCACGCTCTACTGTCGTCATGTGGGCAAAACTGACGCGCACACATCTGAGTCAATGGCTGAATCTTTAGAAAATGACCCCCAGTCTGTAGTGGAATGGGGTCAAAAATGGATGGTAACTAACATTTTAATGCCGCAAAGACAAAGCTCCTTTCCTTCAATAACTACAAGAAACCTCTCCAACCACCGATTGTCATGGCAAATAACACCCTACCTGAGAGTTCATCATTCAAACTCCTCGGCCTAACTTTCACAGATAACATGAATTGGAATAAATACATTGAAAACATTTCCAGGTCTGCTGCAAAGAAAGTGGGCTCTCTCTACCGTGCTAGAAAACTTTTCACACATTATTCTATATTTCTACAAAGCCACCATCCGCCCATGCATGGAGCATTGTTGCCACATCTGAGCTGGTGCATCATCCACTAGTCTCTCCCTCTTAGACAAGAGTCGCCAACTTAGTAGGTCCTTCACTATCAATCAAGCTCTAGTCCCTGTCCCATCGCCGCAATGTTGCTCCTTGTGCCTGTTTTACAAGTACTTCAATGGATTATGCTCTGATGAGCTTGCTGCTCTGGTACCTCCACGACGTAAATTCACTAGACCAACCCGACAGTCTGCCAAATCCCATCTATACACTGTGGAGGTCCTCAGATGCCGAAGAGCTTTCTACCCCAAAAGCTTCTTTCCTCGTGCTGCTGGACTCTGGAACTCCCCACCTGCTCCCTGCTTTCCTGACCTTACTGACATGCAGAAATTTAAAACTAATGTAATCTCGCTGAGCAGCTCTTAATTTAGGTTGCCCCCCCCCACAAACCGTCACCCTATTTTCTCAGTAGCCCCTTACGTCTACAGTGGCGGTCTGTCTTGTTTGGGGTGAACTATGTTAAAAAAAGTAATTCATCTTTTTGTTCATCTTTTTGTTAATAGTTTATTGACAAAAAATGAACAGGGTTGACTTGTTCACGAATAAAACCAAGTAAATACTGGCGGAGTAATCAAATTCACGAGCAGTCCTCAGTCGCATGTATACCCCGGTTAGAGGAGATTACGACGTTGGGTTTTTGCAGTTCTTGCAATGTGTCGACGTCCTCCTACATGCAACGCTTGGTATTCCCAAATGGTCACTCATCTGGTACTGACCAGGTTCAACGTTGCTTAACTTCGGTGATCTAACGAGAACCGGTGTGTCAACGGGATTATGACGTATGCATTCTCCTGGTCGGGGTACCTCATGCGATTAGCAATAAACTAACTCCTTTCTCAAAGGGCGAGAAAGTAAAGACTCGGAGGGTGGACCTCCTAGAACAGGACCATACTTCAGATCGAGAGAGTACAAGGCCACCCTAGCACAGAATGCTGAAGATTCTCCTATTTATCTACGTCCCCACAAAGTAGAATGTGACACAAGGTCGGAAGGTGGGAATTTGTACTCTAGAGGAAGAGTACGGAGTTTCTTTAAAAATTGCCTGGGCAGGGCGCCTCAGACAGTAAGCAATAAACTTACTCCTCCCCAAAGAGGGGAGGCAAAGCCTGGGAGGGGGTTAACCTCCCATAACTGCACAGGACAGTGGGAACAGATACTACACTTTGATCTTAGCCAAAAGACCAAGGAAGCATCCGAAACTTCTGTCGGTCCGATGGTGTCACGTAATGTTATTAAAGTCTCTGGCTGATGTCACAGAAGGCGAATAACGTAATAACGTAAATAAAGAGCGAGGTATAAGAGAAGTAGTGGGAAGACGCGAATTACACAAATGATTAAGAGAGAGAGAGAGAGAGAGAAAGAGAGAGAGAAAGAGAGAGAGAGGGAAGAAAGACATGGATGACGTCATAAAGCAACCGTTCATTTATTTTGAAATATATATGAACCAATAATTTTTTGACAAAAGGCAGATAATAACACCAACATAGGAGAAAATCAGTCGTATCGAGGGCGGTAACAACGGTTCATATATGGATTACTTCTGCAGAATATGCCACGATGGATCGAGTACGGAGAATCTGGTTTCACCATGCAACTGCACCGGTACGATAGGTCACATACACGCCTCTTGCTTAGTGAAATGGCTAAGACCGAACAGACGAAAGTATTGTGAATTGTGCGGTTATCATTACTATCCCTATGGCGAACATCTAACTTTTAATCAATTTCTAAAATACCCAGGGAATCAGAATTTGTCGTGGAACTTAAAATGTAATCAAATTTTATTCATTTCGCTTACGCCAGCCATTTTGGTCATGGTGTGCCTCCTTCTCTATGTCGCCCGCCTCACCCCTTGTAAACAGTGTGTGCGCGGCGTCTGGCTCGTCTTGGTTGCGTCTTTCCTCGCTACTTCTTACGTGTGTTGGAACGTGTGGGCCTTCTTGTACTGGCGAAGGGCGTGGAACAAATGGAGACACAACAATCAAATAGCAAGACTCGAATGCAACCGAAATGAATACCGGAACAACCAGGACAGTCAACTGCCGCCAACTGCTGCGGGGGCGAGCATTAACAGAGCCCACGTGAACTTGTCTACATCAACGATGGCTGGCACTTTGACGGAGGTTGAGTCGGACCTCTAAGCCCAGTCGCCGAAACTCCTATACTGCGATGAGTCGAAGCCGTCGATGTTCACTTTTGATGATTATCGACTTACGCAGTCATACATGGAGATGGGCGCTGCCCTACTCTCGTCCTCTTTTTTCTACGCCATGTCAGCGAAACAGTTGCCAGGAAAAACTTGAAATAGGGAGAAAGATTATTTCGAATAAAAGATTAGACTCAGATTTTGCGAACATCCAATTAGAAATAAACATTTATTAAAATAACATTTTCACACACACTTCTTCGGTAATCTTGCAGTATAATTAACAGCCGAGAAATCGAAAAAAAATACAACAGATAACTATTACAACAGATAACTATTACAATAACAATTAAATTTAAATGCGTTTGCATTTAAATTTAATTGTTTACCGACCCGTATACTTTAAACGTTCTGAAACATTTCAAGTTTATTTTTTAATTTCAAAATTAGAATTTATTCGACACGAGAAAAAAAATGGCTGTTTGGCCCTCTGATGATAGTTAATCGACGCCATTTTCTTAGCGCTTCAATAACTCAAGTTAACAATAAGAAATTCAGAGATAATAAATCTTACAATAAGTTTTCACACTTTAACAGTACACGGGTCGGTAGAAAAAATAAATTTTAATGCCCTTGGTGAAAGTTATTACTTGCAAGTTTTTTATTTTCGATTTCTCATCTGTTGACTATACTGAAAGATTACCACTTTTTCTTACGCTCTTCGTCTTTTTCATGATTGGCTGTAGTGTTCAAAGTATGTTTTCCCCGCTACAAATATAGTAATACAGTTCAATTCGTGATCCGTATGGTCTGTAATAAGTAGAACAATAGCGATTTCATCGTACCAACGACAGATACCCGCGTACATATATCATTTATTGTGTCGCTAAAGCAGTTCTTCTCCGAAATAAAGAGTAATCAAATAGCAATGGGAAACGTAAGACAACATGAACTAAAGCTCCAAGGTCGTTGATTCGGTTAATCGAATAACAGTCAATTGTGCGTCTCTACGTACGTAGAGATATTATGTGTAGATAGATGTTCACCCGACAAGTGAGCTGATTGAGCTATTTATAAGATTCTGCTTTTGTTGGGTAACTATTCATCTTTCTCAGGCAATCCCTCGCTGATAATCTGACAATGCTGCAGATAGTATCGGATATATATATATATATATATATATATATATATATATATATATATATATATATATATATACAGGGTGGGCCAAAATAAGGGTCCTATCTTTAAATTTGAATAACTTGAATTTGAATAACTTCCACAAAATAAAAGTTAAACTCACCAAACTTTATGTGTGTGTAGACTGACCCTTCCGAGATTTTTTGAAATAAACAAAACAAATTTTAGCCGAAAAACACTTCTTAAAACTTACAAAAACTAAAGTATTGTTTTTTACACTGTTTTGAGTTTTTTAAGCAAAAATAATGTTTTCTAAATGAGGGTACGTTCCTTAGGGCTAATACGGCTCATGCTTGCTTCGGAAGGGGTCCTTTACTTATTCTAAAAAAAAAATTTAAAAAATATCAATAAATAAAAAAGTTATGCATTTTTAAAAATAGGACCCTTATTTTCGCCCACCCTATATATATATATATATATATATATATATATTTATTTATTTATTTATTTATTTATTTAAATAAAAGCGCAATTTTAGTTCCCGAAAATTCAGTCTCTAAAGCTCTTTCGTCCACCATCGCATCAGGAGAAATTGTTGGAATACAAAATGTAAAATAAAAACCACGAGAAAAAGCAAGAATGGGGAAAATAAATACCGATGAGATGGGGGAATAAGCGTTCAAAATAAATTTTATTGAATGAATCAAGTGAAAAACGTTTAAAAACCAGGTTAGTTTTAAAGACCCCCCTCCCCCCCAAAAAAAATTTGCCAAACTAACTTTCCTCAAAGAGAATCAACGATCTTACGAGATCTTTCTGTGTGCAAAAAGTAGTTTTTTGCAATGCGATAGCGACGATTTCCAAGAATTTCAAATAGAATCGGCCCTGTGTAAGATCTTAAACCATTCTATTTCATACTTATTGGCACAGCATGCATTGTCAGCTAAATGCTGGCCAATAGAAGATTCCAAAGCCCCCAAAAAGAAGTATGGCACAAGGAACAAGGTCTACCATGTCTATGAGGTAGACCTGTGAAGCTAACCTGTCTTTTAATCGTTTTTTACTCAATTTATTGAATTAAATTTATTTCAAACGCTTATTCCCCCATCTCATCGGCATTCAAATTCCCTATTCTTGCTTTTTCTCATTAATTTTATTTTACATTTTGTATTCCAACAATTTATCCTGATGAGATATTCGACGAAAAAGCTCTAGGACTAAATTTTCGAAGACTAAAATTCCGCTTTTATTTAAAACAATTCATGAATCTTGTACTTCGAAACACACACACACACACACACACACACACACACACACACACACACACATATATATATATATATATATATATATATATATATATATATATATATATATATATATATATATATATATATATATATATAAGTTATTTATAGAAAGTACTACAATACAGAGGTGTAATGGATAGACACAAACTGAAGCAAATTAAGACCCATAACAATGGAACGAGTTATGCAGTTTCACCTTTTTTTATTAATACAATGTATATATATATATATATATATATATATATATATATATATATATATATATATATATATATATACACTATATTATGTCCTACCTGCGTCATCAAGGTCTGATGAAAACTCCGCACAGTATGATATTTCGGGAACATTTCCCCTCGTCAGATGTATGTTAACCTCTAGTTTAAACGCGCATATGAAGACTGCTGTCAGCGGGCATATACCGCAGAAAATGAAATGGATTGAAAATTTAACCAAAATCAAAAACAAAAAGTTTTTTCTTTTCATTTCTTTTCTCAAATTTTGCTACATGTCTATTGTTTGTTCAAAATTTATAGGTCGATGTTAATATCAGTTTTTTAAATTTCTTAATTCGAAAAAATATTTATATCTTATAAATATATTTTATTTAAGTTTATTTTATTTATTCATTTATCGCCCGTATCTGCTTAAAGTTAACTAGATTCGTTTAATTTTTCTGGGCGATAGAAGGGAGGTAATTCTGTCGAGAGGGTTATTCGCCTTTATCAGCTGGGATCTGTTTTATATTCGCTTTTTAATTCAGTTATTTTCTAATTACTTATTCGATGTCGAGTTAAATATTATTATTTGTATCTCCACATAACGAATATTATCAATTTCTTTGCTGAGCTATTTATGTTATAGAGTAGTATTGTGAATACTCCGTTAATTCCATATTTTATTATTATTATCTGGCATTCAATGTCGAGTAACAATTAATGTTATAAAGTGAAATTCTCGTCTTGATATTTATTAGCCACTAAATCCTTATTTTATTTTAATAATTTTTATCCTTTTTTTCGGCATTCAATGTGGAGTTAGTATTTATCTTATGTTGCTATATCTATATATTAATACGCTAGAGTGTACTTACCTACCTGTGTTACGCTCTTACATCACTTTTTACGAAGATGGGATCACCCGATCGTCGGAGATTTATTTATTTTGTTCTTTTTTAACGGTGAGTTAAATATACATCGAGGGAGGGGTAAGACAAAGGTTGTACTTACTTTTGGGAGGGAGGGGGAGAGAGAAACACCGTGGAATTTCAACTGGGTCCCGCTAGTTAATTATTATTATTGTTACAGAGTAAGATTTTGTTATTCAGACTAAATTATTATTATAAGGTATGCATTTTTGCCTAAGCTTATGTGGCCTTAAGTATTTAAGGGTTAAATCAAAATTCTAGATTAATATCAACACAAAAAAATTAGATGTGAAACTATGTATCAGACTAGAAATTATCACCCTAATTCGAGTCGGTGGTTAATTTTGGGGTGCAATTTTGCTATCAGACATAGATTCCGTTTATCCGAAGGTGCCGCCGTTTCTATATTGATTAATTTGTTGGTGTTCATTTCAATTGGGGGCAAAGTTAGGATTAGTTCAGTCTTTGGTAGTGGCCGGAAATCACTCTTGGTAGCTTTCGGAACCAAATAAGAGAATATACAAAGGGGATCTTAGGGGATCGAATAATTCCCTGTTTAAGCATTCTCTCGAACTTTTTGGCAAAGGCGTATTCTTCAAGGTTCAACCGACGTGGACGAAAGTAGACAAGCTATCCTAGTGTCCTAATCACATGCTGTATGTCATGTTTAATAATGTCGTCATCGCCAAAAGGCAAAGCAATGGACTTATATTTCCGTAAAATACGAAAAGTACTGTTCATAATGAGATGTAATATTGCCTAATCTCACCGCAGTATACGTCGTATAGATTTTACTGACACAGATATGAGTCTGTCGATCTGATAACGTTATGTTTTCAGATTCACAGTAAGTCAATATCGTTAAAAATCCACACTGATTATGGGCGTCTGGACGTCAGTCCTTATAAAGTTCCAGATAAAATCTCTACGCGTTAAGTGTTAATTCGACTGTGTCGAATGTATGAATTATCGTAACGTTAGCTGTGCGGAGTCTAATCATGTTCGAATCTGCTACTGTCCCATGTCGTCTCCTTGCTGGGATTACGCTGGCACTAGAGCCTGTATCAATAACAAATCTGCAGCCACTATTTTGATGGATAACATAAAATAGACGACTTGCACTGGATAAGCCAGACGAATATATAACCACTAACGGTCGATCGACGCATTTCCCTGATGCGTGTTTTAATTTCTTTTTTAATAAACAAAGCTTACGATATTTCCTGGCTCTGTCATTAAAGTGAGAATGATAAAAGAATATATTTTATGATCTTCTCTTTCAAACTAATTCCTTGCTAAGGATTCCTGGAATCTCGACAAAATTATTGGACGACACCGCATTACACAACGAAAAGTAGGTCATAGATTGAAATGCTCTCCGTAAAGTTGGAAAAGCAACCAAGCGAAGAATGATTTCGAAATCTGATATTGGAAGCGTTTTTAAACGAAGGCTTGCCGGTGCTTGTACACAATAGTGATCTAAGAATTTCAGTACTTACGGAAATTTTTGAATCATGACGTACATAGCTACCCGAACGCTCGGCGAACAGAACATACTTTGTTGTTTTTTTTTTGCAAACAATTTGTGTATTTTTCTTGATTATCCAGAAGAGGGCAATGTTTTAATCATTATTTATTAATTTTATATATTTCAGTGTTTCTCCTGTTTTAGTTGCTACGTGAACAGAATGACTTGTTTCGTTGTCTTGAATTACGAAGAGAATCCCTTGTTTTAGATTCAATCGACAACTGTAATTTAGATATTCGTTTCTTCAGGTTAGCGATTGCGCGTTCAATTGCAGAACCAGTGTCATTCTCTGTCAACATCCTAGTAGTGTTGAAAAAATCAGACAAATATCGTATCGGCTATATCCGCTAGTTTACTAAGAAAGGTATTCTACAACATGGCTGTCAATATTTGTGCCATGGTCGTAGGCAATTTGTCCCGCCACAACCTGAGTAATATGGACTCAGCTATATTTGGTCCATTCGGGTGAGCTATCATATGTCGAAACATTTTCTAAGGCTGTTATTACCAACGGTAATATTGTTAATTTACTATCGTAGCATTTGGTTTAGGATCAAAGTGTAGTATCTATTCTGATATTACACTTAATCTTTTCTGTCCTCGGGTAGTGAAGGAGAAATCCTTCTAGACTGAGGTAATTTAAATTTTTGTTTTAATCCAGTTTTTTTTAAGGAGCTGGATTTTCCCCACATTCAAAAAATGCTCTTGTGTCTAACTTTGGCCGTAGCATTTGTTCGTCAAAAAGGCTAATTCGTTTGATAATCTCCTTCGTGTCTGTGCTGAAAGTGATGATCTTGAGCCAGAATCAAGCGGTGGAGGTGGTCCCGACTTACTTCATTCCCGCAGTAAAAGCCTTTGCATGGCTTGCAGATGGAAAAGGAAATAAGTTTTGGCTTCATAGTTTTCTAGTGAGGATCGAACTCGCAACATCAAAGTAACAAATCCACTCTTTGCTGCACAATAATACGTGGATTCATCTTGACGACAAACAGTGAGCCAGCGAATTATGTTTCTTTTTGATTAGTTAAATGGAATTAATTGAGGGGGGAATCTGCTAATAAAAAAGGGAGGAAAAAAAAGGGGTAAAAGAGGGAAAAAGAATCTGAAGGAGATAGAAGTGAGTTTCGGAGTGAGATTTTGCTGTGAGCCGAATTATTTTCGTTAATTGAAGCTCGAAGTTATACAGAGGTTTTTGGTGCTTCTACAGTATTTGAACCGAACTGCGTTTTGTTTTCTTTAACGTTTGGAGTCTAGTAATAGACTTCCAAATTCCCGTTTGCAGTGTCGTAAGGGTCCGTAGCTGGAACATCTCCGATGAGGTCAGGAGCGTGTCTACAACACTAGCAAATTTGGTTCACTGCGTACGAATACCTCGTGCTACAAAAATGGCTTGCAACAGCAGATAACCATTTTTATATTCGAACTGTTAAATGAACGTAGCCGTAAAAAGGTCGACATACATTGCTCGCTTGTGCGTGTTCGTTTGTTTCCTGGCAAAGCGTTTATTAATGGTTGGCACGTGGGGAAAATTTGAAAATAAATTCTCGCGTCCGAGAAATTCTCTTCTTTTTTTGCCTAAGCGCAGTTTGCCTATATGTTATATTTTAGCTTACCGATGTGTGTATAAACCATTGCACACCCGTATCGCCGTCGGGAACCCATGTTGTATTCGTCTACTGATAAACCCACTCAAACGCCGATGTTTATTAAAAATTTCTTACGAATAGAAGAACAGTTCCAGAAAAGATTAGAGAGACAGGTTACTTTTGTACGCGTAGTAGTAGTAGTAGTAGTAGTAGTAGTAGTAGTGAGAGAGAGAGAGAGAGAGACGGATAACTCGTCCCGCTAAACCTAATTACATTTTTCCTGCTTGAAGTCTCGTTAGCCAAGAGAAGAAAATATCAGTGGTGAAGTCACGTGGTTTCGCCGACTTCCGTCTGTGATCACCTTTGATCTAAAGGTGTCGCTCAAACGTTTCCGTTTAAATAACGTCTTTCGTTATGTAACGTATGTTAATTATTGCACTGATCAACCCTAGAAGGTCACCATTTTTATAATTGTCGCGGGTGACCCTCGTTATACTCAGTAACGCACGACTATTATAATAAAGTAAAATATAAAATAATAATAATGATGAACACAATAACAGGAAGACATGCCTATGTGTTTTAAATGAACAGACGTGGTTAGTTTAATGCACATGTGTGTATGCGTGCGTATAAAGGCATTTAAATGTGTACATTGCGTTTAGCTGTAAGATATATAACATACCGTAAATATTATAATAGCCTAAGTGTGAGTGTGAGGGTAAAATTGTTCATTGTTGTTTGTATGAATGTGTGTGCGTGTCAAATAGATTCAACTGCTGAAATCTATTAGTTTTTTCACACATCGACTGGAAGGGAATAAAGTTCTCGTAAGAATGAAAATTTTAGGCGGGAATTCAAAAATATTTCGACGTGGAATCGTCGACTGGTGTATCAAAATCTTGATTGAGTGTTTATGGAGCTACATCATAACCTAGAAACATGCGCACTTTATTATATTACTCGTCTTAGGCTAAGATCAAAGTGTAGTATCTGTTCCGATGGATACTGCACCCCATAGACTGGTATTGTCTTGTCCTTCGGGACTTGATTTACGCCGGTCTATGGGATTGTCCTGTGCAGTTCTAGGAGGTCCACCCTCCCAGGCTTTGCCTCCCCTCTTTGGGGAGGAGTAAGTTAATTGCTTACTACCTGAGGCGCCCCTACTGGGGAATGCCGACGGGGCGGCCCAGGCAATTTTTAATGGCCAGAGTGCTCACTTCTCGGGCGCTGGCTTTTCAAACCCCACTTTCCCGACCCGACCTTGGGTCACATCTTACTTGTGGGAGTAAGATAAAACTGGCCTTGTGCCTAACTCCTGGAGAGGAGTAAATAAATACTCATCATCGCCAAGTAGCGGCCTCCCTTCGCAGCAGCAGCAGCAGCAGCAACAACAAAAACAACAACAACACTAGTAGCAGTACTAACAAGAGTTTAGTCTATTCTACTGTTACTGGAATCTAACCGCAAGAAAAAGGTTACAAAAGCAACCCAACTTTCAGACAGATTTCGCTGCTCTCTGAAAATCGACTCACTGCTTTCCATTCAGCCTTTCATTTGAGTCTCCACACATGCAAATTAGTTATTCACATGTACAGAGCAGCCCCAACTATAACAGTCTACAATTGTGAAGAGAATCCCTTTTTTTACCAGAGCAGATGGGCATGCACGACATGCGAAGCATTTCATTCTCTTTTTAGCGACAGTTATCCATAGCTAGGGGGGGGGGAGAAACGGGTTCATACCTTTCTCAACATATGAGAAAGAAGGACCTTAACATTCACTTCTGCTTCCGAATATAAAAAAAGCGTTTTTATTTTTTTTAAATATAGGCTAGCTTTTAGACTTCTTTAGACGCGACCACATATCCCTCTAAGAAGTTCGGTTTGTCATGTTTCAGTCTGTTAAACGTGTGCATTGAATGAACTCATCTAAAATAAGATGCGTCCAATCCTCTCAATAAGATGTTCAGTTCATTAAAAATAATAACATTTTCGTTTGTCTGTCATATTTACGTTTAAGGTAGAATTTTCGTCAGTCTGTCATGCTTAAATATGAAAGAATATTTTCCTTGGTCTGTCACGCTTGTTTTAAATGACAGCTCTATCGATCAGCACGAACATTGAATGGCCATCTTATTTTTTGATGCATCCGTGAAAAATCTCCAGAAAATGTTTCAGTATAATCTGCTAAACCACGTATGTGATTACACAACGAAACCATCGACCCCTAATCTCAAGACAGTGACGAAATTTTGTTCTCAAGCATTTGGCGAAGCTCTTCGTGTTATATAATGGGACGCATATGATGATGGACGTATGAGAGATTGCTTAGCCTGCGCGATTTGTAACGAAGTCATGTCGTGCAAGTTTAGTGCAATGTTGTTTCTCACGGTCGCAGTGACAGTTGACGGGGTCGAGGGTTAGGTCACATCTGTGCGTTGATCACGAGATTTTTAACTTTCCCGGTGGGAAAACTGGAGTTGAAATTTCAGTTGTTGACTGGGAGCCGACGAGTCAAGACGCATTAGTCATGCAGCGATTAAATAAGAGGAGAACACGGATCCTCAAAAATGAGAGCCAGACGATGTCCCCCTCTTCCTTCCCTTACAAGTAATTAGGTATCTAGTTAAGTAACTAGTGTAAGCTTCTCTCTCTGCTATGACGTAAATTGCTTCAGTATCGACAAGCTAATAGAATAAATGGCTCAAACTAATTAGAAGGCTTGTTATATTTTGTGTGTAAAAGATTTGATTTCAGCTTACGAAGAAACCACCAGGACGATTGAATAAGAGGACGAACAATGTGGCCGAGAGAAGACAGATAGCAACCCGACACAAGCTGCAGGCAACAACGACGCGGCGGTGAACAAGAAGGTACGCACGGTTAGTACAAATAGTCCTCCCCCCCCACCCAGCTGGGATTGTCGCTATAGAAACGACACATCGTCCTGTTCGCGGGATCAACAGGCGAACTGTTCTACGACGCCAGATACCGACATTACAACGTGTCATAAACGAACAATTTAACATTCGGAGTATGTACATAACCTAACATGAAGCATCCCAATAAAAGGCTCTGTTCGTCGGTTGGTCACTCTGTCACGCCTAAGTTTGAAATAGTATTTTTGTCATTAAACGCGCAAGTTGAATGGACGCATCTTCAGAATGAACCCCTTCTTGGTTTCGCTTGGATTTGGAGAAAAATAAATTTCCGATAACGCAATGGCGATTTTTCTGAAGAGAATCAGCATATTAATACAGAGAAATAACCTTGGAACGTCTCAGCCTAATCGATTTATATAGTAAAAATGATCTTCTCTTTCAAACTAATTCCTTGCTAAGGATTCCTGGAATCTCGACAAAATTATTGGACGACACCGCATTACACAACGAAAAGTAGGTCATAGATTGAAATGCTCTCCGTAAAGTTGGAAAAGCAACCAAGCGAAGAATGATTTCGAAATCTGGTATTGGAAGCGTTTTTAAACGAAGGCTTGCCGGTGCTTGTACACAATAGTGATCTAAGAATTTCAGTAGTTACGGAAATTTTTGAATCATGACGTACATAGCTACCCGAACGCTCGGCGAACAGAACACACTTTGTTGTTTTTTTTGCAAACAATTTGTGTATTTTTCTTGATTATCCAGAAGAGGGCAATGTTTTAATTATTATTTATTTTTTATTTGTCCATGCACTATCTCACCTGGACACCGAACACACACAAAGAAATGAATGTGGGGGTAAGATAATGTCGACGTATACACCACCAATAGAAATAAGCAATGAAACAACATTTTTATGTTTTAGAGTCTTCTTGTGAAAACGCCTGCGGATGAAGATGTTTCTGGAATTCACCAACGAAAGAAGACAAGTGTTTTTCTTTTCAGTCTTATGTAATATGGCATCTTCAACGAAAATATTGCCTTCCTGACACATAATCATGAAAAGCAATGTCACGCATAAACATTTGACGAACTTTACAGACTTTCGTATGCGGCTCCCCTGCAAAGAGCGTTAAGAATCAGCACGTCACACCATGCTCTTTGGATTTTATATTTTAATAGTTGGAAAATGCATTGGGACACCATTTTAACACGTATTAATTCAACAAACCATCACTATCAGGAATCGAAAAACGCCAGAGAAAAGATTGTCACCAAGTCGCGAAGACGTCCTGCCTTCGTACGTACGGTCATGAGTAAATTTTCCTCATCTTGACTTATGAACTTTTAATATAACACCGTTTCGGTCGAGACACGTGAACATTTAATAACTTTTTTCGAAAACCACTTTCTTTTGCTTTGTTGAATGAGATGTAAAATAAAGTTGATGAATTATGTTAGAATTTGTGCAACTTTTTACCATAACCGTGCCGATCTCACAAGTAATCCGATGATTCACTATTTATAAATGTATCTTATGTAGTCTCTAACGTTTAGCCGGACACAAACGCAGAACTGATTATATAATAGATAATCGACTTTGCGCATGTGTGGAGACGTTACTAAACATTGATCTAAAATGTTTGTAGAGAGCTGAAAAAAAGTCAACGAATAAAATGAAATCATAACAAAGATAATCTGAAATTTGAGACAACAAATAAAAGATGAGAAAATGAATATTTAGTACTTGCCATTGATGTCTATTTCTTGCACCATCTGTCGTATCTCGTCTACGGATGGGTACTGACCCAAATCTCGCAACACCTTGCCCAACTCCTCTGTAGAGATTGAGCCGTCGCCATCTTTGTCGAAAAGCCGGAATGATTCACGAAGTTCTGCAAGAAAATAAAAAAAAACGAATCAGTTAGCATTTGATTGATAAGTTAACGGAATATAGACGGAAATAAATATTATAGTTGTATCTTACCTGTAAATCAATGGAAGGATCATTTTAGACATTAATCAATAGGTCTACACCTGTGCCACATGCCTAGTATTAAAGTATCACTAATCGGAACCGTTTTATTTAGAATCGGAATCTAAAATTGAGTAGAAATGACTGGAAAAATTAAATCCACACATACTCAGATATATATATAAAAAAAAAATAACAAAAAACTTGACACATGCCGGATAATTTATTTCACCCATAATTAGTCTTTTTAATGTCTGGTAATAAGGATATAATTTTTTACATTCTGTCTTTTGTTATAGAGAAGAATCTTAAATTTATTCCTTATTCATAGACCTGAGAGAGACCAGTTAGGGTCGAAATACATTATTGTTGAGCATGTTTTTTGTTTGTTATTATTTATGTTTGTTTAAATATTTGCTCTGTACAGACCTGGAAATATATATCAAACATCACATTTCATACTTGAGAGCTCAATGTATTTAACATACATTGAGCTCTCAAGTATGAAATGTGATGTTTGATATATATTTCCAGGTCTATATAATTTGATATTAAACTGAGTTTTCCATTCAATAAACTGTACTCATGGAAACTCCGTTTAGTTTTAGGTACAGAGAGAGAGAGAGAGAGGGAGAGAGAGAGAGAGAGAGAGAGAGATAGAGGGGGAAATTATTGACAGTGGTTGTAGCTAGAAGAGTTTTAGTTGCGAATTTTTTACACGGATGAACCATAGATTGGAGCTCAGTCGAGCACCTACCATGAAAATGACAATAGAGCAGAGAAAGACTAGCAACATCTTGTCCGTGAGGAAGTGACTGTAGCGGACACCCCCACTAAATTATTATTACCTACAGACGCCAGCGTTTCAAGCTATGGGCGCGAACTCTGTTTACAGAATCTGCCTAGACTCCACAAGCTATCGCTCTATCTCCACGACCACCGTGAACTATCACGTGATTAAGCAGAAATTAAGTTCTATTTGTGCCATAAGAAAGCGGCAGCAGACAGTAGACAATCGATAGGGTTCAACGAACGTTGTAGGAACTTTGCTTTAAAGCTAAGTGACAGTTTATTTTTAATCTCCTCACACAGTGCTCAACTTTAATTTCTTAAAAGGAGCTTTATAACAATATTTATAAATAAATATGAAATTATTATTACCGACAGACGCCAGCGTTTCAAGCTATCTGCTATCATCAGGAGGAAGTGATAATTGCAGACGGTCGTAGGGCGCAAACCCAGTTTACAGAATCGGCCCAGACTCCGCAAGCTATTGCTCCGCGTGGTGTTAGTGACATCATGGTACTTAAAAATAAAACACTCTTCACGGTGTTCATGCAAGGAAACCATAATGGCAACAAAAGCAGAAATTGATCTTCTTGAAGAGCGAATAAAAACGAGAGGCAGAGGTGTGCGCTAAATATATATCGTATAAAAGCCCACACGGAAGGGAACCACAAAAACCAAAAACTGATAGTGATATGAAAACAAGAAAGAAATCAAACCAAACCCAGGAAATAAACAACCGAACTACAAAATAAAACAATAAAAAACACAACCACACAGGCTGCAAAAGAAAACAAAAATGCAGCCACAAAACTAAGCACATACACCAACACACACAATCATCAGCACAACCTCCATCGACACCAACAGCACCAGCGACAACAACAACAACAACAACAACAACCTCAGAACGCACGAACAAAGCACAGATTTAGTCAGACACCATTAAAACAATGCACATAAATACACAAACCAAAACATTAACCTAGAATAAGTTTTCGGACATTCTCCCAGATATTATCTCCTCCTTCTTCGGGAGGGCTTGGTTTATTGTCGATTGCCTTAGGCGCCTCTAGCTGCGAATGTCGACGTGTGCGAAGCATGCTATTTTTATCAACTTCCAGAGTGCACCCCGGGGGAACTGGATTAACTCTATATTAAACTGACTTCATATCTAATTGTGCTGCAGTGAGAAGCGAATAGATACTAACAGAAAACACGGTGGCACTAAAACAGATTAAGTCATATTAGACAATCGAGAGAGAACACATTCAGTCTTGATAAAATGCGATAGATTTCCAGCCTCGAAACATGGCAGAGGGGGTAAAGAAATCTCTGATAGAAAATCTAACGCTTTCGAGCGTTTACGAAAGAACTTTGTCGTTCTTGCAAATATAAGAATAATCCGGATGAGCGAGTAATAAATATAAACAATAGTAGATTCTCGCTTGATAAATAAAACTACTGAAGCTTTGGGACGGGACTAAAGTACTTCTTTAGAAGAATAAGGCTAAAAGTTCATGACGGAAACAATAACAAGAAAACTTCTATAATTGAAGCATAAAAAAATGAACTCAACATTTAATTCTTACACACAGACAGTACTAAAAAGACATTTTTTGATCAAGTAATGATTAGCGACCCCCATTGAATTAACATCGATTATCATTACCTGAAAAAGTATGAGGGTTTATCTTGACCTGGAAAAGTTTGAAATCGCTTATTTTTACCAAAAAAAGTCAGAGATCGCTTATCTTTACCTGGAAAAGTCTAAGATCGCTTATCTTTACCTGAAAAAGTATGAGATCGCTTATCTTTACCTGGAAAAGTATGAGATCGCTTATCTTTACCTGGAAAAGTATGAGATCGCTTATCTTAACCTGGAACAGTCAGAGATCGCTTATCTTTACCTGGAAAAGTCAGAGATCGCTTATCTTTACCTGGAAAAGTCAGAAATTGCTTGTCCTTACCTGGAAAAGTCAGATATCGCTTATATTTACCTGGAAAAGTCAGAGATCGCTTATCTTTGCCTGAAAAAGTATGAGATCGCTTATCTTTATCTGGAAAAGTATGAGATCGCTTATCTTTACCTGGAAAAGTAAAAGATCGCTTATCTTTACCTTGAAAAATCTGAGATCGCTTATCTTTACATGGTAAAGTCAGAGATCGCTTATCTTTACCTTGAAAAATCTGAGATCGCTTATCTTTACCTGGAAAAGTCAAAGATCGCTTATCTTTACCTGGAAAAGTCAGAGATCGCTTATCTTTACCTGGAAAAGTAAGAGATCGCTTATCTTTACCTGGAAAAGTCAGAGATCGCTTATCTTTACCTGAAAAAGTATGAGATCGCTTATCTTTATCTGGAAAAGTATGAGACCTCTTATCTTTACCTGGAAAAGTCTGAGTCGCTTATCTTTACCTGGAAAAGTCAAGGACCGGTTATCTTTACTTGGAAAAGTCAGAGATCGCTTATCTTTACTCGGAAAAATCAGAGATCCTTTATCTTTACTTGGAAAAGTTAGAGATCGCTTATCTTTACCTGGAAAAGTCTAAGATCGCTTATCTTTACCTGAAAAAAAATGAGATCGCTTAGTTTTATCGTGAAAAGTATGAAATCGCTTATCTTTACCTGGAAAAGTCTAAGATCGCTTATCTTTTCCTGAAAAAGTCAGAGACCGCTTATCTTTACCTGAAAAAGTATGAGATCGCTTATCTTTACCTGGAAAAGTCTAAGATCGCTTATCTTTACCTGGAAAAGTCTAAGATAGCTTATCTTTACCTGGAAAAGTCAGAGATCGCTTATCTTTACCTGGAACAGTCAGAGATCGCTTATCTTTACATGGAAAAGTCTAAGATCGCTTATCTTTACCTGAAAAAGTCAGAAATCGCTTATCTTTACCTTAAAATGTATGAGATCGCTTATCTTTACCTGGAAAAGTCTAAGATAGCTTATCTTTACCTGGAAAAGTCAGAAATCGCTTATCTTTACCTGAAAAAGTCTAAGATCGCTTATCTTTACTTGAAAAAGTCAGAAATCGCTTATCTTTACCTAAAAAAGTATGAGACCTCTTATCTTTACCTGGAAAAATCTGAGATCGCTTATCTTTACCTGGAACAGTCAGAGACCGGTTATCTTTACTTGGAAAAGTCAGAGATCGCTTATCTTTACTCGGAAAAGTCAGAGATCCCTTATCTTTACTTGGAAAAGTCAGAGATCCCTTATCTTTACTTGGAAAAGTCAGAGATCGCTTATCTTTACTTGGAAAAGTCAGAGATCGCTTATCTTTACTTTGAAAAGTCAGAGATCGCTTATCTTTACTCGGAAAAGTCAGAGATCGCTTATCTTTACTTGGAAAAGTCAGAGATCCCTTATCTTTACTTGGAAAAGTCAGAGATCGCTTATCTTTACTTGGAAAAGTCAGAGATCGCTTATCTTTACTTGGAAAAGTCAGAGATCGCTTATCTTTACCTGGAAAAGTTAGAGATCGCTTATCTTTACCTGGAAAAGTTAGAGATCGCTTATCTACATCTTAAAAATGTTAAGAATCTTTTATATTTACATTTAATCCTTACCATAATCGGATTAGGGTTAAAAGTAAATCATTGTACTTTATTTTACTAACCTACGTCAGCAAGTCTCGTTTATCTAATAGTGCTTTAAAGCAACCAAAGGGGAGTTTAATGTTGCTTACTGTAAAAATTAACAAATATGAAGAGTCACCGGCTTTGAAGTGTGTGTACCGTTTCGCATGGTGTCACTCAATTTTCAGTGGAAAAAGAACTTGTGTTCGTAATTAGTTTTTTTTTATAGGTGACATTCATTTGCATATGATGGGGAAAAACTACTTAAAGAAGGAACGAATGGGGAAAGACAGTTCAGTTCGAAGTTTGGCAGCTGAGAGAGAAGTTTGAGATTGAGAAACGTCGGCATCGACATGATGACACATAGAGAACACCCGGTTATTACACAGGCTGACAAATGTCGTTTCACATTGATCTGGGGCATCAAAGAATACTTTAAAAAAGGCCAATAACCAACGAAACGCCAAAACTAATATGAAAGCCTATCCACTGATCCACTTTCCTCATACGAGAATAACGTAACAAGCACGATAAATCAAAATAAACTGACATAGAAACTTGCACAACACTAAGTCTCACAAGCATCAAACATGTGCGCTTATATTTTCTTCCTAAAATACAGAAAAATATAACAACTCGAGGAAAGCCGGTCATTTCATCATTAAATTACCACACAAGTAAAATATCCAAACACGTAGATCACTATATACATCCCTTGTTGCATAGATGTAGTGATTCTTGGACTACACCAGATAGTCACCGTGTCTCGTCGCAGAAGTGTTGACAGTGGCGAAGTAGCAGACTACTCTGAATCGTTCTCTTTCTTTTTATGTTTCTTTGTTCGTAGCAGGGCTTTATTAGTTCTCGTGGTAGTCTTTATATCGCTTTTTCTTCATAGCATCCGTAGTCATAATGTGTGTAGAATTGTTTTATTTCTTCCTTCAGTAGATTCGGTTGTAATTTGTTTAATAGCAACAGACGCAATAGTTGTTAATAACAACAACACACATTCGTTTTAGGTTTAATATTTCCTTTTTTATTCCTTGAATTTCTCTTGGCATCGTGGGAAGAGAAGTCCCCCGAAATACGTCTGTTCAGTATCGATGTCCACACCTAGGAGTCTGTCTGTAGCTTATTTTTGCCACGTCCTTCTTTTCTGATTGTCTTGCTACGTCACTTCCTTGAATACGTTCGCTAAATTTCTAACCCTAATTGCTGAGCGAATATTTATTCAGCGAAAATTTCCTCTTTACGTAATCTAATTTATTGCTTACACACCCGCTTACTATCTTACTATATCCCTTTTTTTCTTTCTCTATCGGTGTTTGGAGAGGTTTCTTATAATTGTTAAAGAAAATGGGGCCCTGTCTTAGTAGTAATATAACCATCCATTTTTGGCCCCTATTTCAGTACAGACTGGAGATCATTTTATCAGGATTAAGCCATTGCCTTGGATATGTGTGCGCCCGTTTTGTCTACATGTCGAGAATAGGGCGCAGTGTCATCAGTAAATGTACCCATCTCGGACGCGATTGCATCAGGGAAGTCATTTATGAAAATCAGGAATAATAAAGGTACATGGATCGACCCCTGGGACACGCCCGCATAAATGCCATGTTGTTTAGGTGTACAGCCATCGCGAACTACCTGGATCTTTCTTTTGGCTAAGAAGGATCTAATATTATATATTCGTCCAGTTATGCCATACACATTAATTTTCGTGAGAAGACCTTTATACGAGACTTTGTCAAAGTAATCATAAAGCTATTATAAGACACTTTTGCATTGGACGCTTTAAATTTCAATGGCATAAAATTGAACAATTTGATATACAATTCATAAATAGTTTGGAGGATATTTTATTCTCAGAGATAGTAACAATATCTGCGTGTTTTATTGGGTCAAAGATACGTAATATGTGATCAAGAAAGAAGTATACAAAGGAGCAGCGAGTAACAAATACATTTAACTTATTTATTATTATTTATATTTATTATAATTTATATTAGTAACGCCGACAGGACATGAAAAGCATATTAAAGGCAACATGAAAATACACGAATATGTACAAATGATTTAATACAAAATATGAATTATAAATATGAAATATTTTGTTCCTCAAATAATATAAAATCGACGCACTGTTAAATGAACGCTGCAAAATGTGCATGTTCTCATGTGGATGTCTTCACATGGAAACTGGATAGTCATGCGTCTCACTCAGTCAAAGCCAAAAGCAAAAATGGGGTTTTAGGCCTCGTTTATATATTCGACCATGTGGTGATTCTACAAATGACCAATTACTTATTCGCAACGCCCACTGATGTCGACTTCGGTTATTGGTCCCCCGATTTATAAAAGAAAGTGATATTCTCCGATTTTTGAAAAAATATCTGGTTAGCCCCACCAGGGGGTCAAAAGGCCCCGAAATAGCAAAAAATGACATTTTTTGCCCCATGACTTTTCATTCATCCATTCAATTTCTCTGAAACTTGGCCAAAATGTGGAGGCAATTGTTTCTAATAGAAAATAAGTATCGCTGACCTTGGAAAAAATCTGGTTCGCGCCCCCAGGGGGTCAAAAGCTCCCAAAATGGCAAAAAATGACCCTTTTCTTCCATAACGTTTGATCCAGCCGTTCAATTTTTCTGAAACTTGGCCAAAATGTAGAGGCAATTATTCTGGATATAAAATGAGCATCTTTGACCTCAGAAAAATTCTGGTTCGCGCCCCAAGGGGTCAAAGGGGGGTCAAAAATGCCCCAAATTGCCCAAATTTATTGCATTTTACACTCACCACATCGAGTCACATAAAGAGGGGGACCACGCACGCGCGGCTTGTCTCTCTTGAAAATAACTGAGTCATATCCTACCTACGAATAAAAGGGCGTGTACTGGGTACCGTCGCAGTTCCATCATATGTCACAATCTTTATTGGGAAGTTCGAAGAAACCGATATTCGTCGATTCATCGGAAATGACTGCATATTGTTCGCAACATATATCGATGAATTATTCTTTCATATATACAGACAAAAAGAAAAGCTTATGAGATTCCTTATTGCTCTAAACAGAGCGGACGAGTACATAAATTTCGTCCATGAAAATTTAATGTGACCGGTGATATTTCTGGACACCCTCATCTACATTGACGAAAGGACATTAAAAACAAACTACAAAGCAACGCTAGTTATTAAAATCAGGGACACACACAGAAAACTACCTACACATTAGGTGTCCACACTCAAAATACATCAAAGTGAGCCTTCCCTACTCACAAGCACTTTGACTTAGAAGGACTAACCAAACATCTGGAACAATAATTCGCAACACTCGGCTATAAACACCACTTAACCGGGGAACAAATAAATAAAGCAATTTCTCACACCTAGTAAAACACCCTAAAGTATAAAATTAAAAATAAATCCACACGTACTCCAATTCCCCATAATCATCATGTTCAGCAATACTCTGCTTCCATTATCTCAAATATCAAAAGTCGCTGGGAAATTATACATCTCAAAGCAAAACGTTTGAGGAACCCGGTAGTTTAGCAAATAGCAAACCAATAAAACTGAAATAAAATAAACACAGGTTTAATCATTGCTTCAATCACAAACGATACTTTAAAAAAACTACCACAACGCTAACTGTAGACATTTCTCTTTCTCACACGTACGCGCATTATATATAAATATATATATATATATATATATATATATATATATATATATATATATATATATATATATATATATGTATGTATATATATATATTTATATATATATATGTATATCTATATGTATCTATATATATATATATTTATATATATATGTATATCTATATGTATATATATATTTATATATATATATATATGTATTTATATATATATGTATATATATGTATTTATATATGTATTTATATATATGTATATATATAAATATATATTTATATATATGTATATATATGTATATATATATATGTATTTATATATATGTATATATATGTATATATATATGTATTTATATATATGTATATATATGTATTTATATATATATGTATTTATATATGTATTCATATATATGTATATATATGTATATATGTATATATGTATATATGTATATATATGTATATATATATCTATGTATATATATGTATATGCATATACATATTTATGTATATATATATATATATATATATATATATAGGTTTATAGTTTATATAAAAAATAGTTTAATAACTGTAAACCTACTTTTGGGCCACCCTGTATATATATATATATGTAAATGTATATATATATATGTATATATATGTATATATATGTATATATATCTATGTAAATGTATATATATATATATGTATATACATATTTATGTATATACATATTTATGTATATATATATATATATATATATATATATATATATATATATATATATATATGTAAATGTATATATATATATGTATATACAGGGTGTTTTAAAAGTCTTGGGAACATTACAAATGCGTATATATCATGAACTATTCCAGGTAGAAAAATGAAACTGGTGCCATTTTAAAGCTTGCTTAATCAAGTTTTTGGTCATACTAATGATTTCTGTGTTATCTTTCCAGGTGCAGTAATGGCGTTCTCTAAACAAGACAAGGCATTTTGCGTCCTCCAATTTGCAAAGACTGAATCGTGGACATGTGTTCAGCGTGCATTTCGCAGGAAATTTAAAAAAAAGCCCCTGAAAGGAAATCCATTGTCAGATGGCATGCTAAATTTGTGAAAGATGGGTGTTTGTGCCCAAGTAAGCGAACAGGTCGCCCTTCAACTTCAGAAGATGCAGTTGAGCAAGTTCGGACAGCCTTTCAGCGGAGCCCCCGTAAATCAGTGAGAAGAGCCAGCAGGGAACTTCAGCTTGCTCCAGCAACTGTCTGGCGTGTCTTAAGGAAACGACTGCAAATGGTACCTTACAAGCTCAAGTTGGTCCAAAAGTTGAAGGACACTGATAAGCCACTTCGCCGTGACTTTTGCATTGCAATGCAAGAGAAGTTGGAAGATAACGGCTTTGATGACCGGCTTGTTTTTAGCGATGAGGCGACCTTCCATCTGAATGGCAAAGTTAACAAGCATAACACTCGCATATGGCGTACTGAGAATCCTCATGAACTTCTTGAGCACGAGCGAGATTCACCAAAAGTGAACGTGTTTTGTGCAATTTCCAAGAAAGGTGTCTATGGACCGTTCTTCTTTGAAGAGGCAACTATCACTGGTGAATCCTATCTCAACATGCTGGAAGACTGGTTAATGGCTCAGTTGGAACAAGCAGAATCTGATGACTTCATTTTTCAACAAGATGGTGCACCACCACACTGGAGTGTTAGAGTAAGGCAGTTTCTTAACACAAGGCTGCCTGGTAGATGGATTGGGAGATCTGGGCGAGGTGATGACGTTCTCATGCCCTGGCCTCCTAGGTCTCCAGATCTTACCCCGTGTGACTTTTTCCTTTGGGGCTTTGTCAAGCAACAAGTCTATGTGCCGCCCCTTCCAAGAGATATTGACGAACTAAAGGCTCGAGTAACGGCAGTTGTGGGAACCATTGACGTCAAGATGCTGGAACGCGTTTGGCAGGAAATGGACTATCGACTAGATGTCTGCCGTGTGACGAATGGTGCTCATATTGAGCAACTTTGAAGATTCCCCACAAAACTTGAAACTTTAACCTTTCCAACGGTACCAATTTCATTTTTCAATTCCTATTAGTTTTGTAGTTATTAAAAATCGTTATGTTCCCAAGACTTTTGAAACACCCTGTATATACATATATGTACGTATATATATGTATATATATATCTACATGTATATACGTATATATTTATATGTATATATATATATGTATACATGTATATACATATATGTACGTATATATATATGTATATATATCTATATAGATATATATGTATATATATATATGTATATATATGTATATATATGTAATGTTTTGATTTTTGATTTTGATTTTAATAAAAAAATATCTGCATCCAACACATGGTTCTTTGAAGGCATTTTGCCTCTTTCTTTATGTTATATATATATATATATATATATATATATATATATATATATATATATATATATACATACAGGGTGACTAAAAAAAAAATGGGCCCCGTGTACACTTTATGTGATATCTCCTTTATTTATTCACCGATTGCCCTTATTTTACAGGACATGGCAGAATCATAGACCGTGATTACACCAATACTTTAGTGGGAGCTGGGACAAAGAATACACTGTGTTAAATTTTACTACAAGACAGGCTCGTTTAAGAAAACTCAGGACAGTTTCATGCATCAGTTCGGATGTGAAAAGGCTCCATCCAAAAGCAGAATTCAGAACTGGGTGGATCACTTCGAGAAGTATGGGACCGTGGAGAACTTCAACGCTGCCAGTGAGAACCGTCCAAGCCACTCGGCACGTCCCAAGAAGCGGACAGCCGAGCTGGTCGAAAGTGTGAGAGAGTCTCTCCAGGAGAGTTCGAAACGCTCTGTGAGTAAGCGAAGTCAGTCCTTCGGTATCTCCCGTGAGACTTGCAGGAGAGTGCTGGTGAACGATATTACCCATACAGAATACAGACGTTGCAGACCCTTACAACCTCAGACAAGAAGCAGAGGAGCGCCATGGCAGTCAAGATGCTCGATAAGATCGAGGAGACACCAGGTTTCCTTAACCTCCTTTGGACCTCAGATGAAGCCCACTTTCATCTTGACGGAAAGGCGAACTCCAAGACAAATGTCTTCTGGGGGTCCTCCAGACCCAATGAAGTAGCCACCAAGCCCCTGCACTCTCCTAATTGCACGGTGTGGGCTGCAATCTCGGTCAGAGGCATCATCGGACCAATCTTCATCGAAGAATCTGGCGCAGCAGTGACAGTCACCAAGGAGCGGTATGTGGAGGTCCTCAAAACCTTCAAAAGTGAGCTCCAGATCCTCTACCCGTCGCTCATGAGCAAGTTCTGGTTCCAGCAAGACGGAGCAAGTTCTCACACCTCAAACCTGTCCTGAGATTTGCTGAAAGAGAACTTCGGAGGCCGAGTGATCAGTCGCAAGACTAATTTTGAGTGGCCACCCCATAGCCCGGACCTAAGCCCCCCAGTTTTTTCGTTTGGGGCTATCTTAAGGACAGAGTGTACACAGGGAAACCCAGAACCATCACGGAACTCAAGGAAGCCATCAGGGAGGAGATGAGAGCCATTCCCAATTCAGTCTGTAAGAACGTCATGGACAACTTCGTTCTGCGCCTCAAGAAATGCACGGAGCTAAAAGGAGTCCATCTAGAACACATGCTGTAGAACGGAGAAAAAACAGCCAAATACCCTAGTGTTTTGATATGATGTTGGGAATATAATAAACTAGTTATGCCCCAAAATTAATTTCATTCGGACGAAACACTAAGAAATGGGGCCTAATTAGATTTGGGGCCCGTTTTTTGGGGGTCACCCTGTATAGGCAAGATTAAATGGAATTAAGGATACCAATTCGGGAGACGTGCTGGATAGCTTGAGGAAACAGCACACCATTGTCTTTTAATATTTGGTCAGGGTTTACTTCAAGTAAAGAATATCCTCATGTCAGAGTCTCTGAGAACTCCCTGTACAGAGAGACCGAAGACACTCGAGGGTGGTGTCTAGTAGGCATTCAAGTCCTCTATGTATATATATATATATATATATATATATATATATATATATATATATATATATATATATGTATGTATATGTATACATATGTATATGTATATATATGTCTATATATGTATACATATGTATACATATACATACATATATATATATATATATATATATATGTATGTATATGTATACATATATATATGTATATATATGTCTATATATGTATACATATGTATATGTATGTATATATATGTATATATATGTATATATATATATGTATATATATGTATATATATATGTATGTATATAAAATATATGTATATAAAATATGAGATGAAAGGTATGCTTTTAGAGAATTAAACCTATATTGTAATGATTTAAGCTCAATATACAAGATAGAGCAATTATAAGGATAAATGAAGGAAGAGATATAAAGATGTACGAATGAGAAATCTATTTCATCTTTGATTGTTCAATGCAAGGCGTACTCGATAAAAACATGTTTATTTTTCGTTCCTTAAGTGAGGCTTTTCAAAGATTAAAATAATATCATCAGAGGAATTACATAGATAAATATGTTGGCAGGGGAATATCCAAAATTCAAAATTTGAAAAACTTAAGAAACAATATAAAGTAATGAAAAGTAAAAGTGTGTGCATAAAAAGGTTGTCAAAATATAGAGTCAAAGTGTAGTAAATCCAACAGAATGATGTTCAGTTCAACTGTAGATGAAAAGCGCTTATTAGGGTGTAAGTTGGAGAATTAGGGCTATTTTAAAATACTTCCGTGAACCGCGGACAGCTGCGAGAGAACATTGGAGTTGTGATTTGGCGGTACTTGTTGTGGTGTTGCTAGAGGAGGTGTTCCATTAATTTAATTACAGGATTACAAGCTATTTCGGCAAAGAGAAAAGATTATGAAATCAGGAATTGTGAGATTAAGCAAAGAGATTAAGTGAAAAAGATGATGTAGTCGAGTGGATGAAGAAATTGAAATTGGTGGCTAAACTAGAAAAAGTGCAAGACCTTGCTAATATCATTACACTTTTTGCTGCACGCTTGTCCTCTACGTTGGGATGAGAAATGAAGATCAGTTAGATGCAGAACATTATTCGTCTCCAATTCTTTCCCTTCTGCTCCGCCTTCCCATTATACTCTTATTTCTTCTCCCCCTCTCTCTCCTCCCGCTTCTATTTTTTCTCTCTCTTTTCCATTCCCCCTTCTCCTTCTTTTCCTTCATCCTCTCATTCACTTTAAGCATGTTTTCATTTTCTTCATCCTCCTCCTCCTCCTCCTCCTCCTCCCCATTCTTCTCTACCTTCAACTTCTTCTTCTCCTTCATCTTCTCTTTCTTTTCTCCGTCTTCTTTTTTCTCTTCTTTTCTATTCCCCTGAATCATTCTTCTCAACCCTAACCCTAACCCTAACCACTTTCCTCCTCATTCACCTTGTCATCATTCTTCACCTCTTTATTCCTCTTCTGCTCCCCATTCTCCTCAGCTTCCCTTTTTGTTATCCTTCTCCACCTTCTTCGCTTCCTACAGCATTCACCGAAAAGCATTTTGAAGCATATGAAAAGCTAACACTTCTAGGTGGGCTCGAAAATCAGTAGACGTTAACGTAAATGCAATCAAAACATTAACAGGATACCTAGCGAGAGGGTTGGATCAGACAGACAAACTTGCTTCCATTACGGGATTCCCAGACGACGTATCTGTGAAACTACAACAGTTACATTACGTAGAGAGAATGGACGTCGGCAAACTAATTCCAACTGCACGGCTTTTAGTCAGCAAAATAATTCAAGAGACTGGGACAGTTGTAGCGAGTGCACAAAGCACTGTACTGAGAAATAAATCTCAAAAGAAATCATCAATCATTCGGTGCTGCTTTTCATGTCGAGGGTTGCACCTTATTAAAGATTGTACGGAGCCACCTAGAGTCAGATTAATGTGCTGCGATTGTGGAAAATTTAGGAACATTGCAAGGTATTGTCCTCAGGCTCAGGGAAACGTTTCTGTGCCAGTAGCTACCTTGGCAACATAATGAAGGCACAGTACTGGCATCGTCCAATGTTAGGAGTAACAGTAAATAATAGAGTAATTACGACACGTGTCGATACCGGATGCACCACCACATGAGTGGATGTGGTAGGAGTGGCACTGTGAAAGCAGTTGATGGAAGGGACGTAAAATGTAAGGGAGCCCGGCAAGTGGAAATGAAAGTATGTAGAGTACGTATAAAAGTGGAAGCGATTATAATAGATCACATTATTGACAGGATCGACGTCATAATTGGAATTGATGTAATCAATGAGATTGGAGGTGGGGCTATAGAAACAGCTGAGATGAAGTTTGGAGACGTACACTGTGCCATAGCTACTCATCAGCCGAACGTTTGTAAAATCGAGGACAAAGTCTTTGAAGAAGATTTTGATGGAGAGAAATGGACGGTGAGATGGAAATAGATGGGAGAGCTTTCAGCGTTTCAAAACTATGTAAAGTACTACAAGAATTCCCTGGAAAGTGAGAAAGAGGTGGAAGGATGGAGAGCGGACGGTTTACTCTTACCATGGAAAGGTAAAAGAAAAAGTGTGTTACCATACCACCAAAAGTAAAGTCAAGTCAGTGTTAGACTTTCGGAAATTGAACTGTTTTGTAGCGTGTCATACTTAGAACGACATAATGTGTGTGACGAAAAGATGAGAAAGTGAAGGCGGTTGGTAGGATGGATCTGCAATGTGGACCTTAAGTCTACCTACTTGCAGCTATACGTGGCAAAGGAACTATGACACTACCAGCTGGTCTGCTATAAAAGAAGAACTTACTGCCTGACACGGTTAGGATTTGGATTTATTTTTCCACCGTTCTAAAATCTGTGTTGCTGAAAGGAAATAAGGCGAAAGAGGCGACTGATTCGTAGATTGATGACATAATGGTAGATGTGACAAAGGTATCGACAGAGGAAGTTGTGGAACATCTTAAAGGATTTGGGCCGAATCCCTGAGCGGAGGAGCGGCACTGGGCCCTAAGCTGGTGAAAGGAAAGATGGGTGAGCTGATGTTCGGAAGGAGCAACAAGATCCCGGAGATGACGGGAGAAATGAGTAGACGACAGTTGTTCTCTATTTGCAGCAAATTGTTGGGGAACTATCCAGTTGCTGCATAGCTGCGACTGGCGTGCAGTTATGCGGAAAGAAGAGCAATTTGAGTAGGGTTAAGGGGGGATGGCAGGGTTGATGGCAACACTGTCAAATAATACAGGAGACTCTAGCTGATGTAGAAAAATAGGATCCTGTTTGTTGTGGACCTGTAAGGGGTTCGGAAAAAAGACACTGTATTAGGTGAAACAAACTATATTGAAGAAAGTATGAATACAACATATAAAGAGAATCGATGAACGTCTGTCTGACTGCCAGTGTTAGACTGGGGTAGTTCAAACACCGAGAGGCATGTGTTCCCGATATTTACAATGCAGCGAAAGAGTTCATGTAGTCCGTAAGGTAGGTACCATAACATCCCTTACCAAACATTACCTCCGCAGGAGTCTCGGTATCGTTTCCTTTTTAGATTGATAACGATAAGTTCCGAAGACCTCCGTTTTCCTTTTAGATTGTCGCTGTTCTGAGGCTGCTTTTGGTATCTGTATGTTGAAAGTGTCGTATATTATATCCATAACTTCTTCTTCGTGGGGAATATAGTCGGTGTCATCCGACAGTCTTTTCCTAATTTTATTTAGGTATCTCTTATGAGAGAACTGAGGGTCTTGGTGTATGTGAACCACCTTTCCAATTCTTATTTCTATCGTACCACGTTCCCAGTAAGATGTGTTATTTCTAAACATCTTGAAAAATTCTTTATCCCTTGGAATGTAGCGTTTTTTGATACAATATTCTTGTTTGGTTTGTTTTGGCAGCAATTTGTCGAAAACTGATTTTATCTTAATAATATGGATGGTGTATTAACGTTTGTCATGATCCTGTATACGTGCAGGGCTTTTTTCCGTGAGAGTGCCGCAAGCGTTTCTAAGTGCTCTTTTTAATGTGTCCACAAAACGCTCTTCCTGACCGTTTAACCCCGGGTGGTACGGTGGGGGTCGTGATGTGTCTTATCTGGAATATCTCACAGAACTCTTTAAAGTCGGCGAACGTAAATTGAGTTCCGGTGTGAGTGACCAAATAATCGACCACCTCCAAAAACGGGCGAACAATTCGTGAAGGAAGTTTATAGTTACCTCCGTAGTGGGCTTTTCTTTATATCGGAACACTTCCGGCCATTTGGTAAAACTATCCACTATAATTAGATTATGAAACCCCTCTAACTGGCCCGCAAAGTCCAAGTGTATCCTTGAACAAGGTCGGTCCGTTTTTAGCCACGGACTATGTTTAACAGCCTTTTAACACATCAACGATGTTTTCAATGTTCTGGCCAGTACACGTAGTTGCGCATTAAGCTTTTCATTATATTTGTTCATGGGTGACCAACATGAAAATCCTAGCTTTTTGGGGGATGATGACTCTCTCGCTTTAATCGTTGCATAGAGAAAAAATGTCTGAAATGTGTTGGGCCTTTTTTGTAATTTTGTTTTTGTTATGTTGATGAACTCATTATAGAGGGCTTCATGTTCTCTTTTATGTAGGGTCATAGTGAGTTCTCTTATTGTGCTGCACAAAATAGTTTGTATTTCCCCATCAGTTCGTAGGGAAGCAATTACGGAATCTTCCAGTGGCTCTCTATGACTTGGAACCAGTCTTGATAATCCATCAGCGTGGCAGATTTCTTTCGAGTGTTGGTATTCTATCTTAAAATTGTAGTTTAGTAAGATTGCTCTCTATCTCTGCAGTATTTGACGTGTATAATTTGACGTGTATAATTTGACGTGTATACGGGCTGACCATTTTTGAAACCGAGTAACTGTTTGTGATCAGTTTGTAACGTGAAAAATCTTCCGTGTATGTAACGGTGAAATTTGGTGACTGCAAGATTATTCCCAAAGCCTCGTTTTCGATTTGGGAGTAATGTTTCTCAGCTGGAAGCAGCGTCATCGATGCATGAACGATGGGCTTGTGAGTTCAGTCAGCTATTTAATGAAAGAAAGCATGCTCCTATTCCGTACGAACTTACGTCGCTAGCAACTATGATTTCTAGATTCGGATTATAGTGTGCGAGGAATAAATCCAACGTTAGAACTTCAACAGTTTTATCGAATGCATCCTGATATTAGGGTGTTCATTCCTAAACCTTATCTTTTCTTAAAAGTTCGTTCAGCGGAGCACGGAGGTTATGCATGTTTGGAATCAATTCTTGGTAATAATTTGCCAGAACCAGGAAACTCTGTAGGGATGTGATGTTTTCAGGAGCCTGGATATCCTTAATTGCAGTGGTCCGCTCTAGAAATGACCTTCTGCCGTCTTTATCTATGATATGTCCAAGATATTTCATTTCTTCTATGAAGAAATCGCATTTTTCTTCTTTTATTTTGAAGCCGTAGTCCTGGATGTGTGGAAACACTTTGTGAACATTTTCCCGGTGTTGTTCCATACTTTTACTATTTATTAAAATATTGTCTAGGTATGCGATTGTGAACTCAAGTTCGACCAGCATAATATCCATAACTTGCTGGAAAACTGCTGCCGCGACCTCAACCTCGAAAGCAAGCCTTTCAAACTTGTATAATCCGTGATGCGTGTTTATACAGTCATTTTGAACTTTCTTCTTCAACGGGTATTTGGAGGTAAGCATTGCTAAAATCGATTTTTTTAGAAGAATTTACCTCCGTTTAATTTTGTAAAAACTTCTTCTGTGCTTGGAAGTGGATAAATGCTGCACACACGCGTATTTCTTTAGATTTCTTTTTACATAACCAGTAGGTGATGCCACTTTACATAAAATGCCGGTCCTTACTAATCTGTCTTATTCCTCGTTTAATTTTTCTAACGAGATGAAACGCACATTCCTTTTTTAAAATACAGGTTCAATGTTCTCTTTCAGTACAAAATTTGCTGACATCTTTTTACATCGGCGTAGAACGACAGAAAAAAACTAGGGGAACGGTTTTTTTTAATTCCTTCTTTAGTTGTACTGACATGATCGTCAGATTGTCTATTTTCTGGCAAACAGTGTTGCACCAGTCTGTGCCAAATAAATTGTTGGTGTTTTTTAATACGAACATTTTCGATTTTTTGTAGTTCCGTTTAAAGTAACGTTGGTAAGAATTTCACCCACGAATTTAATTAATTCACCAATCACCATTATGGCTATTTTGTTGGTTTCGAAATCTTTCATGTTTAGATGTGTCTTTATAGAATACGGATTTAGAAGTGTTTTCTTTTATATTACGCTGCTAACGTAATACTAGTTTTAAAAGAGAGAAAGAAAACTATAACACTTTTTTATCGACAAAAAATATCACTTAAATTTTTTTCTTTTAGTAAGTTTGTTACGTAAGTTAGCACTTTAGTCAACAGCAAAAATAAGGTTCATAATTTCGGCGGAGAGAAAAAAAAATGTATTCCTTTCTTGCTAAAAATTAACACAATGCCGGAATAGAAATAATGAAATGACTGACTTTCTTCTTTCTTTGAGAGAAATATGGGTTGGTTTCTACGTAAGTAAAAAAGAAAAGAGGGAAATCTATTTTTCTCTCTTGGTGCGCCGATAAAGCCTTTATTTAGAAATTTGGAAGTTGTCGGGTAATTTCGCCGTTGGTTTCTCCACGTTCATCCTTTTATGGTTCTTAAGTAAAAGTCCCTTAATGATGTCGCCAGTGTTTTGGACCTGTAAGGGGTCCGGAAAGAAGACACACATTTTTTATTTTTTATTTTTGTTTTTTCTTTTTCTTTTTTCTTTTTTATGAAGTGGTCAGCTTTTCCCAAAGTGAGTGTATTATGTTTATATACCTCAGTTTGCCGATTTTTTAAATCAGAAATCAACCTGGATTTCCACCGTATTTTCCCCTCCCGTGTTTTGTTATGGCATGTTTTTTCGCTATTCAACAACATATACTGTAACCCTCTGAAGATTGACAAAATTGGACTAATTGATAAAAAATACACTTATCCGATTTTTGCCATGAAACTCGCGTACGGGGTAGGAATGAATATTAAATTTTAATAAATTACTTTTGTGCGTAAAATGAAGGAAGTTAAAAAATCATCGAAGTACAAAAATAAAGATGTTAAAACCAATGAAAATTATGAATAGGGATTAATTCCCAAGATCTATGGAATGCAAATATAAAGTATATATATATATATATATTTCTTGGTTAAAACATTGATGGATGTAGGAATAACAAAAATGATATTGTCAATCAATCTCAGATGTTTTCCAAATTAACAATTACTCTATTGAATCAATATATAAGTATTTTGATTGTGTCTTTATGAGAGCATTGTTTGGGTAAGACGATCACTATCACAATTTAACAACCGATTGTATGTAAGTTTATAGTTAATTTAACGTCTACACCATATTTATTTCCGTTTTATGATAGGTTTAGTAGTTTAAAACAAATCTGTAATTATGTTAGTCCCAAAGTTTTAATAATCATCGCCTTAGCATAAAACAACGCTATTGTATCATAATTACTGGTTAGTTGACGTAATTTAACTATCTGGGAAACGATAGAAATTCATTTAATCTGAGATGAACGTGTTGTCAGCCATCTTGTATTCGTTCAGCAAAATGATTGGCTTCGGAAATCAGAAGGGAACAATTTTGCTTCGGGCTTCGAAATGTCCGCATGGAATAGTGCAGAACCAGAATAACATGTTATCTTGATTGGTTGCGTAGCATCGTAAAAATATTGTTTTTATATCGCAGGTGAACCGCGCTTTCATTTACGAGCATTGATTTAGCCAGGAGGGAAATATCTGAATGATTTTGATTATCATTATGGCTCTCTACTAACGATATTTATGATAAACAGTTATAAAACGCAGACATGATCCATACACCGGTGATGGGCATCTGGAAAAGACGGTAATGATTAAATAAAGAGGGAAAAAGTTACATATTGAAATATAGATCTGTATGTTAATCGTTGGACTTGTTAAGTATTTATTTACTCCTCTCCAGGGGTTAGGCACAAGGCCAGTTTTATCTTACTCCAACAAGTAATATGTAACCCAAGGTCGGGTCGGGAAAGTGGGGTTTGAAAAGCCAGCGCCCGAGAGGTGAGCACTCTGCCCATTAAAAATTGCCTGGGCAGCCCCGTCGGCATTCCCCGGTACGGGCGCCTCAGGAAGTAAGCAATAAACTTACTCCTCCCCAAAGAGGGGAGGCAAAGCCTGGGAGGGTGGACCTCCTAGAACTGCACAAGACAGACCCATAGACCGGCGTAAATCAAGCCCCGAAGGCCAAGACAATATCCGTCTATGAGGTGCAGTATCCATCGGAACAGATACTACACTTTGATCTTAGCCATATATATATATATATATATATATATATATATATATATATATATATATATATATATACATAAAAGAAAGGAAAGATGAAGATAATCCGGCGTAATGGGAAATGAAAAAGAAAAAACCCAAAAAGGATGTTTTTTTATATATTCATCAACGTTTCGTCTTTATTTATAAGACTTCTTCACTCACAGCCGCCCACATTATTCCCGTTCACCCCCACCCCCTCCACTTTTTCACTCAGAATCATCCACATTTATTTCATTCCATGCTATTGACTTCACTAAGCCCGAACATCGGTCCTGCGCCCCCAGCAGTGGCTACTACTTCTTCTCATCAATCCATCATGTCAACCCAATATTTTCACGTACTTGCATGACATTTTTCTTAAAATTATCATCCCGAGGAAGTCTTATAAATTAAGACGAAACGTTGATGAATACATAAAACACATCCTTTTTTCGTTTTTCCTTTTTCATTTCCCATATATATATATATATATATATATATATATATATATATATATATATATATATATATATATATATATATATTACTCTGTTTATACAAACATATACATAAGCGACACATCCATGGAGATGTTTTGATCATTAATTATCAAGAGCTACAATCTCCTCGGGATAACAAAACATGTCTGTTTTTAGTTGTTCATATTAAAGAAATAATAATAAGAAAAATTAATAATACACTATTATATTTAGTAAGTGGTATAAGTTAATCCAAAGTGCTCAATAATCATAGATAGAGCAGATGTGTTTACTCAGCGCTGCCCTATAGTCACCTATACCTTAGATAGAGTAATACTACATATAACAGTTGTTTTTAAATGCTGTGTTGCCGGGAGAAAGATTTTCACTGTATTTTGTTATACTATTTTATAGCAGAAAAAGTACACTGCGTTTCTTGGGACTCAATATTCAATATCCTAGATAGAGCAGGTGTGTGCAATACAGTAGTACATTTTCAATGTGGTATACGCTTGACGAAGAAGGAAAAGACAAGAAACTCGGCGTTGCCTGGGAATACACTAAAATAAATATAGGTTTCATTATATTATTAAGGGGAGGGGAACGATAAAAAAAAACTCGGAATTGCCCGAAAATAAATCAAACCAAATATAGATTTCATTATATTTTTGAGGAAGTCGGTAGGGGAAGAAACTCAGTGTTGCCTGGGAGCAATAACTTTAAAACTGAAAGCTCATGTGAATTACTTGCATTATTATCATTTTCAATACATTAAAACAAGATAGAGAGAGAGAGGACTGAGTGGAAGTGAGAGAGGGGTGGGAGGAGATATATGTAAAAACGGGTAAGAGGGAAAGAGAGAGGGATTGAGATAGGTAGAGACATACGATTTTAATATAAAGATATTACACAAACTTTTTAACCACTTTTTTATGGCACCGGGCAACAACAGGCAGACCTTCTAGTAAATATATAAATAAAACAGATACATAAATAAGTGGGGTTATGGGCTTATCTTCGCCTCTTGCTTTTCCCTTGGGGTCACCTGTCACTAACACCATCAATTACATTGTTTTGTCTCTTTGTTTTTACACTTTCTGTCCATCTGTGTGTGTGGGGGGTATGTCCGTCCTTCTAGGGTGATACACTGATTCCAACGCTTCTAACAATTCGATGCCTTTGGTGTAGAACGATTTGTATTTGCTCTCAAAAGACGCCTCAGTTTCCAATATCACTTTTTCATCGGAGCAAAATCTTTCTCTTTGGTTTAATTCAGTCGGACGAGACCACCATCTCTGTTCTCTTATGCTCTTGTCATAACAAAAATCCCCAATTTCTTTGCTTTAGAAATCTGAGCATTGGCGGACAATTGAATATAATATGTGCGAGGAAGGGCTACATGGGGGAGGTAGAGGCCATCCAGGTTAGCAGGTAAAGATTATACTTAGTTTAAGTAAGAGTACTATAGATTCAAGAGTTTATATGTACGTTGCTAAGAAGGTGTGACGAACAATTAATCGAAACGTAACCCTTTTCCCCGCATATTATATCCCAGTGTCTTTGGCATAAGTATTCATTTATTTGCTTATTTATTTAGATATCTGTTTTATTTATATATTTAACGTTACATAATTTTTTTAAAAAGCCGATCGTAAGAAATACATTAACATTACAGTGTTTTAGTTCAAAATTATGGCTTAAAAACTCGACAAAATCTGCTCCATAGCCCCTTAGTGGTGCACTTAGAGATTCTAGAATACTTGCATTATCCTAACCGATGAATTTTACATGAGAATACACTTTTAGATTTTATGTAGATTGTCTAACGTTTTTTTTTCTATAGGGCACACACACATACATATACACAGTTTTATATATACTATCAGGGTTACCCGGCGCTGCTCGGGGCCATAAAAAACAAAATAGGAGTTAAATAGCCTGTGTAACATTTTTATATGAAAACTTCTATCTCTCTCCCTCTCTATCTCTTTCTAGTCATATCTTTATCTTTCTCTCTTTACCTCTATCCCATTTTCCCGTCTCTATTCTCAATCCTTTCTCCTTCTTCTGCTCAGCCTATTCCTCTCTCCTGTTTTAATTTGTTGAAATGTAATACTGTAATCTTACATTTATTGGTCCTGGACAACGCCGACTAGAACAAACCACAATGAAAATCTTGATGTCAGGTAATTCGTTCCCCCCACCCGCTTTCAGAATAATATAAAGAGAAATGATGTTGATAATGAAAATAGTCCAAACAGATTTAAATGTAATACTGTAATTTACATTAATTGCCTCCGAGTAACTCCGAGTTGAACAAAAGATTCTGTTACACCCCTCTCGCTTACCAAATATGATACAGTAATGTTAATAATGACAATTTTATTGCTCCCGGACAACGCCGAGTAGAACAAAATTTTCTTTTACTCCATCACCCGCCTTACTTACCAAATATAATACTGTAATTTTAGTACGGAAACCTTCACAAAACTGCCAAAAGTACCGTTAAAATCAAAGTATGAATAGAAATAATATGGATAATGATAATTGATCCCAAACAACGCCGAGTAAAACAAATAGTCAAGGTCAATTCCTAATTTCTTGTCAACCCACACATTTAATAATAATATGAAGATAAATGATGTAGATAAAGACAATAGTTCGAATAGATTTAATATATACCAGTTACCAAAAGTAATACTGTTATCTTACAATTTTAATCCTGGAAAACGCCAAGTAAATTCCTAATCCAACTCCATTTCTTTCGTCCCACCTCCATTTCAACATATCAAGAAGACATGTAATGTTGACAAAGACAATAGTCCGAAGAGAGTTAATATGTATCAGTTAACAAAAGTAATACTGTCATCTGACAATTTTTGATCCTGCATAACGTCGAGTAAAAGTGGCGGGCAGTTGTGGGTAGTGGCGGACAGTAGCTGGTAGTGGCAGAAATTGCTGGGTAGTGGCGTGTACTGGCGGACAGTGGCGTGTATTGGCGAACAGTGGCGGGTAGTGGCAATATTTACGGTTACTAGCGGACAGTGGCGGGCATTGGCGAGTAGGGGCCGGCAGTGTCGGTTATGGGCGCGTAGTGGGTGGCAGTAGCAATATTTACAGGCATTGGCGAACAGTGGCAGACATTGGCGAACAGTGGCAGACATTGGCGAACAGTGGCGGGCATTTGCGGATAGTGGAGGGTACTAGCAGACAGCGGCGGACATTGGCGGGCATTGACGGGCATTGGCGGGCATTGGCGGGCATTGGCGGGCATTGGCGGGCATTGGCGGTTAGAGGCTGATAATGGGTAGCAGTAGCAATATTTACAGGCAGTAGCGTAAAGTAACAGACGGTGGCGGCCAGTGGCGGCCAGTGGCGGGTATTAGCGGACATTGCGGGTAGTGGCAGGCAGTGGCCAATAGTTAAACACTATGGCAGGAAGTGGCTGACACTCGCGAATAGTGGCGGATAGTGACGGGTATTGGCAGACAGTGACGAGTAGTGACAGGCAGTAGCAATATTTTTTAAGAAAGTGACGGGTACTGGCGGAAAGTGTCGGGCATTGGCGGGTAGTGACGAGTAATGGCCAGCAGTGGCGGGTAGTGGCGGAACGTGACAGGTATTGCAAACAATGGCGAGTAGTGGCAGGTAGTAGCAATATTTTTAGGGCAGTGGCGGGCAGTGGCGGGCAGTGGCGGGCAGTGGCGGGCAGTGGCGGGCAGTGGCGGGCAGTGGCGGGCAGTGGCGGGTAGGCGCGTGTAGTGTCTGGCAGTAGCCGACATAGTGGCAGATAGTAGTAATAGTTAGTTAGTGGCGGACAGTGGCGGGTAGCAATAAAGTGTAAGAAGGTAAAGCCTGGGAGAGTTCTAGAAAGGAGGAACTCCTAAAGGAGAAACTGCTAAAGTTCTAGAAAGGAGGAACTTTACTCAGACCGACAGAATTCAGAATCAAGGACGGTACCGGTCTGAGTGTAGAATCAGAACAGATACTACACTGATTTCCCCAGAATTAGCGTCTATTAATTTTAAATTTCACTCCTTCCCCCTAGGTCTCCTCTGTTGTCGTTTCCGGTTGAATTCTAGGAATGACTTGGCAGGTTTTAAAAATTACTGCATAATATCATTGTTTACTTTCAAAATGAATACATAATTACATTGCCATTAAACTGAAAATAACTGAAAAACATCACAAAATCTGCCCGATATCAACCTTAGGGGCGCATTGAAAGATTCGGGAATAGTGTCATTATCTTTCTCGGTTAATTTTACATAATAATACAGTTTTAGATTTGATCTAAATTCTGTAACCTTTTTTTTTACAGGGCACACACATACATACAGACATTGGGTTTTATATAGAGAGATAGATATGTCTCTTTGACTATACTGAGATGCCGAGCGACAGTAGTCTTTATAGCCTCACCGTATGAGACAGTAACAGCCGTAATTGTTATATAATTGTTATATAAACATAACTACGTGACTGTCGCCACTACACGCTTTGTTCACTAGTCATTTCTAAGCAGATTTAAGTGCTTCAACTAAGCTCATAAACTTACACCTATGCACAATAATTGCGATTATTACGTTAAAAGTTAAGTTTATCATTTAATTAATAATTTCCATAATCTGCGTTACGCCACATCAGTAAGATGTTCAGTTAATTATCGAATATTTGCTGGTTCAAATCCAACCTGGTTTATTTTCTTTTTTATTATTATTTAATATTTTCGAGTCAAACATAACAGTTATGTGATTCCATTAGTATATTCTATCCACTATAGTGCATTTCTGTTTTTTCTATAAACAATTCAGCCGTTTCAATGAAGTACTTAAAAATAACTTCTTTACAAAAATGATTTTACTGCTTAAATTAAACCCACTAGAATGCATTTCGGATTATTTGTAAAAAATATATTATTTACAAAAAATATCTTACTTATTAAATTAAATCAACAAGAATTTATTTACGAAGTTTAGAAAAAGGTCAGCCATTTTAATGAACTACTTCGTGATATTAAAATCCTTTTTTAGAAACAATTATTTATATGAACTAATTTAATGATTACATTGAATCCAATATAATGTATTTCGGTTTCTTATCAAACAATTCAGCAATTTCAATGAATTACTTCGTGAAAAATATTTAATTTACAAAAGATTTTTTACTGATTATATAAAATCCTTAAGAATTTTTATCCGTTTCTTAGAAAACAAGTCAGCAATTTTAATGAATTCATTCGTGAAATTCTATTTTTCTGGTTTTAAATTTCTTTGATATTCCTTGTGTATTATTATTACTACTACTACATTAAGTTAACCCCTAATCTACGCCGACGGTTAGGATCAGCTACGCTATGGCATTTTCATGTTCGTACGTACATTATCACCCTCCACCTGTTTTTAAAATGGGATCGCCTGATCGCAGAAGATGCAACGCAAAATAGTAATTAACTTTTCTTTCTTTTTTTCAAATTTGTTTTTTTGCTTCAAATTTCTGGGGGGGGGGTTCTTCAAGTTTCTGGGTTTTTTCTTTAAATTTCTGTTTTTTTTCTTCAAATTTCTGTTTTTTTGTTTTAAATTTCTGGGAGGTTTTCTTGAAATTTCTGGGTTTTTTTCTCAAATTTATCTTTTCTGTTTTTCTTCATTTTTTTTTCTTTGATTATTCTGTCAACTTTCTTTGATTTCCTTCAAGTTTTTCTTTAAATGAAATATTTTTCTTTTTTCCTTCAACTTTTGATTCTCTACATAAAAAGTTTTATCATTTCCTTCAAATTTTCTTTTTCTCATTTAAACTTAATTTCTAATCTTTATCAATTTTAAACTTAAACCTTTTCTATTATTAATTAATATTTTTTTTGTATTCAGCCCTCACTGTTTTTTATAGTTTTGTTTTACATGGAAAAATTGTTAACAAATATCCCGTCGATTTCGACGTATGAGTGCCCAACCAGGGGCGGCCCGCGCGTGAATTTGTAATTGCAAGGGTTGCGCAATCACTAACAACCGCTTTCCTGAGTCGGCATTACTTGATTCCAATGGTAAGTATAGTACAAGACGACTGGAAACAATGCCGAGATAAGCAGAGAGCACATACAGCACCTGGTATTCCCAAATGGTCACCCATTTAGTACTGGCTAGGCTCAACGCCGCTTAACTTCGGTGATCTAACGGGAACTGATGTGTCAACGTGATTGTGCCGTATATATATAGTCTTGGAAGTTTCTCAACCATTAAAACTATATTTAAAAAACAAAACAAAAAAAAACAACCTTAAGTCCCAAGTCGTTCAGTGGAAAATCACTCATGTAAGTCAATTTAAATTTTACAGTTATACTATTAGTTTGCTTCTAACATTATTTAAGGGATCATCAGTTGTTTACCATGAAAAACTATATATATATATCTTTTTTTGTACAAACTTTAAAAAAAATGTTTGACACTGCCCAGCTTATATATTTTAAGTGTGTTTTGCTTATCCTCTGAAAATAAACAAATCAAAAATTCTCAGCCTTGTTCTGTGCAAAGATGATACAATAATAGCGTAGGGTCTACGTTCGCGTCGGATGGAAATCTTTTAAGCACGGCAACAATATATAGCAGCTGAAGGATACGACTGTGGAAGTTCCATGGGCCCCGTTAGCATATTCATAATTCAGATTAATTTATTTCCACATGGGGTAAACTCCAGTGAATCCTTATTGAGTTTATATGAAAGTTCTCATGAACAAATAGAGCCGTATATTACGTACAGCACCTTTTATTTCTACAAACATTTTTGACTATACATTTGCTGACATTTTTTGGCCAAAGCTGTAAATCAACTAAACCTCGTTAGGCCCCTGTTTCAAGTCGATGTGAAAATCGCAATGAGAGCAATTTTTCCGAGAAGTAAACATATTTTACATAAGATTATTATTGATTACGTAGATAAATGTCAAAATGTTTCCACTATTTATTATTTCTTTCTACCCCTCTTTCATCTTTTTCCTTTTTAAGATTTCAAATTTTAAATTTGCAATGTCATGAAGGTCAGGTCGCTTAGAAATTAGGTTAACCTAGTATTTTATGACACAATAGGTCGTCCTAAGAAACCTTAATTCCCGTTTGGTATCTGTACTTGTATATTCGTGTATCTATGTGTACCTAGTTGGGTTTGTACGCTTATTTATATGTGCAATGTTGTATTTTTATGTTCATAGGATTACATATACAGGGTGGGCAAAAATAAGGGTCCTATTTTTTAAAATTCATAACTTTTTTATTTATTGATTTTTTTTTTTTTTTTTTTTTAGAATAAGTAAAGGACTCCTTCCGAAGCAAGCATTAGCCGTATTAGCCCTAAGGAACGTACCCTCATTTAGAAAACATTATTTTTGCTTAAAAAACTCAAAACAGTGTAAAAAACAATACTTTAGTTTTTGTAAGTTTTAAGAAGTGTTTTTCGGCTAAAATTTGTTTTGTTTATTTCAAAAAATCTCGGAAGGGTCAGTCTACACACACATAAAGTTTGGTGAGTTTAACTTTTATTTTGTGGAAGTTATTCAAATTCAAGTTATTCAAATTTAAAGATAGGACCCTTATTTTGGCCCACCCTGTATATGTATGCATATGAGTAGCTCGTTGTGTGGCTGGGATATATCGTATAAACTTTTAAATATATTAATTAAAACACTAAATTACACTCACTTAACAAAACACAGGATCTCAAATACAAAATAACACTGTCATAACTTTTATTTGCAAAATTTTGGTAAACACAAAACGACGCATAACCACATCGGGAGTGGTCGCTATAATCCCGCAGAAAACTCTTACCCGGTATTTATATTTACATAATAAATTGACGACATATTTTTCAATAAAAAAATAATAACAGCCTCTAAACATGTATACAACACTAACCCATCTTTTGCTCCCTCCAATATATATGCCCGTCCAATTTCTAGCACATTAATACCCATGCACATGGGTGACCCCATTTTCGTTTTTTTTCCTTTTCTCTGATCATTCCTGATGAAGAACGCAGGGAGTTCGAAATATTGAATTAAAACTATAATATTAAAGAAATATAATAAAAAACAACGACATCGTTTTATGCTTCAAACATTGCCCCTCATTATCAAAAATACATTTCTAGGAGCATACGTTGAATACCAAACTAATCTACATATATTATATAAAATATTTACATATATATGTCTGTTCTTTCGTGGCGTATCTGTGTGTTTATATATGTGTGTGAGAATGTTTGTGCATATGTATACGTATGTGTACATGTGTACATACGGATGTCGCTTGTGTGTTTGTATGTATTCTTGTGTATGTGTTTTTCTATATTCTATGTGCGTTTACCTTTATGTGTGAGTCTTTGTCTAGCTGACATGAGCTAAAAATTGTCTGTTTTTTTAACGTAATTTGGGAAAAGGTGGTATCAAGGTTTATTAGGCAGACTTAGTGTGTCATAAAAGACTAGGTCAACCTAATTTCTAAGCGACCTGACCTTCATGGCTTTACAAATTAAAAACTGAAGATCTTAAAAAAGGAAGAAGAAGAAGAAGAAGAAGAAGAAGAAGAAGAAGAAGGGGTATAGAAAGAAATAATTAAAATAGTGGAGACATTTTAACATTTATCTACGTAATCCATAATAATCTTATTTTAAATGAATCACGTTTACTTCTTGCTCTCATTTCGATTTTCACATCTCTAAACAAAAGCCTGAGGCGGTCTAGCTGATTTGCATAATGAAATCAAATCCACGCGTTTACACTTAACGCCGTACTCTATTCTTATTGGGTAATTATGTCACGTGATCTGAAAGGCGTGATATACAAAAAGAAAGAACTACGCCTCCTTTGATTAATCAACTTGATCAATTTTGACGGGAGTTATATACTTCTCGCTTTTACCAGCCATGAATTATTTACATTTTCATCAAATATCAAAATTCCACCCTGATGATCGTTTTCACGTGGTAACGAAAACACTATCCAAACATTTAATGATCACATTCCTTTCTCATTTAATTAAATTATTTGCTGATGAAATTGATACTGGCGCGAACTGGCGACTTGGCGTGCTGTGTTCAAAACTTGGTGGATTCATTGTACCCTTGTTACATTGTGTCGTTATTGGCCTCACCAAACTCTTTTGGTTCTCGTAGAACTTCGCTGTTGATTCAAAGGGGCGATATGTCGTATTTACTTAGATCCGATTCTCGATCGCCGTCGTCGCTACTATTAGTACTGCCTTACTAACCTTGTTTCTTCTCTCTCTCTTTTCTCGTGGTCTGCCGGCAACCATTTGTCGCATGCTTGTCGCTGTCGGTGATACTATTAGCACTGCCTTTCTTTTCGCCTGCAATCATTTTCCGCGACCGCTATGGCTGTCTCTGTCATCACCGCCGCCGCCATTACTCTTTTCGGGCTGTTGTCTCCATTCTGAAATCAACTTCTTAGATTTACGACAAGTCTTTTTCTGTTTTAAAGAGCCGCTTTTATTTGACTATTTTAATTAGCCGACCTGAACGAGTTCGCTGCGATCGAGAGAGAGGTTACGCTAACTAAATTCACTAGTTAATATTATTAATTACTTGAGAAGGAGGAGTATGGAAGATTCTGTTTTAGGCTCTTAGATTTCCGTCATTCGGAATCTTTCTCGTAACAGCTACATTTTTGGTGATGTTGACTTTCTCGCTCTCAGACAGTCTCTGATTTAATCTCGATTTAATTCTCCCGCGCGGAACTCTCGCTACCAAATCTCGCGATCAACACGCAGGTGTGATGTCAACTTTATGATCTCCCGTAACCTTAAGGTTACGTCAATGTCACTGCGCATCCGTGGGAACACATCGAACTGAACCTGCACGGGATGACTCCGCTACAATCGCGTAAGTCAAACCCGTCTCGAATAGATGCGTCCAAGCCATTATCTAACACCAGTTGCCCTAGGGATATTGGCAACATTCACGTGGTTTCTTGTGTTGGTACTTGATTCTAAAAAAGGGACCCTGGAATCCAATGTCAACAAATAAATATAATGAAGGGAGTCAATAATCCGCTACTTTTCGATTAATGCGAATTTCATTTCATCTATTAAGTTTTCGAACATTTATTTGTTACTAGTATAGGTACTCAGTGTTGCCCGGGAATTAAAGCAAATTATGTCGAACTAACCGTTTCTACTCAACATGACCCGGAACTGTTTTTAATTTCATTTTTTATTTTCTTTATTGTTTCGCTTTCCGTTTAAGATACTTAAGTTTAACTTTACTCACTTCTTGGCCTTTTGGCTAAGATCAAAGTGTAGTATCTGTTCCGATGGATACTGCACCCCATAGACTGATATTGTCTTGGCCTTCGGGGATTGATTTACGCCGGTCAATGGGTCTGTCCTGTGCAGTTCTGGGAGGTCCACCTTCCCAGGTTTTGCCTCCCCTCTTTGGGGAGGAGTAAGTTTATTGCTTACTGCCTGAGGCGCCCCTACCGAGGAATGCCGACGGGGCTGCCCAGGCAATTTTTAAACCCCACTTTCCCGACCCGACCTTGGATCACATCTTACTTGTGGGAGTAAGATAAAAAACTGGCCTTGTGCCTAACTCCTGGAGAGGAGTAAATCAATACTCAAGTTTAATTTTGTGTGGTCGTCTTTTGGCTGTTGTTTTAGCCGATATCGGCAGTCATTGGGGTTGACCTACATAAGTTTCAAAGCGAGTCTTTTAACGCAGTAATATGTTTACTTTTTTTCGCAAATAAATAAATGAAGATATAAAGTTTTAAAATTCAGTAATTAATTATTTAAAGAAACAAAACAAATTCAAATTTTATCTGTAAAAATAATTCGTAAGTCATGTGTATCATGAAGAAAACGTAGAGTTGGGGTAGTTACCGTCAAAAACGAAACAGCTGTTATAGTGGAAAAATATGTTTGAAAAAAAAATACTCAAAGTTTTTAGGAGTCCATATGTTGTTGTTAAGAAGCTGATTATTCGACGGTGGTCGGTTGAGTTCGTGTATCCTGTGCGCGAAGAAGTCCGAGAGTAAAATTCAATTCAATTCAATGGATCCAGGATGAAATCTATCAGTCAGAGTTCGATGTATAGCAAAGTATGCATTGCCAAACTTTCCAGTGTTTCGATGGGTTACAAATATGGATATAAAAACCGTTATTTTTCGGGTCGGTGCCAAATGAGTGTATTGCTTGTAGGCGATGGTGTTTTGTTTATGACAGTGACTACCATAACCTTAACTTTTTTCTTTTCTCAACCAACAGTTCTTTATCATTGTTTTTTTGTGTATAAATTTTCAAATTTAAATGTTGCCGGTAATATTTACACTTACATTACCGGTTTTTATCCTCTGATGAAAAGAGTTTGTCTTTGAAAATCCATGGATTAAGGATATGAAACTCATTGCTTTGAACTTCTGATGTTTAAATAAATATTGTATCTATACAATTTTTCATTCTTATCTTTCATCTCTTGAATTGATTGCTCTATTCAATATATTGAGCTTTATATTATCACGATAGATTATTATTAAACGATACATAGCTTATCTTTAATTTAATATATATATATATATATATATATATATATATATATATATATATATATATATATATATATATATTAGGGTAGGTCGATTTTACACTTTTTTTTTAATATTAAAAAAAGGCACGTAGCGAAAGTTGTATATAGCCCTATTAAATACTCATGCAAAAAATTAGATCAAAAACTTCAGCGGTTTTTTGAGCGTTTGGTATCAAAGATCGTAGCCAAGAATATACTGAAAATTCCTCGTTTTTGCAAGATTTGCTTGAATACTGGTGTGAAAACCAAATAAATTGTGCATTTAAAATCAGGGAATGTCCATTTATTTTATAAAAATGATATTAATTAAAGAAATCTTCAAATTGAAAATTTGCCCCCCCCCCTCATTTTCAGTATCTGCTTTTGTAAACTACCTTTTAACGTTATGAATTAAACAGTAATATTTGAATACCTAAAAAAATGATTTTTTTCTGTTATAAGTGAAAATATAACAAGCAAAGAAATAAGGAAAAACCTAACACTATTTTAATGGAGCTTAATATTGAGAGTCAAATTGCTCCATATCAGACCCCTTAGACAAAAATGCTGGTCTCAATTTCTGACTCAAAACTTTGGCTGTAATGTGTTGATGCCTTGCTTCAAAACCATATACAGTTTGTGAAGCTTCTGTTATTAACTTAACTGCCCGTTCCACGCCCTGAGAATGCCACAAATGCAGTATAATTTTAAATCTATTAATTGTGTCCAATGTGTGGCATTAAAATTAATAGGTGGTATTCTTTTTAATCTTTTTCTGGTTGACTCCTCACTCCTGAAAGAACAAATTAATTAATTGAATTATTAAAAAATTCCAATCTGTACTGCTTTAATAATTATGGTGAAATTAGATAAAATCTTTAAAAATCATTCTATAAATTGGAATAAATAATTGAGTCAGAGATATATGAATAAATATTACTTACCTAATGGCCAAAATTCTTTTTAAAGCTTCTTCTCTTACTTCAATCTCCTCAGATTTAACCATGGAATATAGAAAGTTTTCAGGCAGTAAACAAAATGTATTACCTTGTATATTTCTAAATGTGATATCTTGGATTTCCTGAGGCTGCTCCTTAATCCTCTGGATCATATTAAAAATGTGCACTTGCTGATTGTGGAATTTACTATTTCTTTTAATTTCAAACTAAGAAGTGGCATACACATTTACAATAAAATTTACTACATAGTGTAGTTTTGTTGTGTGCCTTTGTGGGTATGCACCACGAGTCCATAAACACATGAGCCTGATGGCCAAAGTTAACCATCTTGCTTGGTTTAAAGGACCAATTTTCCAGGAGGTATATCTAGAGTCAACCTTACCTCTAGAAATACCTACTGTGTATTCATAAAGGAGTCTTTGGTCAGAACTAAGATCATGTATTTCATCAATTTTAAAAATTGACTCTAGAGGATTGCTAATAGTGGAAAATGATATTTGGGGTAAATCATGGCAATCATTTGAGCATAATTTCCCCAGAGGGCCACTGAATGTTGTAGGGCCCTTTGCGCAACCATCTATGTTTTTAAAAAGGGCTCTGAAAGGTAGTTCATTATGATGCAAAGAGCAACCAATTGTGTGAAGATTTTTAAAAAGTTTTTTTTCTAAAATTGCAACCATTCCACCTTCGCAACCTGTGTTGTTATTAGTGTTGTCAACAAGTATAGCCTTGATACTGTTCTCACTGTGGAATTCATGCAAAACATCCACCACTTGATCTGCATGAACAGCACCTGTTGCACCACTATTAGGAAGAACTCTGTGACAGATATTTACTTTCACATGGTGTTTCTTTTGTAAAAGTTAAATGGTGTTCTGGTCCCTTAGTTTTTTTCATAATTCTCTGTCTATTTTCATCCACAATTTCCTTATACATCAATGTGTCCTTATCCATTCTCCCATCAACTCCAATACATATAATATTTTAGGTGGGGTAAAAACCCCTGGCTGAAATAGTTTTATTTGTCTACCTCCAACAAGGTAAGATGTGACACAAGGGCATGAAAGTGGGATTAGATAAGCCTGCGCTATAGAGGTGAGCACTCTGGCCATTAAAAAATTGACTGGGCAGCCCCGTCGGCATTCCCCCATTCCCCTGTAGGGGCGTCTCAGACAGTTAGCAATAAACTTACTCCTCCCCAAAGAGGGAAGGCAAAGCCTGGGAGGGTGCACCTCCTAGAATTGGACAGGACGGACAAGCCACAATAGACGGGCGTAAATCCAGACCCAAAGGCCCGGACGATACCGATTTATTTGGTGGGGTAAAAACCCCTGGCTGAACTAGATTTTATTTATCTACCTCCAACAAGGTAAGATTGACACAAGGTCAGGAAAGTGGGATGTGAAAGTCAGTGCTCGAGAGGTGAGCACTCTGGCAATTTAAAAATTGCCTGGGCAGCTCCGTCGGCATTCCCCGGTAGGGCCGCCTCAGACAGTAAGCAATAAACTTACTCCTCCCCAAAGAGGGAAGGCAAAACCTGGGAGGTGCACTTCCTAGAACTGCACAGGACGGACAAGCCCCAATAGACAGGCGTGAAACCAGACCCAAAGACCCGGACGATACCGGTTTATTTGGTGGGGTAAAAAACCCTGGCTGAACTAGTTTTTATTTATCTAACTCCCACAAGGTAAGGTGTGACAAAAGGTCGGGAAAATGGGATTAGATAAGCCAGCGCTCGACAATTCAATATATATTTGTGATAACAGAATCAACACGTGAATTCAAATTCGCTCGTTGAATTTTCAACCGGTGAATACCATAAAAAATATCCAATAAATAAAACGCCTATGTAAATAAATAATTATTTATATATAAAATTAAATATTATAGTGTTTTATTCCTTTTTAATTTGAATATGTACATTTAATTTCTTAAGAAAAGGAATAATAAACTTTAAAATATTTATTATTAAGTAATGTATTACTTTTTTTTGTTAAAACCCGGGTTTAATTTAAGGCGACACATCTGCCGGTGAAATCTAGGCTGTGAGAAAAAATCTCGATTTATTTGATCTTAAAGTTGCAATGCTCAAATAAATACAAAGTTTTGAAGAAAAATATTTCTTGTGGTAACTTTTGACATTATTTGGCAACTTTCTTCGAGTGCGATAATTTACAGTTTCAAAATCGACCTCCCCTAATATATATATATATATATATATATATATGGAGCTGTTAATGGTGAAAAATGTAAAAGATTATTACTGAAATGCACACCCGTACCGTTATGTGTTAAGTGGGATAATACATTATTTGCCAATGAAAACGCTTAAAAATTTTTTTACTAGTGGTGACTATTGAAAAATCTATCTTATTAAATTTTACCCAGTGATCATAGGGAGAGTGGGAGTAGATCTGAGTTGGAGAGTAAAAACTCCGATTAATAAAAAATAAAATATTGATCAAGATTAAATATTCAAATCTATGAAATTGATTGAAAATACATTTTTTGTTTCTAACACGGACCAATATTAAGCATAAATGACGAACGAAACAGATTTTTTATGTACCTTTTGTTAAAAAAGCTATTTTCTGCAGTAAACTTTACATAATAATACACTATATAGATTCTCTAACCTTTCTTTCTATGGATCATGTCACAAAACGATGACGTCATCCAATGTGCACGGGGACAGAACAACAAACAAGATCCACAGTTTTTTACAGGAAAATAGGATGAAAGCAGTTCAGTGGAAGTGTCTTCCATGCAAAAGTATTCTCATTGGATAATGCATCACTCCGCGTGTAAGGATAAGCTCGCGCAAAAGAAAATAGATTGCACTCATATAACTGCTACAAGATGTTTGGGTGCATCTAAGATGTGTCCATTCAATCATTGCGGTGAAAATACCATTTCAAACTGAAAGCGTGACCGACTGACAGAGCCTCTCATAAAGATACGAAGACGCATCTAAAAATAAAAAAATAATTTTAATTAAGCAGAAAAGGTAAAACAATAATCTCTATATTAATAAAATTATGTGTGTATGTGTGTTCTCGCCCCTACGTGACTTACACGTTTTTATTTACTATTAATCGATACCACTTGAAAGTTTTAATAATGCAATACCATAAAATCAAATCTTTAAAATGCTATTCAAAAATAATTTAATTACGAAATTAAATGCAGCAAAATCGGTTTCTTCGTAAATAAGTCAGCCATTTGTATACTTAGTTGATAGTTTTAAAAAAAATGAATTACTTAGTAATCCTTCAAGATTAAAAAGGAATTTAGAAGCATTTAAACTGTGGAATAAAAAGTCATTTAAAATGTCTTTAAAATGCTTAACAAATCCTCATGTATTAAAAGATGTAAAGTTTTGGAAGCTATTTACATTCAATGATTGTATAAATACAGAGTAAAACAAAATTAGTTTTAATTATAAAAATTTGGTTATAATTAATAAGTTAATCACCAAACGATACCGTAATAATTAAATTTAATTTCCAAAATCCTTTTTTAAAAACAATTTGGTAAATAAGCGGCATAATTATAAAAAGCAAACCAAAAATGAAAGTAAAAATATTCTCGGGCAACGCCGGGTAGAGACAGTTAGTTTCATTTAAATTCACTAAATGATCAATATAAATCACGTGACCTAATTCTTTTTTTTATCTTCCTTTTCCCTGATTATTCTTTTCCTTCTCTTACAATTATTTATTTATGTTTTTAAATACAATATTTTTCTCTGTGTATATCAACAATGTTGTTTTATAATCCATTTTCTTTGGATTCATACACATTTTATACAATTTAATGTTTTGTGGTTTTGGTATTAATGAGTTGGGCATCGTGTTTCTATACAAGCTTAATAAGATTTTTAGAATTCAATTCTCGTAAAGCCAATTTAACTAATGAACCTTCAATCTCAAACCTTTCACTGACAACAGATAGAGAAGAGAATTGACTCGCTTTCCACTGCAATAAGGTTAGACATGTAGTCAGTTTAACGGGATGGGAAGGGGCTGAAAGGGGTCTAAAAATCCAGTTCTTTGTGGGGGAACTCTGGAAGGTTATAAAGATAGCCGTTAAAGGAGTATCTGGCGACTGGCGATAAACCTAATCCCGAAGGAGGTCATACCCGGGAGAGTCGTCTCCTTGTACCGAACCGAATTATTATTATTATTTTTTTTTTTTTAACATGATTCACCTCAAACAAGGTAGGCCGCCACTGTAGACGTAAGGGGCTACTGAGAAAAAAGAAAAGGGGAGAAGGTTGGGGGGGGGGGTCAGCCTAAATTGGGATCTGTGCAGCGAGATGTCTGTTTACATTAGTTTTAAATTTCTGCATGTCAGTACTGTCGGGGAAACAGGGGGCAGGGAGGGAGTTCCAGAGGCCAGCAGCACGAGGTAAGAAGCTACTGGAGTAGAAGGCTCTCCGGCATCTGGGGACCTCCACAGTGAATGAATGATATTTAGTTGATTGTCGAGTTAGTCTAGTGAATTTACGTCGAGGGGGCACCAGAGTAGCCAATTCATCGGAGCATAATCCATTGAAGTATTTGTAAAACAAACATAAGGATGCTACATTGCGGCAATGGGACAGGGACTGGAGCTAGGTTGACAGTGAGGGACCTATTAGGTTGGCGACTTTTTTTTGGACCTTGTCAAGGAGGGAGAGACTAGTAGATGATGCACCAGCCCAAATGTGGCAACAATACTCCATGCATGGGCGGATGGTGGCTTTGTAGAGATACAGGATAATGTCAGGTGTGAGGAGTTTACTAGTACGGTAGAGGGAGCCAACCGTCTTTGCGGCAGCCTTGGCAATGTCTTCAATGTATTTGTTCCAATTCATGTTACCTGTGAAGGTTAGGCCGAGGAGTTTGAATGATGAACTCTCAGGTAGGGTGTTATTTGCCATGACAATCGGTGGTTGGAGCGGTTTCTTGTAGTTATTGAAGAAAAGGAGCTTTGTCTTTGCAGCATTAAAAGTTACCAACCATTTATGACCCCAATCCACTACAGCCTGGGGGTCAGCTATACCTCATTTCAATCTAAGGGTCAGGTTCCCGGGCAAGCCAGATCCTAGTGCCAGAATAGAATAACTAGTTTGTATCTGGGAACCTCTTTAAGAACTTTGTCAGAGAACAGTAAGTCGTTCAATTTTTTCTCGACTTTTCCCTTTGGCCAGTTCTTCTTTTTAGCTTTGTCACTAGAATCCGTTTCCCATCCTTTATGTTTCGTGCTGCTTTACATCCTCAACGGTTTGACCTTTTGAGCAGCACGTTTCGTTAGACACTGAGAAGCCGTAGAAGAAGTTCCGAGAGGAAAGAATCACGTTGACAGAAACTTGCGTAGCTTGGGTTTTGTTAAAAAACAATATTTACCTTCCAGATATATCTATCTATATATATTGCTAAGACTTATGGATCTTGCTTGTTTATGGTGTTTGTTAGCCTATTGGTTCCCGTCCAAACTTGATGACGTCATAAAAATAATGAGGTCACTAAAGCATGACGTCACAGGAACAGAAAGAAGAGAGAAGAGATTCTTTATGACGTTTTATCCACACCCGAAGCGTTATGGGTCGTCTAGTATACCTATAAAAACTGTGGATCTTGTTTGTTGTTCTGTCCCCGTGCACATTGGATGACGTCATCGTTTTGTGACATGATCCATTAAAACAAAGAGATGTGGAATAACCAGGCATAGTGGATGACGTCACAAAATGATGATGCCTATCCATCAAACCAAAGGGAGAGATGTAAGATATTTTTTCATGACGTTTTATCTAGACGAGCTCTGATCCGTTTAGACCTTTTAGGCTCAAGTTAATTTATATATTTCCTAATCTCTCTATATAAAACTCAATGTATTTGTGTATGTGTGATGTTTGTGTGTTACCTATAGAAAGAAAAGTTAGAGAATCTATATAGTGTATCATTATGTAAAGTTTACTGCAGAAAACAGTGGGAGTGTTCCCTAATCTTTAAGTGCACCCATAAAGGGGATATACGGGCATAATCCCCTTAAAAATTAAAATATATCATATTTTATAAAATTTAAATCATATATTACTTCAATGGGACTGTGCTCCGATGAACTTACCGCTTTTGTGCCCCCTTCGACACAAATACACTCGACCAACCCGACAATCAGCTAAATCTCGTCCATTCACTGTGGAGGTCTTCTACTCCAATAGCTTTTTCCCTAGAGCTGCCGGCCTTTGGAACTCCTTCCCTGCTCCCTATTTCCCCGGAACATGAAGAAATTTAAAACTAATGTGAATAAGCATCTCGCTGCACAGCTCCCAAATTAGGATTACTCCCTAAACTTTCACCTTAATTCTCAGTAGCCCCTTACGTCTACAGTGGCAACTTGCCTTGTTTGGGGATGAAATAAGTTAATAATATATATATATATATATATATATATATATATATATATATATATATATATATAGAAAATTTTCTAGGAAAGACAATGTAAGTCGTCCCGAATCTCTACGTTACCTTCTATGTGCCGAATCTCTACGTTACCTTCGATGTGCCGAATCTCTACGTTACCTTCCATGTGCCGAATATCTACGTGCCTCCATCCACCTCTAAGTGACTCATGTGGACAGAATTACTTTGAACTTAAAAAAACTTTAAAAAACATTTTAAACTTAAAAAACTTTAAAAAACTTTTATTCACCACAAACAAGGCACATTGCCACTGAGACGTAAGGGGCACCTGTGAATTAGGGGCCATCCATACCTACAGGGACATCCTAAGTAGGGAGTTGAGCAGTGAGATGTCTGTTCACATTACATTTAAATTTCTGCATGTTAGTACGGTCAGGAAAGCAAGGAGCAGGAAGGAAATTCCAAAGGCTAGCAGTTAGAGGGACGAAACTATTAGAGTAGAAAGCTTTTTGGCAAAATCCCACCCCTTCACTGTAGCAGTGAAGGGGTGAGATTTTGCTCTTTGTCGGGGGTATTTAAATCAAGGGGGCACAAGTGCTACGAGTTCGTCGGAGCACATTCCATTAAAGATTGCGGATTGTTGCGTTATTAGAGTAGAAAGCTTTTTGGTATCTAGGGGACCTCTACAGTGAAAGGGTGTGATTTTGTGGATTGTTGCGTTATTAGAGTAGAAAGCTTTTTGGCATCTGGGGACCTCTACAGTGAAGGGGTGGGATTTTGTGGATTGTTGCGTTATTAGAGTAGAAAGCTTTTTGGTATCTAGGGGCATCTACAGTGAATAAGTGGGATTTTGTTGCTTGTTGGGTTGGTCGAGGGTATTTACTAAGTACATCCGATTTTAATGAAATTTAAACCAGATGTATAAGACACTAATTGAGAAAGTTTTTCAACATGTCAGCTTCAGTGAAACGAGAGGAGGAGGGATGCAGTAAAACAAAGAAAGTGATATGGTGTTATGAGGATAGTGAAAAAGTACATAGTAGTAATTCTCATTCAATCTCGAGCAACGTCTGGTCTTCTTGCTAGTTCTTCATAAATATGTTTGACCGCTTTAAAAGGAAGAAGAGAGAGTCAATGTGATACAGATGAACAAATGTGAATGTGTTTATGCGAGGTATCGATCTATCGATCTATAGTCACGTTGACGCACAGGTTCCCGTTAGATCACCGAATGTAACTGACTGCTGGGTGACTTTTCTCTTTTTTAAAATTTTCTTTATTTCCGTTAGCATAGGGACGGGGCATTCTTCCAAATGCCAGACTATCACCTGCTATTTAGAGGCTCCAACCGAGTGCTCTTTTAAGGATTTTGGCCGTTCCCTTAAGTGCAATTATTTGGATTTCTTTTGCACTTGGTTTTCCGGGAATACTTTCCAGATACTTTTTGAAATTTTTCTTCATGAATCCTTTAGCTCCTATTATAACTGGGATAATGTTGGTGTTTTTGAGGTTCCAGTTTCTCTTCATATCATACATTAGGCCGTGGTATTTTGTCACCTTCTCCCTCTCTGCTCTGTTTAAGCCACTGTCATTTGGAACACTCACCTCAATAAGTGTTGCCTCTCTTTCTGCCTTATTTAATATGACTATGTCCGGTTTTACTGCTGCATTTTCCAGATAGGTAGATGTAGGAACCACATAATTATAATGTATAGTATACTTATCGTTTCCCACAGTCCTGTCCATTAGATGTTCCCAGGACTTAGTGCTACATTGGATGTTTAGATTTTTACAGATGTTCCAGTGTGTGTATTTGCACACACCATCATGACGCGTTGTGTAGCTGCCATCTGCCAACATAATTTTGCAGCTTGATATCAAGTGATTCACACTCTCCACTTCTGTGTGGCAAAATCTGCACTTGCTATCATTACTAAGCCCTGCCATCTTTTTAAATGCATTAGTCATAAGGCCTTGGTCTTGGGCTGCCATTATAAGCCTTTCCTGATCATAGTGGAGGGCTCCTCTTTTAAGCCAGTTCAAGTTGGAATACTAGGTGATATGTGTGGATGACGACACCTTCACGAGCCCCTCCTTGCATACAACTAACGCCAAAAAGGTTTCCGAACTGACAATCGCAAATCGAGGTTATCATCTACATGATGTTTACTTTACTGAATGGCTGCAGCTGTATACATACAGTTTTATGATGATGATGATGATGATGATGATGATGATGATGATCTATCAGTCTATCAGAGAAAGAGAGTAGGACGGATAGAGAAAGAGGGGGTTGGTTTATTTGGTTTGAAGTTTGGTTTGTCTGTTTTTGGCATATCGACCCTGTCATGGGTTATTGAATACCTAAACAATACCTGCTGTAAATAAAGACGAATTGTCCTTTTATCTAAATCTAAAAAGTAGTGCGAGAGTGAACGTAACAGTTCTGACTCGATTTTAATGTGGCTTTCTCGATTTTATAGTACGCGTCGGTAACAATTACTCCATCCAAATAGTTCTGAATTTGAAGATCTCTTGTAGCACCTATTTAATAGCAGAGTCTTCTTTTGTGGCCTTATTAGGGTTAAGAAGGGTTGTTTCAAAGAAATTCATTATAATACGTTATTTACTTAACTTCACAACAAGCTAGGCCCGGTTTGTCATAAATAGCATTAAAAACAAGAATAGGTTTAAGGCTCCCAAAATTCATACTAGAATTGTCCACAAGTAGATATAGTAAAATTCAGTTCTAAGTGATAGTCATCTGAAGGTTGAAGGTTCAATCCTCGGTGCGGGCGATACAAAGAATTGCGAATTACTGAAGACTTCTCCCAGTCATGGCTGACTGAACGAGAGCATGCTATCCCCTTGGATTAAATAAAGTGTTTTCGTTCAAATTCCGTCCAGATTCCTGAGTCTGACAGAAATATTCCCGAGTTCGAAAAGAAGCATCTGAAGAAGGCCGGAGGTTACAGCGGCCGAAACATTGTGATGATAACACTCAAGCTGAGAACATTAGTCTGAATAATCCAAATCATACCATTTATTGGATTGTACCATTAAATAACCGAAACAAGGTTAATACGCGTAAATGATAGATACCCTTCCAGACTATGGAGTCGACTATGTTGAGTTTAATTGCTATTGATGTATTGGTTAATTATTCCCTAATACCGCTAGGGAAGTAAACCCACAATTAAGCGTATATTTATTGTCTTTGGAATTGTTTGGTTTGTCCACTCTACAGTATATTAATTCTTGTTAGATCATATCATGTCGAAAAACAATAACCATTTTCAACGGTATACGATTAGTTGAATACAATTCACTATTTTAGCCATAGATAAGAATTATTGGTTCATACTTGACTCAATTGTATCAATGCATAATTAACGACAATTGTTCTGATAGGATTTGAACTGAGCCTAACCGTTTCTATAGTCTATAAAAGTGAACAATAACGCATTAAGTTTCGGTATTTAATAGCTTCAAAACAGTTTGTATGCCGTTAGACAGACAAACGAAACCCAAATAAGCACCCCAAACAGACAAACCTAACAAAAATAAGCTGTCAAAAAGACAAACTTAACAAAAATAAGCTGTCAAACAGACAAACCTAACAAAAATAAGCTGTCAAACAGACAAACCTAACAAAAATAAGCTGTCAAACAGACAAACCCAACAAAAAAAAGTTGTCAAAAAGACAAACCCAACAAAAATAAGCTGTCAAACAGACAAACCTAACAAAAATAAGCTGTCAAAAAGACAAACCTAACAAAAATAAGCTGTCAAAAAGACAAACCTAACAAAAATAAGCTGTCAAACAGACAAACCTAACAAAAATAAGCTGTCAAACAGACAAACCTAACAAAAATAAGCTGTCAAACAGACAAACCTAACGAAAATAAGCTGTCAAACAGACAAACCTAACAAAAATAAGCTGCCAAACAGACCAACCTAACCAAAAATAAGCTGTCAAACAGACAAACCTTACAAAAATAAGCTGTCAAACAGACAAACCTAACAAAAATAAGCTGTCAAACAGACAAACCTAACAAAAATAAGCTGTCAAACAGACAAACCTAACAAAAATAAGCTGTCAAACAGACAAACCTAACAAAAATAATTTGTCAAACAGACAAACCTAACAAAAATAAGTTTTTAAACAGACAAACCTAACAAAAATAAGCTGCCAAACAGACAAACCTAACAAAAATAAGCTGTCAAACAGACAAACCTAACAAAAATAAGCTGTCAAACAGACAAACCTAACAAAAATAAGCTGCCAAACAGACAAACCTAACAAAAATAAGCTGTCAAACAGACAAACCTAACAAAAATAAGCTGTCAAACAGACAAACCTAACAAAAATAAGCTGCCAAACAGACCAACCTAACAAAAATAAGCTATCAAAAAGACAAACCTAACAAAAATAAGCTGTCAAACAGACAAACCTAACAAAAATAAGTTGTCAAACAGACAAACCTAACAAAAATAAGCTGCCAAACAGACAAACCTAACAAAAATAAGCTGTCAAACAGACAAACCTAACAAAAATAAGCTGTCAAACAGATAAACCTAACAAAAATAAATTGTCAAACAGACAAACCTAACAAAAATAATCTGTCAAATAGACAAAACTCACAAAAATAAGCTGCCAAAAAGACAAACCTAACAAAAATAAGCTGTCAAAAAGACAAACCTAACAAAAATAAGCTGTCAAACAGACAAACCTAACAAAAATAAGCTGTCAAACAGACAAACCTAACAAAAATAAGCTGTCAAACAGACAAACCTAACAAAAATAAGCTGTAAAACAGACATACCTAACAAAAATAAGCTGCCAAACAGACAAACCTAACAAAAATAAGCCGTCAAACAGACAAACTTAACAAAAATAAGCTGTCAAACAGATAAATTTAACAAAAATAAATTGTCAAACAGACAAACCTAACAAAAATAATCTGTCAAACAGACAAAACTCACAAAAATAAGCTGTCAAACAGACAAACCTAACAAAAATAAGTTTTTAAACAGACTAATCTAACAAAAATAAATTGTCAAACAGACAAACCTAACAAAAATAAGTTTTTAAACAGACACACCTAACAAAAATAAGCTGTTAAACAGACAAACCTAACAAAAATAAGTTTTTAACAGACAAAGCTAACATAAATAAGCTGTCAAACAGACAAACCTAACAAAAATAAGCTGTCAAACAGACAAACCTAACAAAAATAATCTGTCAAACGGACAAACCTAACAAAAATAAGCTGTCAAACAGACAAACCTTACAAAAATAAGTTGTCAAAAAGATAAACCTAACAAAAATAAGTTTTTAAACAGGCAAACTTTACAAAAATAAGCTGCCAAACTGACAAACCTAACAAAAATAAGTTGTCAAACAGACAAACCTAACAAAAATAAACTGTCAAACAGACACACCTAACAAAAATAAGTTGTCAAACAGACAAACCTTACAAAAATAAGTTGTCAAACAGACAAACCTAACCAAGATAAGCCGCCAAATAGACAAACCAGACAAAACTAAATCTACCAAACCGTAATTCGTATAAATCAACAATTTGCAACTTAGTTCGATTCTGTTTTGTAAAGATTTGTTTCCTAAATTTATTTAAGAAATTAGGTACAGGATGGACTACGCGATGGTTGACAACACCTTTAATGAAAATAGTGTTATGGATATCCGAAGACTCGATTCACGCTGTATCTCCAGTATGCGCCAATATCCATATCGTCACGGCCACCTGCTTAGTAGTATACTTGAACTGACGTCTTGCCTTTGGGCACGGATCAAAGTGTAGTATAGTTTATATATATATATATATATATATATATATATATAAAACAAAAATTAAATTTCAGCGATTGAGGATATTTTAAGTAGGGTAGCCATTAAAGTAAATGTGATATTGTGGTGAATGCTGAAGTGAAAATAATGGACAAATGGTGAAAACGAGAAAGGAACTGTGCTTGGGCGAATTGGTCAAAATGCGACTAGGTAAGATTAGAGTAGACAGAGGATGACCACCAAACCCCTAACCAAAGACACTTTCTAGGGCATCGTGCCTAATTTGTTAACATTGTATTACTATTCTTTTAGCAAATTAATATTTCAAAGTGTAGTATATGTTCTTTCCTCCGTCAGAGGAAAAGAAATAATCCTAAACCAAGATAATTTCTATTTTTATCCCAATCCAAAATGCATTTTTTGTGGAACTGGATTTTCCCCACATTAAAAATAGACCGTGTGTACCACTTTGCCCTCGCGAGGGAAGCAAGTAAATAGGAACTTACTAATAGAAAAGGGGCTTTTTGGGGTTTGGCATTTGGGCCAAAATAGGTTCTTTTTGGCGTCATCCATTAGTCTACTAGTTCATTCCGAGATGGAGACTTCATGGAATGTCTGCTAGCAACATGTGTGTAATTTAGCAAAGCGGGCAAAAAAGATTAAAAAAAGAAACAACAACTCATAGTCATTAATCAAACGGGAAGAATTCAATTACTCTAATTCTTTTCACAACGAATTCTTCGCAGAAAACAATAAACAAAGAACATTTTGAAGAGATTTGCTTTTATTAGTGTTGTTTACATTGTATATTTGCCACCTCGAAATTCCGATCTTTAAAGCTTGGTAATTAATGCCTTTCAGGCTGAATGTGTGGTCGTTTTGAACTGTCATGGGTACCGCTAACGACTTGCTAACAAGCCTTGAAGGTTTCCCTGTTTTACGGCATATCAACTATTTCAAGGTTATTTAATGCTGAAAACAACACGCAACGTAAACGATTCAACGTATACACTTTATTGAACATAGGTTGCTATTTTAAACCAATAAATGGAGGAAAGGACGGGTGCATACCTTTTTCAATAGTATTAGCCATTAAATGAGAACAATAAGGTCAATCTGATTTGAACCTCCCACAGACGATTTTTCATGCACCTATTATTGTTATATAACGGTGTATAAGTAGGAAGTTTCTGCTGTTCGTGCCATGTTGGCTTATTTCCATCTTTTCGAATCTTTGGTTGTTACTCCATGGAACTTTCTTTACCCGGCTGTTTACGTTTGCTGATTAAAGCATCTTGCGTGCGTCACCATTTCGTGTGCGTTTTGACGACAAGCAGGTATTTTTGTATTTTTTTGCAAATTATCTGTTTTTCTTATTTTACTTATCACTTAATACTATTTTACTTATTACTTAATACTCTTTTTCTTATTACTTAATACTATTTTTCTTATCACTTAATACTATTACATGTGTCGTCATTTTACCTGACTTTGCATGAAACTACGACACATTCAGTTTTTTTTATTACTTTGGGTGCTTATTTGCAATTTTTCGATGCTTTGTACACCCAAGCATTAAAATTGTGAGCCTTTCTCGATACCGTAGTCGCAAACATAGGCATGCAAGATGGTGACACCCGTAATAGTATCATTCAATAAGTAAAAGATGTAATTTAAAAAATACAAAACTACTTTTTGCTATCGAAACACACGCTAGATGATAATGTTGTATATTGAAGGTTTGCTATTTCAGCTAATGTAACACTACAGACTCGAGAAAACTCTGTTTTACATTTCATGGGTACGTAAGAGTAAACTACAAACTCTCGGGAACTCTGTTTATAATTTCTTATGTACGTAAGAGTACAGTACAGATTCGAGAAAACTCTGTTTCACATTTCATGGGTACAGAAGAGTACACTGCAGACTCGAGAAAACTCTGTTTCACATTTCATGGGTACGGAAGAGTACACTACAGACTCGAGAACACTCTGTTTAACATTTCTTATGTGCGTAAAAGTACACTACAGACTCGAGGGAACCCGGTTTCACATTTCATGGGTACGTAAGAGTACACTACAGACTCGAGAACACTCTGTTTAACATTTCTTATGTGCGTAAAAGTACACTACAGACTCGAGGGAACCCGGTTTCACATTTCATGGGTACGTAAGAGTACACTACAGACTCGAGAAAACTCTGTTACACATTTCATGGGTACGTAAGAGCACACTACAGACTCGAGGGAACCCTGTTTCACATCTCATGGGTACGTAAGAGTACACTACAGACACGAGGGAACTCTGTTTCACATTTCATGGGTACGTAAGAGTACACTACAGACTCGATAAAGCTCTGTTTTACATTTCATGGGTACGTAAGAGTACACTACAGACTTGAGAGAACTCTGTTTCACATTTCTACAGTCGGCATAGCTATTTCTTTATTTGATGCTTTGAGAAATAACTTTTATAAGTTTCATGGAAAAACAAAACAAATTCCGAGTCTCTCTTAACCGGTAAAAATGCTTACTATGAAGCATAGTATACCAAGTCGCGTAATAACTAAACAATACATATAACTATTATCCAATAGAGCGACAGAGTACCTGGATACAAAGGAGCTACGTACACAACGACTAATGTAATAAAAACAATTACGAATACAGCACAACACTGTTCAGGTAAATATAACACCTTCAAAATTTAAACATACAGCACAGTGTATATAAATGCATATAAGAACAAGTTGCATATAAATTGCATACATAAGAACAAGTTGCATATACATTGCATACATGAGAACAAGTTGCATATACATTGCATACATAAACAAGCAAATAGCACCAGCTCATAGCAACAACAACAACTCTGCTTAAAAAGACATTATAATTTACTAAAGTCACGAAAGGGATATCCATGTCGACTCTGGAAATGGTAACCCGATTTCAAATCCTGTCAGACCTATAGTGCACCTTTAACGGACCCAGGAAATATAAATACACATTTTCTCCTGCTATGGATAAATGTAGATTATATTTAGTTGTTCTGTTTTGCTGCATCTGATTGAGATGCTGCAAAACAAAACAACCAAACCTAATCTACCTTTTTCTGATTATTTAATGCGCGAATTCAGTCATTTTTGTAAAGGTGTTTATGCTTCAAGATCTTAATATCTTCAAATATTTATACATATTTGTTCAGTATATATTTTGCAAATGGATAGTCTGAAAATGGCAGAAGGGGTCCTGACAGTTATGATCACTTCTGTTCGTGATTGACCTGAGAGTAATGGCAAGTAGGAGTGACTTGACACTCCTAAAATCTCCCAAATCGGTTTTTCTCACTGGATGTAATTTAAGATCATACCCACGATCAGGTTGGAGATTTTGAGAAGTTTGGAAGCCGTGTAGAGATAAAAAAAAAATAAACATTTAAATTAAAAATATAATAATAGCTGGGAAAAAACTAATTTCGGTGTAGTGGGTGCGGTTAGGTGTGCGTGGGGCAAACACTTGACCCAAGGGGGCCTAAGATAGGTTAATATATTGCAATAAGTTTAGTGATTACTGACACGGATGATAGAATTAGCAATTATCGTCGGATCTATTACGTGTTATGTAATACGCATTTTCAAGGATATTTAATTAAAATCTATCTCAGAGTTTATACAGATTGAAAACTACATCTTAAAGATGCTTCAAAGTGTGTTGTCAGTAATGTGCTGGCTACATCGCTTGTTTCGAATTTTTCAACATCATACCAGCTCCACCAGTAACTCAGCTTTCCTTTGATCAAAAACAAAGCCCCAACTCGGAATCAACGCAGTACGCAACTAGATGAGATGTTACTGAGTGACGCTTGCGGACTTTCATGCCTAAGATTGGTAGAACTACAGTTCGTAAAACTGGACATTGCCACTCTATTAACCTTCCTTTTTACCAGAGTTACATACGTTGCTCAAAATTTCCTTTTCCAGGACATTTAATCCAGCTTTTTTTAATTACAATTATATTTGTATTAAAATATGAGAATAATTTTCAACGTTTAAGACAAAGGATATGCGAATTTGACAAATGTGATGTAGTGCCAGTTACAGACAGGCATCACGTTTCCATTATTTTTAGATTTATATAATAGATTAGAGGAACATTTATTTGAAAAGGAAAAGATTAAAACAGAATACATTTTTGTACAATAGTTTAAACATCAAATAACTGGTGACTGAAGATACGAAACTTGTGTTAATCATATTTTAATGATGTTTTCTTTTAGATAATATCGCAGACATTTTGTAATTAATTCTTTATCTAAAATATTTTCAGTAGAAAAGATTTTAAAGACTCCACATTCTTACCTCTTATTTGAGATTCTGAATATTTCTGAAGAATATTATCCTGGAAATAGAATAAAAAAGAATTACATTATAATAATAATAATAATAATAATAATATATATATATATATATATATATATATATATATATATATATATATATATATATATATATATTAATTAAACAAGTCTAGATGTATTTATGAAATGAACTTAAAATCAATATTTTTTCAAAAGTGCTCAATACTAGGTAGAGATTGCTAAATATTTATTATGTAAACATTTGTTTTGGCTTACGTAACTGTAATCGCGTTTCAGGGATGCAGCCTCATCGGTGCTCATAATATAAATGTTATTAAGTCATTGCTAATACACACACATATAGTGAGTTTGTAATTACCTTGTGAGTTTGAATTACCAGGTAAGTTTGAATTACCCACTAGACATCATTGATCTCTCTGCACAAGGGTTTTTCAGGGCAATATGATATGAAGATACTTCGCCCTACAAGTAAACCCTGACCAAATATTCAAAATAACATAGTATTTGAAGCTCAAATAAGATCCCCTCGACACGGCTATACACTGGCTCATATGAGTAATGGTACACCTTCTCCTAGTGATGTTATCTCGAGTAAATACTCCACAAGACCAGATAAATTCTTGTCCTGAAATCTGATAAGACCAACAGACCACAAGAAAAATATACTACAACATAGTTAACTGGTCATTTGGGGAGAGGAAAATTAATGTTCTTCACCTCTTTACTAACTGAACGTTTGCGAGGTAGAAGAGAATCTTGACTGAACACATGTATATCTATGCATCTCATATAAAATATAATGTTAGCCGCATAAACGGGCCCCTTGATTTCTGAGAAGTAAAATGAAAACATATATATATAATAAACAACGTCTAATTTTCAAAAACGTGTCCATTAATATTTACTATTTTCTTGCTATTAATTTACTACATAATACAAAACATTACACACACATTCAATGGACGCTCCCTTTAATTCCGCTGATTTTCGAGAATATCGGATTACGTTATTTCTAGTTATTACGTATACAGATATACTCATTCCGGTTTTTAGAGAATGCAGTTAAGGAACATAGTTTCTTACAGTTTTTCATTATTCAACATATCCACTATAATTTATTCAGTGACTCAACTTCCGAATTATGTCAATATACGTCAAGATACTCGACAGATATCATAAAGTTGACATTTTCTGAATTCTACACCTTTCACACGTATAATATCCAAAGATTGAAAAAAATCGATTTCATCGTATAGAAATGACCCAAAACGTGTGACGGGTGGACCTTAAATTTGAACGCCTTTTAGCGTATCGTAAAATAAAACGCATGCCAGCTACAGGCTTCGTTTAAGTGACCTATTTATCAAGACATTTTCTACTCGCTTTCGTAGCTAAGTGGTTATCAACGTAGATCCAAGACAGAGAGGATTAGCGTTCGATCCCAGTCGACTCACACAGTTTTTATTTTACATTGTTAAACTTTTGCCTACGAGAGAGGGGGAACGGAAGACTATCGGTCGGATTTTAAAAATTCTACCTCATTATGTAGTAATTTAAAAGAAATCAATGTAGTACTTTAACTATTGTGAATATCATCATTTCTCTTCGAACACACACGGTTTATTAGTGATCTGCAGACATCCTTAATTATATTTGTGTGTTTCAGTAGTCCTCAGAAGACATACTCATTTTTGATTTTTGTTTTTTCTTTCCTCACAAAAAACGGAATTTCTATTTAAAGATAACGAGCGGAATTGGTTTTAATAGGGCTCTGTAGGCTTCTTTAATTTTAAAAGTGCCCATATATATTTTCATTGCTTACTACCTAGCTCTACTTACGTATCGAGCACTGTTGAAGTAAATACTGAAAACTGATACATAAAAAATTATATCTCCTTATAATATTTTATGTGGATACATGAAGTACTAATATATATATATATATATATATATATATATATATATATATATATATATATATATATATATATATATATACAAGTATCATTAAAAATAACGGACATCTTGTGTCTGGTTATTTTTTCTAAGATCCTTTCCGTTTTTCTGATTAGGTTCTTAGTTTCAGACGGAAACTGGCTGATAAAATTGCCATAGCTTCCCAAAGCGCTTTCGGACCCTTCCAGGTCCATCGTCAGTGGAGCAATGTTAACCAGGCATAGACCTAGGAGTGAATATATATTCTATTTAGGCGGGAAAATAAAGGACTGTGTTTTATGTAAATTTATATTCATAGGCATTTGAGTATATTAGTACTAATAGTATAGTTAATCTTGTTAATAGCTGGTTTTTCTGTTTTAATATATAGGGCTTCGAGTATGTGGAGTTTAAGTGTATTAGTATTTTGTGCGATGATTTTTGTGTTATCTACTAGAAGTTTACGGATATGCGAACGGGGGCAGGAATGCTTTTTATAGAGGTGCTGGGTTATGGCGGAGTCGTTAGATAAATGCATAGTTAGTGTTCTGGATAGCGTTGTAACAGTCGACCCTATGTATATGTATATGTATGCCTGGTTAACATTGCTCCATATATATATATTTCACTATAGGTTATATCTATTAAAAGTATACTTTTAGTTTCATATTTCATATTTTATTCTCTCTCTCTCTCTCTCTCTCTCTCTCTCTCTCTATATATATATATATATATATATATATATATATATATATATTAATTAATGTTTGCGTATATATAAAAGGCTTTTATAAGTATGTAAAATTAATTAATATATATATATAAGAAAAAATAATTACACGTCTTATTAAAAAGGGCGACTTAATGCTTTACCGCTTAGGAAGCGGAAAAATACTAAGAAAACAGCTATGTTTCTATGTCTAGTAAAAACAATCACCAATATATATATATATATATATGTGTGTGTGTGTGTGTGTGTGTGTGTGTGTGTGTGTGTGTGTGTGTGTGTGTGTGTGTGTGTGAAAAAAATGTTAAATACAGAAAAATTGATAAATAACGAGAGGTTTTTGGATAGAAAAAGTGAAGATTTTAAATTTATTCGATAATGGTAAAAACATATCAAAAAGAAGAAACGCACAAAGAGACGTCATTGGCACGCGTTTAACTAAAAAAATAAGGTGAGAAGGAAAAAAGAAGGAAAGGAAGCGGAAAAATATGGATGAAGTATAGTAAAAAATAAAAAAATTACTTTAACCCGATAGCAGTGGCGCAATATATTGCATTGTTTCAGTGCGGTTTTTGACAGATGTTTGCTTAAGGAATAACATCCGAAATTGAGGTTTATGTTAGATGGTGGTGAGAGAAGTATTATAGCGCTTTCGTTGCACTATTCGATCTTGAGGAGAGTGCAGTTTTTCTAAAAATCAAAATTGTGGGGAAAAGTGTTTCTCTGTATAACTAGTGCGTTAGTGAGAATGTTGTCTTTGAGGTCCTGTTTGTGTTCGTAAATGCGGGATTTTATATTTCTGTCAGTTTCACCGATATAAAACATCGGACATGTAAATGCCGACTAGAGAATAGGTGTACTTAGGAGGTAATTGGGGTCGGCGTTTCGTGTTAAGTAAATCCTTAATTGTTTTAGAGGTTGATATTATTATTTTTATGTTAGATTTGAATTGCGTTTGTAAGGAAATAGATATGGGATTACAGGTAATCGTGCCCATTTGAGACTTCCATGATTACATACATATATATATATACACACACACACACACACACACATATATATATATATATATATATATATATATATATATATATATATATATGTACACACACATATATATATATATATGTGTGTACATATATATATATATATATATATATATATATATGTACACACATATATATATATATGTACACACACATATATATATATATATATATATGTACACATATATATATATATATATATATGTACACATATATATATATGTACACACATATATATATATATATATATATATATATATATGTACACACATATATATATATGTACACACACATATATATATGTACACACACATATATATATATACACACACATATATATATATATATATATATATATATATATATATATACATGTGTGTGTGTGTGTGTGTGTGTGTTTGTGTGTGTGATTTCTGAACACTTATATCTCGGTATCTGCTAATAACCTTTCCATCCAACAATCACTGTGGATCTTGGATGATTATGACCTGTGACATTCGTGAATGAGTAATCCTTTTTGTTCCGTGATTTGTTTGGGACACTATTTTTGTTCATAGATTTTGCTCGCCATTAGTTAACGTTTAACATTATCCCTCCCCCTCAAATATTACTTAGTTTTCCTTGTCGTTTGTTCTTCACATGTTTATCCTTTCTATTGTTATTTCATGAATAAATATTGTTTGAATCTTAACTTGGTGTTTGGGTCGTCTTTTACCTGCTCGTTATTCTTCTCTTATTTTAGTTGTGATGTCTTCAATTGGAGAATCTCCTTTCCTCGTGTATTCTGTTGATAATATTGGGCTCTAGGGACCTACGATCCACTTCCGGAAACTTTTCCCGTTTTTATATTTATCATTGTCACGCGCTTACCGCCGTGGCCTAGACGAAGGCTGTGTGTGACAATATATGTGTGACAATATGTGTGTGTATGTCTGTGTGTGTAATAGAATGAAACATGGACGCCTCTGTGTAGCTTGCTTGTTATAGATATATGTTCATACTACTACTACTATTACTACTTCTACTACTGCTATAACTAAACTCTATGTGTTGCATTACTGATTACCTTCGCCTATTTCGTCTT